>VZTF01003214.1:567940-672600 GCA_013397755.1 Cnemophilus loriae
CACCACCCAGCCTGCAGAGGAGGAGTGTGATACCATCAGGTTCAGAAGTTATTAGACAAATTCAAGAACAGATCTACAAGTGACTACTGAAAACAGGGCAGGGATAAATCCATTTGCATCACTGATCCAACATTTCTGAACATGGAGGGAAAGAGCAGAAAGTGCCACAGCTCCCAGGCTCCCTCTGAAGAGCATGTGCTCTTGCTGTGGGGGAGACAGAACACTTGACCAGATGGCCTAGTGCTCTGCTCCAGGAAGCAATTCCTCATGTTTCATGTTCCTATGTCTCTAACAGTCTGTGCTGTGGCAGTATGAGTGCACCAATAGCCTGCTCTGAGAACAAGCTTCCACCACCCTGCAGTCACTCTTTCTGCTGTAACTCTCCCAGCTGGACAGGAACACATGGACTTTGAATGATCTACTTCCATTTTTCTATGTAGACTGCTTTTTGTCCTGATCCCATACATTTTTAAATTAGAGTCTGAGCTGGTTATCTTCTTTGGAGCTATTTCATTGCCACAGTTCCAAACCTGTGAATACGTTCTGCTTTTCTCTTTCTTCTTCAGACTCTTTTACATTCCATTTTTTTCCTTCACAGCACTGTTATTGTGGCAGTGGCTGGCATGATTATTGCTACTTACTCCCAATCCCCCAATGGCAGAGTAATACCTCTTTAATTGGGTATTTCTCCCTCCCGACACTAATCTCCTAACAAATGCCGATGCTGTGTTAGATGCTGTGTGGGGATCTCTCATCACTATCTCTTTAAGCAGGCAGTTGTGTGTGGAATGAATGCATAGTCACTCAGCATGGATGGATTTGTCTGAGTCCCTGTCAGCTCCCTGGTTTTGTCACAGAAATCTTGCACTGTGGATCCGGATTTCTATTGCTTTAACTTTTTGAGGCAGATTTATCTCAACCCCTGTCAGATCAATGGGTTTTGTCACAGAAATCTATGTGACTTTGTTCCCTGTGGAGATCTGGCTAGTCAAGTTTGTGGAGGCTGATTTGGGAAGCTGAACCCGAGGCCTTGTTTGGCTATGTCGAGGGAGGAGGGGAACAATAAGAACTGAAAAGAGCAGAGGCCTAACAACCAGGAAAACTTAAATAAAAACTGCAGTAGCAACATACCTCCAAAGCCCAAGACAATACACACCCCAAGAGAGCACTTTCAGTCTCAAATACATGCACACATGGCCGCTCTATCTGCTGGCATCGTGAGGAGCTGCTTGCTCTGCCCATGGACTGCAGCCCTGTGACAGTGGCTGAGATCTGACAGGGCTGTAGGTCTGAGGCAGATCAGCCTTTCAAGCCAGTCCTCTCCGGCTGCTCAAAACCCCCTGGAGCTGTGGAGGCAGGAAGTCCGTAGGAGGCACTTCTCCTTTAATGCCTCCACAGTATATTAGGAAACACTGTGCTATCAGAGATGATCCTTCTCAAGGGATACAAGCCCAATTTTCTTTTTGCCTGTAGCCATCAGACTGCATGATTGTCTGACACTGCAACACCACAGTCTCACAGATAAAGCTTAGCTTTACTGAACTGCTACATGTCCATCTTGTCTCCTTAGCTGATTCAGAAATTTCCAGGAACAGCTTCAGTAAATGGAAGTTTCCTGATGAAAAGTACATTGTTCAAATAATCTTTTTGTTGGACTGATGGATAACATTATTTCCTTTGCTTATTACTACTTGAAATTTTTTTAATAATGATTATCACAGTTGAATTTGACCATGATCAAGGTTTGAGTGAACTTTTGGAACAAAATGGTAGTGGTAATAATAATAGCAATAACAATAATAGGAAAGCAGGTAACATACATTAAAGGAAGAGCCTGGTGTTGACTGATAAAGACTCAGACTTGTCTGGAACAGCCAACTCAGCCTGAAAGCTCAACACAGCAGGGATGGATTCCCTGTTGGTGAAACTGCCTCAATTTTGTATTTGAAGCAGAACATTTCAAAAAGAAAGGGTACCCCAGGAAAGAGGAGATTTGAGGAAGGTAGCCATTAGCATCTCAGTATTAATGAGAAACAGTGCAAATTTTTGGCCATAGGTCACCTCATTGTTCTCTTTGCAATATTCTAGTCACAGGCTTTCTTTAGAGCAGATGCTCATTTCTGTGCCTGCTTTGTGGTATTTCCCTTCTTTCTTTTTAATGGAACTCTCCTTTTGTTGTATACTTTTCTATTTCAACATTACCTCTGCAAATTCTCCATTCCCATTTTTTACCTTCTAATCCTTCTTCATCTATCCTTCTCTCCCTGCCTCATGTAAACATTCATGCTTCTGTTTTACTTCTTCCTCTAGGTGATTATCTATTCTCTTTTAACTGGTGCCCCTCCTTAGCTTTTTCCCTTTCCCATCCTTTCATGTCTCTCTGTCGCCTTTGCTGCCACTCTCTCAATCTCTCAGCTTGCTGCTAAGGAAGCTCTAGTCCTTAGATATTGAAATGGCATGTTTAGTTCCTGCCTGTGATTCTGTGCTAGATACCTCTGTGTGCCTGTGCAGCTTCAGACCCAGTGTAAGCCTGACTAAATGCAGGAAGCTGAGCAAGAAGCAAAGCTGAGTGAAAGGTTGCTTACTTGTTCTTGTGATTTGTGGGTGTTTAATAATGGCCTCCTGATTAACACAGACTGCAATTCCAGAAATGCCACAGTGATAGATACTCAATATTTACCTAAACAGAGACACACAATTCCCTTAACATTTAAAGCCAGTGCTAGCAGTACGACTATTATCCTGGAAGTTGTTCACACTGCTGCCTCTGTGCATATCGCCTGGTGAAACACAACTTTAATTCTGCACGGGTCCCTGAGGACTAACAAGGTGTTAAATGATCACTATTACATGCAGCTGTCACCGTGCCTGCAGTTCTGTCAAACCAAAAGAATGATGTTGTAGCTTTCCTGTTTCACTTCAGAACAATGCAAAAAAAGTATGGCTTCAGTAACACTGCTGAAGCTGTCCCCTCAGAAGTCATCTTGTCTGCTACAGCAACTGCTTTTCACAGAGGTCCTCGTATTTTATCTCGTTATAGTTAGTTAACAAAAGAGAATTACAAGGCTTAACTAGACAAAAAGTGATGAGATACCTGTAGCCATCTGCTTGCTTTAGTCTCTCTCTTTTGGTACATCCTAATGTGCAGCGAGGTCACTTCAATACGGAGCTTTAAAGTACTTGCTATTGCTGCTTTTAGACTCGATCCAGAAGCACAGAAGATTACTTTAGTCCGATCACCTCTCTGTGGTCTCTTTCTGCAGGAAATGTGTCCCAAGCAGGCAGAAACGAAGGGCTAAAGGACAATAGCAGATCAGTCATTAGTAAGAGGAGCAAAGGCTGCCTGTTCTGTCCTCAGCTAATTTTCTCTCCTACCTTCACCATAAGTATAAACCAGGCTGATTAGTTCAATCTGCCACACCGGCTCAATAAACCAAGCTGAGAGTTGCTGTTACACACTCTGCTGGGGTTATAACTATCTTTTAGAAAGATCCAGGTCTAGGAATGAGGAGGTGCAGAAGTGCATTCACAAAAATGAATACGTACCTGGATTGCTGCAGCATTAACTGAGAGTGCCTGTGAGAGCACACCTCAGGTGCTGTCACATGTCAGAACTGAGAAGGCAACGTTTGAAAACTGGTTTGGAAGGGACTTTAGCACAAAGTGTGGGAGGCCACATTTGGAAAAAAAAAAAACTAGACTAAGTTACACCAGCACTGCTGTGGGAGGAAGACTTGCACAATGCCTTGACTGCAGCCATGGCTGTTTTTCCTCACATTCGTGGGCTCTAATTCTACATAAAATAAGAAAAGGGGGAGTGAGAGACAACACTGCATCATCTTGACATTCCTTTCTAAGTTTATAAGAGATGAGCTGTAAGTTCCTCAGCTTCTTGCTACCATATAAGCCAGCAACAGCAAACTGCCATCTCTAGAGCCATGCAGGACAATGACAGACTGGTGAAAGCCAGCCTAATTCTGCCAATAGCAGTGTCCAGCCATGTTTTCCAGTAGTTGGCTAATTAGTAGAAATACAGATTTCCGAGACAGCAAAAGACGATTAGGGAGCTCTGTAAAAGCCTCAAGGCTGCCTATGAGACAAATCTCAGAGGAGAGTGATACAGTCTTTGCATGTGTGCCCCTGATTTTAAGCTGACAGAAATCAGTGTTGGACTGAAGGCCTGATGGACATTTATGACCTGAAACTAGCTGATGGTCTCTGCCTACCTTTTACTGGATAGCCACCTACACCACTAAAGAAACAGGCTGTCAGCTCGTACTTCCAAATTTGTAGTCATTCAGGCTTGAGCTGTAAACTGACCATGAGAGCTGAGGTGTCTTAGCTGCCTCTGTAGAGATCCATTAGTTCAGGACTGAGGCAAACTGGCAATGTGTGGGGAGAAGGAACTTAGAGCTTTTGCTGTACCTGTCCAAATTAAAGAGAACACTCATTTCTATGTCTATCATATATATTTATTTATCCATTTCCATACTTGCCACACACTAAAAGTCTGTAAAACTTAGAACTCTGGAACATTCTTGTTAAATACCTAGGGACACTTACCAAAAAGTCACTGGGGGAGCAGAAACATCAGGATACAGCCTAAATAACAACTTCAGCAACCATGGAAAGTCAGGTGGATTTACTGTTTGTGCTACCCCAAAATTAGCTTTTCAAGGGTTGTAACTTGGGACAGTGTTGTATAGCTGTAACTCCAACTTAAGCACTCGTGTAGGGCCCCATCTTAGAATTATTAAGGTTGGAAAAGACTTCCAAGATCTTCCCCTTGAAATGAGTGATAGAAATGAAAGAAGTCACCAAATGGTTATACTCAAGGTAGAGCCAAAAAAAAATGAAGTTAGTGCTTGAAGAGAACTGCAAAATAGGAAGTTTCCAGTTATACCAGGTCCTCTCCAGTTTGGAATGAAACAAGCAGTTGTAATTAGCCTCATGGTAACTACTTGTATGAATACCCAAAAAAGGTCTGGGTATTTGTCCAGAATCTCTTGGATCTGGAAATTGGGTCAGAAATCAGAATGGCTGGTCAAATCATCAAAATTCTGGGGACAGTGAAAATGTAAGGATTGTTTTGGAGGTTATAAACCATATATATGACAATATTCAGCTTCTTTCTAGCCCAAACCTCCATTAGGCAATCCCACCGTACCTTATGTCATTCAGACTCCCCCTCTAAGACAGAACCTACAGCTGAGTAAATGTTGCATTGTTTAAAAATCAAAATTTTATGGTCAAAGTGTATAGTAGAATCATGAGGGCTCCAGTAAGATGTTTTGGTAACAGCCTGCTGTCAGTTCTGAGCAGCAGGGAAATGTGATGTGTGAAAGACAGACTGACAAAACCTGGGCTCACATCAGGTGCTGCTGTAGACACCAAATCTGTTGCTTTGAACTGCACTCTATAGGAAACCAACAGCTGATACTGTCTACAGAGAATTGTGGTTTCTGAAACTATTGAGTGGTCTTTTAAGGCAGTCCCATACAGAGCCTCCATTACAACAGGTAATCAGAGTCAGAGCTTCTTCAGAGAGAAAAGGGGTGAGTTCCTTGGAAAGTACTTGGAAAAGATAATTTTGAACTATCTTTGCAGGAAAAGATCAAAAAGAAATACTAGATTTTTATCCCTGTTAGTAAGCAATTCAGCAATTGAAACAATGCTACATGTTCCAGCTACTTCTCAAGGAAACTGGCCCCAGTCTAAAGTCTTCAAAACAGCCAGGCTGATCCTCAGAGAAAGCGTAAATTAAACAGCAGAATCATTACAGGGCATAGAAAATTATGCAGTCCAACTAAGAAGAACTACTATTGCTTTTTAGATTGGAAGACTCATTTAAATTTAATTAATCAGACCACCGTCATGTACAATTAGAACTGTATCTCTCAGTGATTCTTCTGCTTTGAGAACCACATGACCTTCAGGAAAACAGAGCTTAGCAAATTACTGCTTCTAAATTTTATATATTGAAAATTTGGTGGGTCACCTGCAGACATGACTTTTGGGTGTATTGGAATGGTGACACAGGCAGGCCAAAGGAAATATCCTTCCACTTCTCCCTGCAGTATTAAGCACAGTTTTGCAGTTGTTTGGGAACAACATGGGAACAGCTCTCATTTTTGGTAAAACATCCCTCCCCTGTAAAAGCAGATTTTTCACATCAGCTTCCCTGAACGTTAAACAATGGGTCAGGGCCAGCTGCTCGTACAGCCTCCTTTTAGTCTCCTCTAACATTTGTGAGATCACCTGTAAGCTGGCATAACAAAATCAGGAAAAGCAGCAATGCTGGAAGTAGCTCAAGCTGAAAGTCAGACTAAATGAACTCCACTGCAGTCACAGTCTCAGGTGGGAACTCTGATAAAATGACAGTATAGAATGACAGCTTAAGAGGAACCTGTGGGTGGGTAGGCATTAAACTTGTCCCAGACACACAAACTTATCACCTAAGTCACACAAGAAGAGGTTGGTGAAACAGCACAAAATTATCTAATTGTATTAGGAAGAAGAACAAGTTATCTAATTCACGTGTTGTGCTGCCAGAAATCCAAATCAGAGCTCACAACACTGGAATTTTGGATATCTTAAGACACAGAGCAAAGTGTCAGATAGACTTTCATCTTTATTCAGGATCAAAAATGACTGGATTTTTTGTTGTGACCATCACAGATTCAGTCCAAATGAAGAATGCAAAATTTGATGGTGCCTATCTCCTAAAACCTTCTGTTCTATAAACACCAGAGCAGCAATATTTGGTGCTGAAACAGTCTCCCAGTCAGCCTCAGAGCTAGATGAAGCAAAATCAACACCACGACTAAAGCAAAGTGAAGAGGAGCTTGCAGCGAGCTGTCTTTATATCTCTAGCTTTATCTTACAGTCAAGAAATTACCAATGGTGTTTGAATTCTCTATACCTTAGCAACTGTCAGTAGAGAAAAAATATTAAGAATACATAGTGCCACTGCTTACTGAAATAGCTAATGGTCCCTTCACAAGGCAGCTCTTGCCCTAGACTTGATTTCTTTTAGCATCTAAACAGTGCTAAGAAAACCACTAATTAATTCTTGAGCTCTTGCAAACAGCCACCTTCCTATTGTAAACCTTCTTTCTATGAGACAATGGATACAAAACTGTCAGAGCTGTGTTTCCACAGGGGACAGGCTTGGTGAGAGCGTGATAAAACACTTAAAGTATCTCTGGCCTTTCCTCTTACACAGTGCCTAGAGCAGCTGTTCCCATAACAGTTCCTGAGCATCCAGAGGGGTGGATTTTGCCTAAGCCACACTGTGAATGGCAGTCTTTGCCATCTGTGATCCACGGGAAGGTTGCATCCTTCGCTGCTCTGGGCCACGCCTGTATCCTCTCTGCTGATTACAATCAGGGAGACGCCTGCCTCGGAAGAGGCTCGCTTGGCATGCAGGGCAGCAGGGGATTTGCAGGTGGATTCACAGCTCTATGGCTGCTTTTAAATACCTTGCAGGAGAAACGGCAGGCATTGCAATGGGACTGGCAGAGTCCCCCAGCTCACATGCACCAGGCTCTGAAGGCACTTGGACGTGGGAAGGACCGAGGAATATTGTCCTTTCACAGCGCTATACTAAACCAGATCCCAAGAAAAGCTGTAATAATGGGATGTGCTTCTGTGGCAAATTTGTCTATGTTGTTCAGTTTTTCTTACGACCTCTCAGTAAACCTGCTTTGAAGGCTCTCCTGCATCCTGCTACCCTCTGTCCAGTAGCAGAACTTCTCTGCACCAACTGTACAGACATCTTTCTCTCTCAGTTCAGTGAAGGGTTCTGTGGTAGCCAGTAATCCCCTGGCCTTGCAGACCTTGGTCTAATGTGAAGAACACACTTTTTAATAGCTCCCTGGATATGTACCCCAGTGCACAACTGAGCACACAGAAGTCCAGCTTCCGAGAGGACAGACAGACTCTGGGCAGTGGGTGGTGAGCTGCACACAGATACACAGAAGGATCACTGCTCCCCAGGGAGCCAGCATGAAAAGCATCTGCCAAAGGAAACCCTCCTAACTTCCTGCCAGGGCGTGAAAAAGAATGCCACCATGACCGACAGAGTGACAAGTGTGGAGTGACAAGTGTGGAGGGACAAGTGTGGAATGCCTCACAGCAGGGACTGATTTGTTGGTAATTCTCTGAAAACCCCTAATCCCCACAAGGAAGAGGAAGAACAAACAGCCTCCACCAAAGCTGTCACCTCCATGGTGTCCAATACCCTTTCCATATAATCATCAATCACAAAGCCACATCCCAGACAGGCAGGCCAGTAACTCTGGGATAACATACACATGGACATCATTTGGGTTCCCTAGGGGATATCTGTTCTACAGCTGGGGCTGCCATTCAGTGATAAACTAATTCCCTTAATCATGAGATTGTACCCTTTCTCCTCCAGAAAGATACAAAGAACAGTCTACTTACCAGCAGCAACGGCCCTGAACCTTCCTGACAGGTTTATGTGGAATCTGTCCTTGAGACTCCAGTGGAAGTGATTCCCATCTTTCACAGCTATATGACAATAATTTCCAACTGGAAATTTCTCATTCTCTGTCTCTGTTTCTTTTTGTAGGATGGCCATCAGTGCTGTAGCTCAATGCCAACACTGAGTTCATGCCACCTCCTGCAGTCAATATACGCCTGAGGAGACAGAATAAATAGTTATTAAACCTACTCTAGATTTGCTGTCATATTGTAACTAAGCACTGGAAATCAAATAAATATATCATAAGACAAGCAGTTAAAATGTCTACTGAAAAAACAGACTCAGGCAAAATGGCTTAATCTGCAGCATTAATGAGTAACAGATTGTTCCATCAATAGTATATGAGGAGCAGCATGTAAGAAGGCAAAACTCCTACAAATTCCCAGGGACTTGTATCCTTGTAAAAGGCCCAGTTCTGGATAATACTCAAGAACATGATTAAGGTTAAGCAGGTGTTTAAATCCCGTTGATTCAGTGAGACAGAGGTATGAGCATACAAGTTTTTTTGAATCAAGGCACGGTACTAAATTGAAGAATATTCTGTGCAGAAAGCTCAAAGTCAGAAGGAAGAGCACCTGGGAGGATGGGGCTGTCCAGCTCTGTGCTGATGGACATATGCAGCCATCCTGCTGTCCCAGCTGTTAGGAAGAGGGAGTCATAGCTCTGTTTCTTTGACAGCCTAAGAACCTTCCCTAAGATGCACCTCCTAAGCCAGCCTTTGTCTGTGCCACACATTACCTTTTATCCTAATGTAATTTTCAGGATAAAGATCCAACTTTGCCTGAAACCAAGCTTCTATCCTGACTCCCTGCCTGCATGGGCACAGCTCACAGAAATGTCCCAGCACAGTCACCTGTGCTCCCTGCAGCACATGCACAGTTGCAGATGATCTGTAGCAGTTCCGGGATCCAAACAGGACCAGGCCCTTACTTTATACATGGAATGAAAAACTAGATTCTTTCTCAAGGAGCTTGCTGACTTAATGAATGCTGAGAGAAAGAGAACAGAGGAATAAACACAAGAAATCTCAAGGTCTTGAAGGACAGAAAGAGAGTCTGAGAAAGGGAGATAGTAAAAACAGACGGATAATATTTTGTCTGGTGAATACATGCACCTAAACCCCAGCAGAAACAATACAAGGATATGGATTTGTGTGTGCAGCCCTACCCACCAGAAAGGCCCATACCATATTAATTATGTCTGCCATGCCATTAGCTAGATGCTGCAGAGCAAATAATGAAATTGCTTCACAAAAGCAGTGAAGACAACCAGCCAGCTCTTGCTGTGCTTAATTCAGATTGGCTCTGTGTTTCTCATCTATTATTATTCAGTTTTAACTTATTCCTTTATTTCTGGTGTCTGATCAGGCGAAGCAGAAGTAATGTTCTCCTCCATACACACGCTATAATCTGTTCCTATTCTCTTAACAACAAGGGTCACCGTGGACAGTGTTTAGGAAAGCAGCAAAAATCAGTGTGATGGGTGCTACTGAATGGCCTGCTCTTCCATGAATGCTTTGCTGCCTAAAGCTTAAGAAGCCACATGGAGTGTTTAAAGAGAGGAGAAAAAGTCATTAACTGGCAAAGCCTTTGGAGCCTAGGGCTTTCGTCCAGCTGTACACTGAGGTGAAGTGAAGCCTCCAGGGTATTTGTAGTTGGATTGAGCTCATGTTTTTCCTTTGTAACAAACAAGTTAGGTAAATGTGCACAAAGACAAGGGAAGGGAACATCTCCACCATGCTCAGTGCAAAAATCCTTAATTTTGCCTCCCTGGCAAGACCAATTGTCTTGATGTTCAATCTTTATGTGACCTTTAATCAACCTGGTGATGTTAAATCCAAGCTAGCTCAGTTCATAGGTGGGATTTCTGCAAAGACAATGGATCTGCTTAAATGGATTTGCTTCTATTCATACCACAGTCCCTCTTTAAAGTCCTTGGGAAAAGAAGACTGAGTCTGCAGTCTAGAAGCAGAAGACAGTGATTTCACTTTACCTGCAACTAGAAATCATTGCAATGACTTTGGATGAGTCAATGACTTCGTGGTGCCTGATAGGGAGGAGGGAGCCTTGCCTGCATGAGGGACCATAAGGCCTGGAGCCAGGTATTCTGACCAAGTCCTTTGACATTCTGGAGGGAAACGTTTCAGAATAAGACAAAGTCACGCTCCTCCCTCGTCTGCACCTCTGTGCAGCTCACCCATCCCACGGCGAGGTGTAATGACAAGGCCCACTGGAGCTGGAGCTGCTGGGCTGACAGGAGGATTCCCAGTTTGCCTGAACCCATAACTACAGAGGTGTGTGACTCTTGGCTTGCATCTCTCTGCCTGAACATGGAGTGCTCAGTATAAGTGCTAGTTAGAAGCTTTCACACGTGCCAGGAAGCCGCCTTGGTTTGATGCCATGGAATAGACACGTTCATTCTCCGAGTGTTGGGACCTGCCCAAGGATGGCAGCAAACGTTTACGAGCACAGGTGTTCCTGGCAGGTGTTTTGTTTCTGAGGAAGCTGCCTTCTGGCTGAGCTGCTGCCAGCCCATCTATCCGCCTCCCCCATTGCCACACAACCTCGCCTCCCCCAGGGACTTCCAGGCAGGCCTATTTCAAACAGCAGGCACAGGCAATGAACACATCAGGCAATTAAATGGCAGATCAATTCGACTTAGCTTCTCTTGGGAAAGCAGCACTTGGGAGACAGAAGAATGAGGCAGCAGGAGACAAAGGCAAAGAGAAAAATTGAGAGGTACAGGAGAGAAGGAGGAGAGCAGAAGAGCCAAGATGGAAACACAGCAGGCAGAAAGGGCCATGCACAATTTGGTGTGAAACCACGGCTGCAGGGGAGAAGGCATTCAGGGAAAAAGGGACATGGCTGGCATAGGCAGCATGAGAAAGACAACACTGGGGAGAAGACATAGGAAAGAGAGAGTATGTCTAAGGGAAGGTAAGAACAAGACAGAGAAAAATGAGACTGGAAGGGGTGGGATAATGAATATAGCAACAGCAGGGAATGGCCTCAACTGCCTACCTGGATCTGCAAAAATGTAAGCTTTATGAATTTGGAACCATCAGCGAAAAAAATATATTTATAATATCCTATTCACTTTATTTAAACTGATGGAGAATCACTGGATATTGACAGAGGACTTCTCTCCCTGAAATATGCCATAAACTCAGGAGCTTCCTGGTACCAATATGAAAAACAGACAGTGGCACTGACAAGCAGAAGGAAAGGAAATTAAACTGGCTGGTATCACTCCAGCCAGCTGAGTGGAACACTAGAGGAAAAAACAACATGAACTCCTAATTAGTTTTCAGTTTCTATCTTTAATAATCTGAGATACTGGTAGTACTAACCCACTTAGTCATGCTAGTCGCAGGCCTTCAAGAGTCATGAGTAAAGTATCAAAAATCTGAGAGTCTTTTCTTTTAAAAAGTCACATAATTATTGGTTTTCCTTTATTAAAAAAAAAACAACAAAAAATACCCCAAAAAACCCCATAAACAAACAAAAAACTGCCTGTGACTTACATGTTCAAAGGTGAATTTCTTGGGGAGAGGGAGAACACTGTAATTAGGGGACCCGGAGAAGGTTTGAGAGTCCGCAGCACACGAGGACATTTCACTGTATGACCTTCATCCTGTCAGACTCCCCTTCAAGAGAAGTGGCCTCTTGCAGGATGTCTCTGTTTGCTCTTCCTCCTCAGCTGGGAACAGTGCAAACCCCTCTCTCCCTGCTGCCAAACCCAGTGCTGCTGCTCTGCAGGACTCTGCCCTATCCTAGGGGTGCGCGGCTCACACTCGTTTTACAGCACAGCAGGAGCCAGCCACAGGAGGGGCATCGAAATGTCAGGCCTTGAAGCTGCTGTGCCAAAGGACAAATGAAAATATCTCACAGTGACTCCAGGGGAGCCATGTCTTCCCAGTTTTTCTGCTAAGGCTCTGTAGTACCATGTTATGCTCTTATAAATTTTCTTCTTGCATGGCTTCTCTCCAAGCCCATCGAGGCTATTTACATACACCCACCATATTTACAAGAGTGCTGTGAAGAAGCAAAAGACAAAACCAAACCAAACCGTGCAATGAGTCAGTGGCAGAAATGCTGATAAACCCAGGCTCCTTGCTGTCTTTTTCCTTCTTATTAGGTAGACAATGCTGCCTTTCTTCTGCCCCTTTCAACTGTCCCGTGACAGATTTTGAAGAATAAATCTAGGAAGAGATAATATTTTAGTTTCTGCTTAAACAGAGGAACCAAGAACATTAAATCCAACATTAGGGATGACCACACAATAGGTAACCAGTTGGGAAATCCTAGACCTCACTGCTTCATACCTCAAGGTCAGCACATTAGAAATGCCTTTTTTCTACCACCTTTGGCTTCTCTCTTTGCAGGAAAAGAATGAAGTTGCTGAGTCTGAGAATATCTAGCACCAGGTTTTCATACAATGCAGAATGTGATCATGGTGTTTGTTTAGTTTTCTTCTTCTTCTATTTCCTAAACCTTGTTTCCTCTCCCTCTTCCAGTCCAGCTCCACAACTGGCACTGTCTCTTCAGTGGTGACAAATTCTTTTAGTTCCATACAGTCCTGACAGGTGTTGTTCCTCAGGCCATGAGGTCCATGAAGCAGAGCACAAATTACTGGCTCTTTCAGGGCCCACAGGTAGCTGCCATGGTGAGGCTGAGGATGAATTTACCATCCAGCTGCCACTTCACTCTCTCTGACCTGGAGCCAGTGATCAGCAATGCCAAAGCACTGAATGGAATTAGATTGCTTGCACTACAGCTAGGAGGGAGGTAATCACACAAATAGGAAGGTGGAGAGGGAAGAAAGCCAAAAAATTCAAACTAAGTTAACAAGAACCAGGAGGGTGGGAGACAATGGGACAACTGGTCTGCTGACTTGCTCTGTCCTGCAAGCATCCACACATACAGACAGATGTGAACATGTACACATACTCCTGTCTGCTAAATCTGGGCATCTGGATGTCCATCAGCTCAACTCTACATCCGTCCTAAATGTAGGTTCTTTGGCTACCAGATCCCACAAACAAATCGAGCCTTTATGTGGCTCACACAGATCTGAGTAACTGTCTGAAATCTGCTGCTTCCCAAGGTCTGACTCTGTAAACAACTCAACCTTTCAGCTTCTGCTTGTCCGTCCTTCTAAATTTTCCACAGTATTTAAACTGTAAATGGAAGGGGCACATTGGCAGAAGAAGTTGCAGCCTCAGTTCCCTGTTTCTCCACAAACAGAAGCCATGCATGGATAAGAGGTTGCATGCTCCCTGGAGAGCAGGCTGCACAGTGGCTGTGCTGGCACAGAGCTCTGTCACAGCCCTGTCCCTAGCACAGTCCTGGGGGGAGTGGCACCATGGCTTTGGCAGCCGTGGGAAGCTTCTCCTGGGGCCGGAGTGGAGAATCCACACAAGCACCTGGAGAAGCCTTAGCAAGGCAAATGCTCCCATCTCTCCTGCCCTGCTGCAGCACTGGCATGATTTATATTCCTAGTGCACAGCTGGAGACAAGCTGTAGCACAGCACTGGAGAATCAAACAGCCGGTTCCCGCAGCAAGGCAGAAATACAGGAGCTGGAGGTACCTGGAAAGGGGAGATGAAGTCCACACTCTCAGTGAATCCTCACTTCCACTGTTCTTTGTTATGAGACAACAGGACTACATTGCACCTGCTGAGAGGAGAGCTAGCAGAAATCCTGGCTATGCTGTAGTGGCCTTGTTTAAAGCAATCAGCTCTTTCTGACAGGAATACTCCTCTTTCTTCAAATCATATATTTTACTATGTGTACACTGTCATCGAGGGTGGCTGCAGCATGTGGAAACAGACCGGAAGGGGTTTTCAACTATCTTGCTACTCTTTTTCATGCAATGCATGAATGATCAAGCTGCCTGCATTCCCTCTTTCTCACCTACTGAATTGCTGCTCCTTCTCTTGCATCATGAAATCAATTTTTCAATGGCCCCCCAGTATGGCTTTTTCACTCCAGAATCCTCATCATCATGGTTCTTCTTAGCACCATGGAGCTGTATCCAGCTTTGACAGAATTTAATGGATGCTTGCACCCAGATATCTGCCATTAAATAAAAGGAGCAGATAAATATGATAAATATTAAACATGAGGAATGTATCTCCAGGTAATAAAAGCTGGCTAAGCTTTGTAGACTTTAGTTGTATTCACTCACTTCCGTGAGGCACTTTCTATAAATTAAAGGTTGGTCAAGTCTCTATAGCTCGCGTCAAGACCTACAGGTTTTTCAAAAGACAGTGCTTGGAGATACCAGACCTCAAAACTGGAGGAATATGGTAAGAACTTCACATGTGCCTTGGTGCTGGCTGCAAGAAAGCCACTGTGCCCTTTGTGTGTACCCTGGAAATTCAAAATCAAGTATCAAGACATTAAAAAAAAACCAAAAATCAATAATTAGTTGGCTTTGAGTCTGTACATGTTTGTGCTTCCACATCTTTCTTCACAAGTAGACAGGTTAGAAACTGACATTTTAAAAAATGAAAGGAGAGACTCACATAATTGCATGACCTGAGAGCTTAGACTTTAACATCAGATTTTACAAGGCTTACAATAAAAACGTGGTGACTGGTAGCATGGGGGATTCACAATCCTTTCTTTGTGCAACAAAAAGAGAGAACGTGCACACTCCAAATACCCCCTGTCACCTGTGTTCTTCTTGATCTTTTTGAATTTATTGAGGCTGTCAGCTGCAATGGAAGCCAGTTCCACATGTGATCCCTCAGTGGTAACATTCACAAATAGGTTTGCAGTGTGCGACACCACCCCTATAATAAATGCTGTGGTTTATGAACTATTCCTAGGGCAGAGGAAAAGGAGCACTAAAAATTGATATAAATGACACTGGCCATGCTGCCTGGCTTTATGTCCTGTCTTTTTATACACCCTCTCCTATTTTCTTCAATATTTGTTTCTTTCTAAAATATTTACCTTCCAAAAGTTCTATATTTTAATTCTACCTTCAGTCTTTTTTCCTCTGTGGCAATTCTGATTTATTTTTGTTTCTCCATCCCCTCTTCTGACTCCTTCCCTTTAGCTGTCTTTTAGCATTTTGTAATGTATAATTTTTCTTCTATGTCAGGTTGGCACCAACAGAGTTGTGATCAAATCTTTTATCCTGAGGGATGCAATGTCTCTGTAAAAAGACTTTGTGCCCTGCCAAAGCAGAAAGATTCTCTCTGCACCATCATTTCCAGACATGCCAGCTTCTTGAGCCCAATTTGCTTTCTGTGTAATCACCTTTCACCTGATTGCTGCCCTTGGTGCCAATACCTGCATGTCCCTGCCCTAGTTACTGTGACTTGCTGATCTGCGTGTGCTGGGGAGAAGCACATTGTTACCTAGTGCTGCATGTGCACCATCATGCTGGACTGGGGCTCTTCTGTTCTGTCACAAGCCCAGATCTGTCATTTATAAGTCTGTCACCCTATTATGGTTAGATTTGAGGAGTGTACAGCACCCAGGAACAATCCAAATTGTCATATACTCCCTCCTGCCTGCAAAGAGCTTTCCTGGCCCTTTCTCAGTTCTCAAGTAAAAAAAAAAAAAAAAATTTTTCTTGCTGAAAACTCCTACTTTCCCAATGGAAATTTCCCTATGTTCTCACTTTTCTGGCCAGTTCTGGAGTAGTAAGCCCTAGCACAAGTCTACCAGTGCCTTGTATGTTGTGTTGCTGAATTTTGGTCAGTGAGAATTTGCAGATGATGCCAGAAAAAACAAGCCCATGCTCCGAAACAAGGCAATCCTACAGTCTTTCAGCTTCTCAAGGGCTGATGCGATGGGGCCTGGGGTACTGCAGTGACTCTAGGAAACCAAGGCCTCGGTGATCTGGAGTCACAAATGCCAAATCAACAACCACATTTGGGCTCCCTGAGCCTCCCTGATGTGTGAGTGGATCCAGCACCTCTTCCCTGGCTGGTCCCTCCTTGCTCTGCGGCACTGCCCACACTGAGAGACACACAAGGTGTGGAGCATCCTCACCTCCCATGGCAGCAACAGAGCCGAGGTCACTCCCTGTCCCGGGGCCAGGCCTCGCCTGCCTCCTCCTGTGCTGCCAGCAGCTCTTCTCGAGCAGGGCGGGTGCTCTGGAGCGGCTTTATAGCTGATGCTTTGTATTTGCATAGGCCATTGTCATTCCCGGCGCGGCTCCTTGCAGCTGGCATCCTGACTGGAGAAATATCTTCTTTAAGGAGAAGCATGAACGACGCAGCTAAAGATAAAAATAACAATAATTTTACTAGATGAAACTTCATGTTAAGCACTTAAAAAGCCGTAAAAAGTCAATTTTCTTTCTCTCAATTATTTTGCTTATTCCATTTTTGAAATTAAAAAAAAAAAAAGGAGGAAAAAAAACCCCGAGAAAAAAGGAGATAAGTTTCCTAGTTAGAAAGACGTCTGTTTTTTTCATCAGTATGCAGTGCCTTCATGATTTTTCACCTCTCTCTCCTCATTGCCCCCCAACCCTACTTAGGTCCTACTCCCTGTGAACATGAAAATAGCCATTGTCAGGCAGGGCTGGCGCTTCCTGGCATGAGGAGTGGAAGGGAGAGGAGCACTGATAAGTCCTGAGTGCTCGCTGCCTCTTTCAGCACACAAGCAGCTTTTCAGAGAAAACGAAAAAGATAAAGCCAGAAATTACTGCTCTTGCACAATATGTGCCAAGTTCATAAGAGCAGCATTTAACACTTAATCAAAATGGTTTGACAATGTAAAAATTAGGTTTTCAAATGTCATTAGTGCCTTATAATAGGTTCAATTTATATCACTCCCATCCCTGTTTTTTTTTTCATCTCTGCTAATTGTTTTTATTAATTTCTTTCATTTTTTACACTGTTGTCCTGTTGGTTTTAATTTTTAATTATCATAAGACTTTTTCTTTTACCTTGTTAATTGGTTTAGGTTTGAAAAGACTGGTTCTGTCATTCTTTTTCTTCAAGGGCAGCTACAAGAGATTTTTAAAGCAGGTTCGTTTCTATTGGTAGGCTCTCTTCTGGGCTAATTTGTTTAAAAAAACACTTGCTTTTAGGGCAGTCTGAGCACCTTTTTTGTACTGTGATTCACAGAAATGCTCTCTTATATTGACCTGTAAATTTCCTTCTACACTGGCATGCAGGATTCATTTGATATTGGCATAGAAATTGTACCTCTGTTCTACAGTTGATATGCAGACTCTCTTCTGTTTGGAGAAAGATGAAAGCTCTCTTCTGCTCTGGCTTGTAAGGCCATTTCTGCATGGGCTCTCCTTTCTGTCACCCATCGAACACAGGCACACACACCATTTCTTTTCTCTTTCCATGTACAAGAATGTTCCAAGTCTTGGTTATCACAGGGCTGCAAGATGTCATTTGCATGGAGATATATGTTGGCATCTTGTTGGGGTTTTTTCTGCCAGTATAAATGGAACTGGTTCGAATAATTCCACTGACATTTTGGGGGCAGAAGACCATTTTGGGAATGGACTTTTTTTAGGAAAATGCTGACGCTTGGTTGTACTTGGCAAAGGAATGTACTTTGGGTCTTCAGGGGAAAGTCTAAATAAATGAAAACAAAAAATCTAGGAAAAAAATACAAGGGAAAACAATAATTCTCTAACTCCCTTTATATGTAGACATGTGAAGAAACACTTGTGGGAGCTCACCCCAGGGTGACTTCTTGCTCCTGAAGGAAACCAAAGCTGTTAAACATGGAAACTTTGGAATGTCTCTCCCATTGCCAGCAAGAGTGGGCTGTGGCTTTGCACCAGTAAAGCAAAAATGCACTGCATTACTTTGGCACTGCAGGGACATGTGGAAGTTTATTCTTACTCTCACTGACATTCAGCTCAGTCCTACTGACAGGAAGATCCTGCCTTCACCTTCCTGCTGGCTCTCCTGCCCCCTGAAGGCTCTGCAAGGCCTTTCAGTGGGCTAATGGGGCAGGAAACCCTTCACTTAGAGAGAGACCATCTTAACAGAGTCCTGGTTTTTTTCAAAGAAGTAGTACTGGCAGAATACCTCCTTTTTCCCTACCATTTGAGATGAGTTACAACTGCTGATGTCCAAAAGGATCTTTGCAGCAGCATCTCTTGTATGGCAACCCAAGTCCTCACAGTCAAGCTGTGAGGCATGAGTTGTGTGATAGTTTTATTCACTTGGCCTTTAATGATGTTTTAAATTCTCCCTGTTGGGCAGGCTTGTACTCTCATGTACTGCCTAGAGGTCTACACTGTCTACTTCTTCTCCTCCACCCACTGCAGCTTGTGTGTTTTACCCCTCAGCTCGTGGATGCAAACACAAGTGCTTCTTCCTTCCTGCTTAGCCTGGAGATCCGTGTAAATGACACAGAGCAGATCTCAAATTCGGTGCCTTCAGTGGCAGTGCTCACGGGCAGAGCCCTACCTGACAAAATGCCAATATGCTGCCTGGCCCTGGGAGACCTCTCAGCCTGTGTAATGTTCTGCTGGCCCCAGGCAGCTTTCTGCTCTGTGATGGACAGGCATGGCTTCATCAAAGGTTCTCCAGAGCCTTAAATCTGGAACAATACAACCTGTACCTGTGAGATGCCAAGAACTTACACAGATGCCTGATAAGAGGAAGGCCTTTTACTCGCCCCTCCCTATATTTAGCAGCATTCCCAGGCAGTGTTTCTAAAATTACCAGCTGCAGTAATGTGATTCATACCCCCATCACCGCCAGCAGTGGATAAGAAGAGTGTAAATGACATGCAGGAGAAAATCATGAGCAGTATAGCCCAAATCAGGACTGTAATGGTATAGTTCTTGGTGCTTGTATTGACATCTATGCAAGGCTTTCAGGGAGAAGCAGTTACCAATCTCAGAATCTGTTTTCTCTCACAGCAGTAGGGGGGAATGTCCCAAGCTGCAAGAGAAAAAGCTTGAGATTGTTTTCAAACCATGTTTCTGAGCAAGTCTGGTACAATGAATAATGACAAAAGATGTGTACAAATTGTTTTTGCAAGGACACTGTGCTGCGTGAGATGTGAATGCTGTCACTAGAGCAGGGCCTCTTCTATCTAAGAAGAGTCTCCATCTGTAGCAAATCAACAGCAGACAGGCAAAGCATCTGTATCAGCTGTGGGAACCCATTCCTGAGATGGAAAGAATGAATGTTGTGGTCGTTGTCATAGACTGCCCTGAACCAGTCTGGAAAGAGGCATTACTGTGGAATCAGTCCAAGAGCTGGAGCTGTTACGGTAAATACCATAAACATCTAAATCTTTTAGGAGGTTCAGTCTGCATATCTAAGCCATTATGGGATATTAACTAAAATGCTCATTTGAAAAATTACCCTGTGAGCCACTACAATGTAGCAAAGGAGCTGTTTTGCTCAGATAAATAATAATTGAAAACTGAGGCAGAAACCTGCAGCCATATCTGCCTGTGTTGTGATCTTGTCAAATCTCATCACCTAATTACTAACAGGCCTTGCCGGGCCATGGAAGAGACCTGCAGGAGAGGCAGAGCTTGAGAAAACAGTATTTATTATTCTGAGGGAAAGCTCTACTTTCAGAGTTGGTGCTGAATGAATCCCTCAACAAAATTAAAGAGACCCGTGCTTTTTGCAATGCTTAAAAAGAAATTTAAGTGCTAATATTCTTAATTACTGTTCCCCCTAAAGATCCTTGGGCCATGATGGGGTATTTATTCTGTTTGTCCTGATCAAATTAATATTTGAGAATTCCTTTCCGCCACTCTGAAACACCCCTCCTTCATCTTATTTATACAACAACTTTAAAGCAAAACTGGGCTGTTCTCTTCTTCATACTTCTACATAGATTCTCTGTGCTTTCAAATAGCTGTTCACAGCTAGGGAGTGATGGTTATTGCCACACATATTGGCAAAGCACACTTGGACCCTTTGGGCTGAAAGCACATATGTTTACTATAAGAAATTATGTCACTGTTATCATCTCCCATTGTGACAAGTTGTTAAAGACTAGAAATGAGGGCAGTAATGCCATTAGATAGAGGAAGGAGATCTTGAAGATATGCAGAACTCCAACACATGCTGCAGACTAATTTTCCAGCTGAATTGCTCTTTGGCAGTTTGCTTTGGTGACCAGTGTAAGTTCGTATTCATCCACTGTTGCAATGGCCACAGGCAGTATAGAGACAGGAGGAAATCCTCTCTGTGCACTTTACAAACATCTTGAAAAAACTTCAAACCAAGATAAATATCCACAAAATGCTGCATAAGCCATGCACACAGAAAAGTGTCATTCCAATGGGTGGCAGCAGAGCCAGGCAACATTTACATTTCTCTAGCATTTCGATAAAACTTAGGCAATAGAGAAGTCATAAGAAGACAATGGCCTCCATTTCCTTTCACACAGGTGAAGAATATGAGACTGATGGAAAAGGAGCTGAGTTTTTAATGTGGGGGGCTGAAATACAGCAACCCAGTAATCTGCACTCTTCCCCTCTCTCAGTAACATTTACAGTCTATGCATGGTTCCCTTCATGATATTTCTTCTATTAAGATAATTTTCATTATCTTCACAGAAATACCACGTATTTCCTTTAGGGATTTTTTTAAATTTCCACCCATCCTCTCCAGCTCCACACTGGGTAGCATCCAGAGAAGGCAACGGGAGCCCCACCAGGACTAGAACAATGAAAGGGTTAACAACTCCTTCCCAGTGTTGGGGATAGGGGACATAATTTTAAAATCAAAGAGAAATACAGTTATGAAGCAATTTTATTCTCTATTAACCCAATCAATGGAAGGTTCCCATAAGCCATTACCAGGGATTTCAGATGCAGAAGATGTCACGAGGGGTTAAATAAAGATGTTTCTTTGTTCATTAGTACTGACAGCTCAGGGAAGGAGAAGAAAGGAGGGAAGGGGGAGAGACAGAGGAAAAGGAAATTCAGGTTTGGGATACAAGGAGAGAAGAAATTACCTATCACCATGTAAATTGTATAAAATTCCTGTATAGATATTACAGGATATACTAAGGCAGTGTATTAAGTCATGTATTAGGGACAGGAAATTAAGTGGGCCAATATTCCAGGCCTCATCCTGCTCAGTGGTGAGCCTGGAGGTGAACTTGGAATATCAAACCCAGATTTACACAGCGTGAACAATGGTGATGAAGGGATAACTGTGCCCATGCTTGTGACCCAAAAAACAGTTGAGCCTCCAGCAAACATCAGTGCACACAGCAGTCATCAGTACTGAATCTTCTCTTCCCTGCTGGAAAACCTCTAGGAGAGGGGCAGAGCTGATACAGGAAAAACACCTCCCCCAGGGACTCTCGACAGCCTTTCTCACTACCATATGTAGGCCTAAACAATATTATCTAGCAATTTTTAAGTCTTAAGATTCACACACAATGGCAGCAGCAGTCAACAAAAAATAACTCATTCATAAAAGGAAGTTCAATTGCATCATCCATCTTTAGTAAAAATTCAATATTTCCCAATACAAGTTGTTTTGATTTAATGAATGGGGAAATCATCCCTTTCCTACTTCTTAGCATGCTTATATCTTCAAATGAATCCTGTATCATTGGAAAGCAGACAGAGAAATGTTAACAGGAATGCTGGAGACTGCTGCTAACATACCCTGGAAAAGCATCCTCACCGGAGAAGGAAGGAAATGTGAGCATCCCCCTGTTCTTCCACAAGGTAGGGGGTGCTCTGCTTGCAATCTGCACCTGGCTTCCGGCTCTAAACTGGAAATTTAGATCATATTTCTTTTTCTCACAAAGGGAAGACTCAGCAGAGTTTCCACTGTGGAAAAAAGCTGGAGGTGTGTAAGGGCTCTGTAGTTGGCAGAGGAGCTGGGAGGACGCATGGAGTGATGCTGGTGGTGAACAGGATGTGGCCAGCTCTTAGAGAGACCTCTCACTTCTCATCTTCCAGAGTTTTTGATGAAACTGGTGTAGCTCTGCCTGACGAGATAAGACCTCTCCTTGGTCATCTGTGTGTGTGTTTAATTTTTCTGGAAATCTCCCTTTCCCCCCCTGAATTCTTTAATTTCATGCTAATGCAGTGTCCCTGTGCTGTTTACTAACCACATCCAGGCAGCTATTCCCTCTGCTTGCTCAGGACATTAATAAAATGCCTGCCCACCCATGCAGCCAAACACAAAGGGGGCTGCTAATGGCATCTTTCTTTTGAAGTGAAATCCCAAAGCTTTCATTTGGTTCATGTTCCTCCCTGATAAAACTCTCCTGTCTCTGTCTCAATATGGGGCACTGTTATCTAGTCTCACTTAGGGGTGGCAGGAGCTCTGAGGCTGATCTGGGGAGTGCTCTACCTCCCGTCTGGTGAGGAGGAAAAGCCAGCGACCACAGCACAGCCGAACCGGATGTCGCAAAGGGGACATATGACCATCATTATTCTTGAGGCAATAAGGAATCAGGGAAACAGCCAACCTACACGTGTAGGGAACAATTTTAATATCCTAGGACAAACCTGCAAGATAAATTTGGGGGACAGGGATCCACAGACAAATCCTGGGCATTGCAGTGCAGCTTTGGGACATGGCAGCATTATAGTAAACACAAAACTACTGTGATAATTTCTGAGATAATGTGTTTATACAGACAGATAGATATACTTTAGGAGAGAGGCACAACTCAGAGAATCATATCCATACATTTTCACCTCAGACTCTGATGTGGTAGTCAGTTCTGCAACTATAAGGCATTTATGTTTCTCAGTATTACATCTAAGCCTGTAACATACTTGTTAAAACATACAGAAAAGCAGCTACTTTGTGCCACTGGGGCAACCTGCTACAGAGGACACACACACCAGGCTGTCTCTGACCTGGAGAACTTCATTTTGTACTTCTTGTTTCTTTCTCTAAAGATTGTGAAATCCTCCTGGCTTTTCTTTGGCAAGTCTAGAAACAGAAGAATGACATCAAGGCACATAGTTGGGACCCACTTTTTTGTAAGACAGTGCTTTACAACACAAGATGTTGTTTGGTAACATGTCCCCTTGGGAATCCCCTGGAAGAGAAGCAAAGATGGGGAACAAACCCCTGCTGGTTGCATTTTCTTGGTGCTCTACCATGGTCTCATTTGACTTCACAGTTTAATCCAAATAGACAGCAATCTTTAAGGGATTCTAATCCATTTTAACAAGAACTTGAAAATCCACACTGGGAAAACTTCAGTTTTCCATCATAAACACAAACTATGTCATTGCTAGATGAACCATGAAAAGCCCATTCTGGGAATAAGGTGAACATTTCAGGGATGTTAGAGGTCTTTTCCAGTCTTACCAACTCTATGATCCAAAACATGATTAATTGCCACTGAGAAGTTATGTCTCCTTTTAAGAAGTCTTTATCTTAAAAATTACTAATACAGTGCAAATATTTATGTAGTTGCTAGAGTTTACAAACACGGTTTATCAGCCCTACTCCCAGTTCTTTCCATTCCAAAGATGCCCATGCTGTACTGTAAGGAACTGAGAACTGGTGTGAGCATCCTGGCCTGATCCTGTGAACTTCAAGAGTTCACAGAAGCCTGTATCCATTCCCATCTCCTCACAGAGGCACTGCTTCCTTCTGCACCTCAGAAAGCCTCCTTGAACACAGGGGACGTGAATTCTAATGGGATGGGAATGGGTTCTCCTTTCCCACCACTCTACTGTGGTTTCATTCTTCCCCTGCTGAGGCTGGGTGACATGTTTCCATTGAGTTCACTGATTCAGCAAGATCGAGCCCTTGGTCTTAAATAACTAAAGACTGCAAACTGAATATTGTAGCCATGGCAACAGCCAGCTCAACTTTAAACCCTCTGATATATGAAAAGGCAATTTTCTTTATTTTTTCTCTGTGCATTTTTATATTTCCAGAACTTACAATGGTAATAATGGCCTCAGGCCCTCACCTCCACCAGCCAGCCATTAACTTCATGGAAATGCCTTCTCCATCAGCCCCTATTGTCAACAGCCAGCACCATTCCACAGAAACCGTAGGGTCTCACCATGCTAACACGACTGGACGTCTCAGCTGTGCCACAGCCCTTTGCAATCCTGCTGCAGACTTATTTCCTGATCATGAGAAGTGAACTGGGACTCCATTTAGAGAGGCTGCAGGACTCTGTGGTGCTCCTAACTTCCTCTTGGAAAATGGAGAACACAATGTCTCTCATCAGACTGATTGCCATTGTGTCCTACACAGATAAGGTCATGGGTAGATGCACATGTCTCTGCCCTGCCCCTCTGCCTTCCAGGCTCATCCATCTTTCTCTGAGTGAAGCAGGAATACTTTCATGTCTCAGTTTTATTTGGTGTCCTGTTTGTGCCTCAGAAGCTTTGTCAATGCCGTTGTGAAACCACTGGAAATAGTGGGAATAGTTCCTTGCTAACGCTGCTAAAACACAGACAGCAAAGGGACCTTTTGCATTTTAGGTTTGGGTTTTTTTTACTCTTTCTCAAATTCTTTCTGGAAACTTTCCTTCAAGAGCTAGGGCTGGATTAACACAAATTTACTGTTTAGCATGTGTAAGACACTACTTGCCTATTCATAACAGGAACAGAAGATCTCAGTCCTGTGTGTAATTTTGTTCTTGATTTTGTATGTGGCCAGTGGTATAACTTTTGTGCCTCAGTTTCTCCTTCTGTTAAAAGGCAAAATGATACACTTCTATCTCTTCTGATGGTCATGAAATTAATTTCCCTGTAATGCGTGTGCGGTATGTAGAGATGGCAGGATGAACGGCAATGGTAGCAGCTATTATTATATATCACTTTCAGCAAATAGCAATTTCTACAGTAGGTTAAATCCTGGCCCAAAAAGTACTTGACTGTGTCTCTTTAAGGTCACAAGCTATTATGAGTTGAAGACTAAAATGCTTTGTATATGATCATGAATAAATGAATTGAGTATCTCTGCCCAGCAATGTGGGATATGGAAACGATGCTGAATATCATCAGCCTGAACTATCAACATCCATCAGCTTTCCCCTTGCTCATCTCTCAGCTGTCGCAATATGAAACCCACTTTCCCCCGAGATTTCAAACGACTGGGGCTAAACAGCAAAAAAACATTCGGTGACTAAATTTGCCAGAGAAGGTCTCAGTCACGAATGACTAAAAACAAAATTATAGAGCAATCTCAGCTGACTGAGAGCAGAATGAAATGTGATTCATTTTCATCCACCCGGCAGGGACTGCAGGGAAAAAAAGACTGGATTAACCCCTTTTCTGCTAGCAATGCCTATGCTCCCTGGGCTAATGCACATGTAGTTTGCATTCCTCAAATATTAGGTCTTCTGCTTGTTTTGTAGGGGAACTCATAGCTTTTATTACTCAGGTGGACCAGACCAGTAGGACGACTGTGCTAAAAAGATTAGTATGCCATACTTTTATATCATACACAGTTTATAGGAACATAACCATAGACCCCACTGCTCTCTACCAAGCAAAGACATGACTGCCTGCCCAAAAAAACCCTTGTAGTCTGAAGATAAAAGACAAAATCTGGACAATGAGATATGGTGGTGGGATAAAACATTTGTCAGCAAGGTAGTCAAAGGTGTCAGCACTGCATCACCTCACAGGAGATAAGGAATTGTAAGGTGGGGAACAGAGGTGGATAATGGCATGGCTTTCTGACTGCCTACAGGAGGGATTCCTCACACGGAAAGAGCAGCAGAGGAGAAAACATGGAGATGGTGGTCTGGAAGTTTGACTAGGAGACAGTGGAGCCTGGTCTCATGGGAATGCAGGTGGATGCTTTGGGCAGAAGCTATTGTTGCAGGCTTTATCATCCAGTCTGCTTGGGGATCACCACTGGACTCAGCTGGAGGCCTCAGGGAGGAAATGGTGCTGAGTCTCCTGCGCTGTGTAGGACCCTGGGATGAAGCTCCCCAGGCAATTTCTGACCCTTATTGGAAGGGGGCGGGTGAGACACTACTGGAATTGAACTCCTCCCATGACAGCATCTGAAGGCTGTGTTAAGCTTGGTCATATGCACCAGGTGGTTCTGCATTCTGGCTGATCACCTGCTCAAATAAATAAATTAAAAGCATGTCTGCTGTCCCCAGCCCAGAAAAACTGTTTAAAGAAAGACATCAAAGTAAGAAAGATTGCATTTTCATCAGTCAACATCACAGATAATCTTTCCTTCAGAATTTTCTCTACACTTTTCCTAAAAGCAGAGTAGATAAAGTAACAAATCAAGCAAAGGTTCTGAAAGGTCATATAGTGATCTCTCTGGCAACAGAAGCCAAGGACCTGTCCATAAGCCAGCCTCCCTGAGGAAGCGTTGTTCGTGAGGTCAGAGACTGACCTAGGGTATGACAATTTGGGCAAGGATTGCTCCTTGGCTGTCTGGTACCCTCCACATCAGCACTGCACTGTAAATCTCTGTATAACACAGCAGCAGAGTCATGATACAGCAAGCCAAGCTAATGGATGATGAATGTGATACTCAGAGCGAAGTGGTAGCGCAGGTGAAGTGCTGGAGCAGGAGCAATTTACTCAGAGCTGTACAAATGCTGGATAGAAGGCAGACTTTCCCTGCCATCTTTTGAGAACACGAGATAGAAAGCTCCCTAAACAACTACCAGATTAAATCAAGAGGTCAAGCCACAGGCAGTTGACAAAGCAGGAACTTTGTGATTCAACAGCTTGTAGATGGTACAAGAATGGTCCAAGACAGGCTTGGCTGATGCCAAATGCTTTCTGCTTTATGCACACTGTGCTACAACTTATATGCTTGATTTGGTTTCCTTCCATAAATGGAAAAAATTCTCGTGAAACTTAAAAAACATGTTTCAAAATCATCCAGCTTTATGGCTTATTTAATAAATTTATAGTTGGACAGTTTAGTCATATGACTGTGCTTTTCAAACAACATCAGCAAAACCCTTGAGTGAGCTACAGGAGGAAAAAAAGATGAAAATACCAAAATTGTAGGTGTTTGGGTTTGCTGGGATGTTACAGAGAAAAGAAAGCTCTGTTAATATGGCAAGGTTAGGGTCTGCTTGGGCGAAACACAGCATCTCAGCAGGGTTATGACTCTCAGTGGAATTACCATTGCTGCACTGCTTCCCCTCTGTAAAACTGGCTTACACTGAGCTGGCTCAAGTTTCATGGCTTGGCATGGTGGAGCTGCATAAAGAAATATCCAAAGGTTCCCACACTGCATTTCTAGCTTGAAATTTGTTCTCTCACCTCTCTTTTAAGCCAGCTTCTTGTGTTGATTAGATCTAATGAAAAAGATTTGCTTTCTTTTATGGTTAGCAAAACACTAACATGCCTGTAACTAAATAATAGTAATTGGCCAAATCCTTACATGGATGAAATACCTCCTGAACACCACAATGGTTATCTTGTTCTCTGATATATCCAAACAAATCCATTATCTTCAATGGAGCAGCACTTGTATGATGGAGGGAAAAAAAGAAATTTGGCCTAACAAGACTCTTTCAAGAGAAGTGACTGAGTAAAAGGTCTATGAATTTTGCTGATTACCAGTTATTTTAGGAACCATATGCACAGGCACTTTCTGACTCATGTTGCTGTCAATGAAGGGCAGCTGTGCAACAGCAGATTTGAGCCCAGGAGTGTGGGTCTGACTCTGATTCACAGCATGATCTTCTTCAAACCACTTCTCTCTGGGGTCAAGATACTGTGTGAAGCAGGGTTGGTAGTATTGCCCCTCTTTATCCAGTACTTACAGATCGCTGGAAAAGATTGCTGTGCTAGTGCAAAACTAGGAGTCCAAACTGCCTGGCTACCCTCAGAGAGTCTGAAGGGGCAGAATAAGGCCAGCTGCACCGGGCTGGGCTTGAAGGTGGGAGGTCCAACATGGTCTCCTTTATGTAGTAAGAGACACAGGGATGAAAGAAGATGTACAAAAGCTTCCTAATGTTTGGCTTAAAATGAGAAGGTATTTGCAATTTCTAAGTATATATAGCATTTGCTTGCTTAAAGTAAAGCCAAAGAATGCAATTAGGATGTCATGCAGATGAAGTCCTGCTATGTTTTGTAAGATGAAATCTATTTCTTTGACCTGGAACCACATGCCACAACCTGTCCACTTCACAAAGAGAAGTTGTAATAGAAATTTTTATCAAAATAACACCCAGAACCACAATCAGCATCAATTCTCCTCACTAATCTGTGCTGGATGGATACACACTGAGTAGAATTACTTGACTAGGAAATTGTCATCCAGAGAAAGAGGAAACAAGCAGAGAAGTGCTGTGACCTAGGACAACACAACATGCCGCTGGCAGACAGGGGAAGGGGCCAAAGTATCCGAAGTCCTCACGAAGTCCTAATTTCTGCCTTCCCAGAAGAAATATGTGGCTGTTTTTCCTGTCAGACAGTAAGTTTGCACAAAATAGTATTTTAGCATAAGATTATGAGAATAAAGCTGTTGATGAGACTGCACTGAATTTGCTGAGCAGTATTTGCAGGAAATCAGGAGAGAGTTTTCAAAATGTCAAAACAGTTCATTTTTTTACAAAATGTTTCTTTATTGCTTTAAATATCCTTTGCTAAAGAAATTGATTTGAAGTAAAAACTAGAAAAATAACAACGCAGGAGAAATGGACAAATAAGCTGAGAACTAAAAAAAAATATTGTTTGGCTCTCACAAATACAGAATTTCAATTTTAGCGTTTTTTTGGTTGAGCCGCACAATCTATAAGTTCATCATCTTCCCAAATCTACTCCTGATATTTGAAGCCATATGCCCTCCATTGGGGAAATGGTGTTGTCAGCTCCACATCATTACATATCCTGTAACTCCAGGGACAAAACTGTGGTTGGAACATTCTGCATGGGAGTTCTCGTGAGCACAGTTCTGCCACCAGTCTTGTCATGTGGCCTCCTGTCCCGTGAGGAATTGATATTTTCCAGTATTAATGAAATCATTATTTTTCACCTGCAGTTCACCTGTTGAATAAACACGTGGGAAGATGGAAGACAGCTCTTTCTGATGTCCAAGAACATTTGTGCAGCCAGGTAAACTCTTCTTACGTAATTCCTCCTGCTTTCTTATGGGCTCTGTCAAACTTGGTGATAACTTACCCCAAAACCACACTTGTGCTGAAAAGCCACTTGCAAAATGAACGGAAACTTGCAATCCAAATGCAAAAAAGATAATCAAAGACATAATCTGTCTTTGTATTCAGTCTGCAGTTCCAGGGGATCCCAGTCACTTAATTACCACACAATACCGGAGTGCAAGTGAGAGTAAAGGCACAGAGTTCCCCTTGGAGGAACAGGTATGTGCTCCTGTGACTGAGGGTAAGACACATAGGTAAGGGAGATATTCAGGACAAGCTGCAATCCCTTCTTTGTGCTTTTTCCAAATCAAGACAAACTGCTTTTGTGCAAAGCACAGCTCCATGACCTGGTTAGAAGTAAACCAGGTGAAGATGTGATGGCGTGGACTGCACACAGCCATTGTACAAGTCCTAAATATAAATTTGGGCAGCTGCCCTACTTTGAACCCTGCACAGCTGGCACTCAAGCAAGCTCACCTATGTTTGCATATGCTGCAATTGCACCTGACAATCACACTGCAAACATGGCTCCAAGTGGCACCCTGGTGGCACCACTTGTGCAGACACCCCCGCCACGTTGCATTGCTCCCATTCCTCTGTCTCCGAAACAGCCGTGTCTGGCTTTCATTGCACCTGGCATTCAGCCTGTCCTGTGCTTCCTGAGCCACAGCTCCCCATAGCCCAGCCGGCAGGCTCTGTCCCAGCGGGGTTTGGAAGGGGCTGATCCCACACAGACTCAGAGCAGGGAAAACCCACAGTCCTTGGGGTGCAGTGGGACCGTGCCCACATTACTTGTGCGGTTCCACGAGAGATGTTGCCGAGTGATGACCTGGCAAAGACGAGAGAACTTGGGCTTTACTGGTGACAGAGGAGGAGCTTGCTGGTCTGCACTGGTACCAGCCTCCTCTCATTCCACATTGCACAGAAATATGTATTTAATTAAGAGTCATATGCTATGCACAACTCTCCTGAGAGATTGGCTGGAGCTCCCACAGAGCCACTAGGCATTTAAGGAGCAAAGGGCCTCAGAAGAAGGATAGGGCTTGTTTGTTTTTCCTTGTTACCTGGAGCATTTCCATCTCAGACTGCCTAATTTAAAGTGCTTCCAAGCCTGTGCTCTCTGAAGGCCTGGCCCCATTCAGCTCACGGAGATGGAAAACAATTTAGATCTCACAGCTACAGCAGGGTGATGCAGCTGATAAGGGAACTTCAAGGTTAAATAAACTATTCTGTGGGCAGAGCATTGGGGAAGGATCTCCACAGAGCCAAAGAGCAAGGTGGGGAAGCACAGGCAGTGGAAAATGGGCAGGATGGAAACACTTCCCTGAACCCAGAGAGACTTGTCTGAGGCAACAGCAAACAGAGGGCTTGGAAACAGGATACACAAATAACTCACTATTTTTTGTCATCACTGTTGGGCCTTGTATAAGGGAAAACAATACAATTTTTGGCTGGGCAATACTGTAATGAGTGAAAGGTAAATTAATTTTTTTTATATACTTTCATAGCATCTTCCAGTCAAAAAATTGCTGTGCCTTAGTCCTATCACCTTAGCGATGCCAAAAAGAGAATCAGGGAAATTCCTATATGAGGGGATGTCTTCTCTGTAATGTATTTGCACAAGCTTTGTCAGACAAAATGACATTCACCCTGCAGGGAGGCAAACAATCAAACAGCCCAAATGCAATGGCATTACACTTTTCATCTATTTGCATGGCACATCTATTAGAACTTTGTATCATCCAGTACTCTGTCATCACACTGCTATCCAAAGGAAGAGAGCTTATCATCCCCACATCACACATGAGGAAATTCGTGAGGGAACAAGCGCATTGCCCACGGTGTACTACAAGAAGTCTTGGAATGGACCTTAGGGGTTGCTGCCCAATTCTCCCCTCTAGGTGTCAGACATACTTCCATGGTAAACAGTGCACTTATCTCTGCTTACCAGGCCCAGATCCTAGAGGAAGGCAAATCCCAGTTTTAACTGTGTTATCAGTCATGTACCTTCAGTTGGAGAGCAAAGAGGAATGGGGCACTGTGTAGCTGGGGTTTTGACACTGCTGTTTTAAGCCATCAGTAGGGATTGAGCAAGTCTGTATTTTCATATAGCTGTAATCATGCCACTGCTATTTCGTATTTGGTAATTGCTTGCTGCTAGCAAAAACTAGAACTCATAAGGCACATCCATTCTGGAGGGAGCTGAGATGGGGTTTTGCAATTCAGGCCTCTCTCTCTCTCTAGCAGAAATATTGTCAGTGATGAGGAGTCTGGGCCTGATGGTAGATCACCATTCAGGTGATCCTTGGGTCCCTTGAGACAGCTTCTTCTTTCCTTTAATTTTCTCAACTGTTATTTTTTTCTTGCAGATGCAAGAATGTAGTCCTTGAGAGTGTCCATTTGCGAGGTTACTCTGGCACTACACTTCCTAATGAAATTGTCAGTACATTACATAAAGTGACTAAACAATAACTTCTGCAATAAATGAGTCAGGATGGTCACTGGCACTATCCTCACCAAATGATTGGGGAAATGAGAGATTGCAGCCTACCCACAGGAGATCTTGCAAATTGCCATGATTGTGTATAAATAGAAAGAAATGCAGAGGCAACTGTCAGCTAAGGTCCTGCTGACTCAGTGCCACCTTGTGTTTTTACCAGGAAGCACAGAAGCACAAGGAAGACTGTCAGTGAGGGGCAGAGAGGGATTCTGAGTAGGAACTCTGCCTACTTTAGTCTGTGATATTATGGATTCACTCAGAGCAGCCACTGAACAAACACAGGAAGCCTTTCTCCTGCAGGAATGCTATGGCTTTCAGCCATCCAAGCCTTCCTGGAGGAGAGCTGGCATCACTGGGGCAGACTGAGGTACAGAAGGGTGGAAGTTTTTTGCCCTGCATCACAGGGCAGTCAGTGAAGAGCTTTGGAGCAGGGCTTTGGTTTTATAATGGTGACCTACAAAGTCTAACCTCTATTCCAGACTCCTCTGAGACAGAACTATGTGGGCAGCATTAGTAAATGTCAGTATACAAACTTGCAGGATGCTACGCAGAGGACAGTAAGCTTATCCATATTCCTTCGTTCTTCCTTTTTTCTTAGTGGTTGCCTTTGCAGAGGAGCAGCCCAGGAGGGCCACAGCACTGTCACTCCTGAGGAGCTCTGGTGTGGCTGATTGAATCCCATGTTTGTCTACTGTGCTTCCACCGAGGTGGGAACACATAACTCAAATTAGAGAGACAGGACTATACCCATCTCTGCTCTTGTCTTCCCTGAGTAGAGGATGGCTCGTGCAGTCTGACGCCACTGCAGCCAGAGAGGGTGCCCGATGGTGCTGGGGGACACCTGTGCAATTCACACCCCTGGGGCAAACTCTGCACAAGGTAGCAGTGATGGGAGGCTCTTGGCCCTCGTAGCCTCCTTCTGCTCCTAAGGTCTTCCTAAATCCCAGACAAAGGGAAAGAAGCTGGTTGTCAGCTTCCATTTCAGTTCTCCTATAATTGTTTTAAAAATCAGGAGTGGTTTCCATTTCAGCATTGAAATTGTTGCCTATGTAAACTTTGTTTTTCTAACGTGAAGGATCTGATGACTTTGCCTGGAGCAGTTCAGTGCAGGCACTGTGACCCCTGCCCACACACCACGGTCCTGGCCTGCACCACGCCATGGCTGGGCCTGCCTTCATCTCCCTGTGGCTCTGCCAAGGCCCTGCACTCCATGTCCTAATCCAGAACTGCTCCTGCAGATCTATACCCAGCTTTGCTCATGCTTCTCCCTCAAAATCTGAATGCAAGCTTGCCTGTTAATGAGTAAAAAGCCAGCATATAAATTATTTCAGGATCTAAGACCACTTTCATTATCTAATATTTTAATTTTACAAATAAGTAGATATAGAGAAAGCTGTTGAGATATAGATGCATAAAAATGCATTCTTGTTCCATCAGAAACACAGTGCTATAGCATTTTTTCTAGCCTAACCATAGCAGAGAGTATTAACAGAAAAATTCACTTTTCCATTTAGTACACATAAGTACACAGAACCAAATCTCTCCCCGGAGTAAATTTGCTGAAGTCAAACAGGGCTTACATCAGAGATGAATTTGGCAGTCTGTTTTTACTGAGCTCTACAGCAGAAATTCAAACATATGCTCAGGCATATTTCCACTGAACATGCTGAAAGCATGAGGCCACAATCAGGAGAGGAGTGAAGTCAAAACTCTGCCACCATTTCATGATTATTTGGATCAGCCCATTTGTCTGACGTGCCCTTACCACATCCTCTCTTCAAAATAATGGAGGAGAGGGGTGTATGGGGACACATTTTCCTCACTGTAAGGAAATGCATCTGTTTGAACAAGAAATTTGAGAAGTAAAGGATAAAACATAGTCTGCATGAGAAAGACACCCCAGATCACTGTTTTCCACAAGCAGAAGCCACATTCCACAAAGCCCAGCTTACCAAAACCGAGCACATCCTCAAGACTCACCCAGGCCCAAGTCATCAGTGGTAGTTCTTTGCTACAGGAAGTTGCTAATACAAGTTGTCTTAAGCCAAACTCGCAGAGAGGAACCTTGTCTCTACTGAAGACAGTGGAAGCTTTGGTATTGGTTCCAGTTACCCCAGAATTTCATGTCTCCCACCTGGTTTCTGTTCTTCACTGTTATTTGCTGTCAATGCACACAGGGTGGGAAGCTTTTCACTGGATAATAAATTGCTGCAGATAAGTTGAACCCTCAGGAGCAGATGTTTGTAACTACAAAAGGAGGATGGGGACATCAATAAAACCCTGTCTGATCCTCTTCTTCTAATATTAATCTGAACTCAACAAATTTGAAACCAATGAAAGAGATCTGAACACTCTGAATTTTCTTCTGCACCTTCTTTTATAGAATATTTTCTTATGAAAGATGCTAAAAGTGAACCTTTCTGCTATGTAACAGTGATTTCACATATAACTTTCTGTCCATGGGAAGAGAGAAGCTCGTTATAATCACAAAATTTCTGAGTTTGATTGCTCTTGATAATTTCATTTAGTCAGCGCCAGTTCATTAATTTACCAAATACATATATTTTAAAATTGCATTTCATCAAGCTTTATATTTTGTCAAGCTGAAAAACAAATTCCTAAGAGAATCAATCTGCCAAATGGCTGAAGCTCATTTAATCCAGGCTCTATGTGTCCATATAACCTCAGCTCAACTTTATCAAATGGCTGAATGGTTTGTGTGCAATATGCCAGCAATCCCCATCTAGCTCTTCATAGAAAAGTGTCCATATCAGAGAAAGTCACCATCAAAACTAGAGAGCAGAGAGTAGAGAGACTGACCAGACCTTTAAAGTAGTTTACCCTTACAGCAGATACCTCTAGTTCGGGAGCAAGTCACGTTGGAAGGAGAGACAGTGGTCGGGAAGTGTCTCCTGATCCTGTCCATGATGCACAAGTTCTGTCACTTAATAAAGAACCTCATTCCCCAGAACCCTTCAAGCCAGGACCTTTCACCCAAAGTGAATCAATTTTTAAAGTTGAAAGCCCAACTTTGAGATGGGAAGGAGAGTTTAAAACACTATTTCATTCTTTCAAGCTGTGCTACAAATGGCCAACACCTAGGGGGGAAACATTAACTCCAAGGACCAGTGAAAAGAAATATAAATCACATAGGAAAACATCTTGGCCTAGCGGCTACTAACCCAATGGAAATAAATCTAGGAAAAATCTTCCTGGAGTTTTGCAGATTTTATTTTAAAAGAGAAGAAATAGGGGAAAGAAGTTTATTTACTGTTTTTTCTCCAAATTCAACAACAAATATCAGTCAGTATTATAACATCTCTGCAATACATCTTTTCCTAAATCAATAAACCATGAAATAAAATATCGTATCCTTTATGTTCAGCTGTAAAGCTGTTACAGAATTTTGACATTTCAATAGCAACCTTGTATTGTCTGGGTTTGCATTCACACCTCCTAAGGGTATGAGCTCAGCAAAGTTAGAGAAGATACAGTATGAGATAAATTGTAGAGAAGAGGGCACCTAGGACCACTTTAGGGTGAAAAGACAGAAATGTCTGGGCCCACTATCTTAAATTCCCTTTCAGAGCCCATAGTATAATCCAGGATTCAAGAGTCTCACTATCTCTTGTTAGCAAGCAACTGTAAAACTCAGATGCAAAATGCTTGCTTCATTCCCCTCTGTGTGCTGACCTACAAGGAAGATAACTGTGTACTTCTTCTATCAGTTCCTCCCACAGCCCGGGTAGCAGAGGTCTATACAGCATGTATAAATGTTCCCACGTTGCTGATGAATCACCTAGGAATGAATCTGAACTCACATGATGGAATTTCTGAAGTTTCCATTTGCTTGTTTTTTCAAACACATGCACAGGCATACATAAGGAAAGCAAGGCACTGAAAAACATACTGATACTGGTAAGTCATGTATTTGGAATATAGGAAATAGCAGGTGCAAATTGAACATGAAGACCTAATAAATCCAGTTCCTTTGAACATATTTCTGATTATCTGGTCCTCTCCTATCCTATCACACACTATTTGCTGATTGAAGACTGACTTACATATTGCATATTACAGCAGAACAGGAGGCTATACTGAAAGAGGATGTTGTCTTTAGGATCTCTACTCATTTATTGCCAAGATGGAAAAGTGTGCAGTAAATGAGGCAAGGAACTGAGAGGAAAGAAGAGGTGGGTTTCAAGATTAATGTAGCTGAATGTCTAGGGGGATGGATTTTCTCCTGCCTGACAGTACAAATGTCATTTGTACAAATGTCTTGGTTTAAGCAAGACACTTGAGCCCAAGTACCACGAAAGGTCACTCAGTGAAGATGCCCTGTTTCCTTGATTCCTGACTTGAGATCTGGGCTGTGATTTACAGGACATCCTGAACATAGCTATCTACAATGAAGAAAGATGGGAGCTGTTCAAATATATGAACAGCTTCAAAACTCCCTCCTTTAATGTCTCTGCCTAACTTTTCCAAGCAGGAACCCAATACAATAGAATGCCCTCATCAACCAGAACTGTTGCACTAAGTCGGTTAAGATCTGTACAGCAGTTAGCCTCTATAGTGCCTCCAAAAAAGTCTGGTAGAAAGTTCATGATTTTCTCTCCAGAGTAGGGTTTGAATTGTATCCAGCAAATAGAGCCTGGAGCCATATGCCAAACAATAAGAAGGAAATAAAATATTGATTAACTGCTTACTCATAAAGCTCCATCTATTCTGTGCACTGTCCCGAGACAGAACTGCTGGGTAAAAAGTAGTGTGAGGAGATGCAGTTAAAGATTTATTGTATACCCCAGAGAAGACTCAGGTTTGTGTTTGCTAACTTTGTATTTGACATTCTTTAAGATTTGAAGCATATTCTGCAGTTTTAAAGATGTTCATAGAAGAGTATGCACCTATGTGCAGGAGTGTTTCTGTGTTTCCTCCAGCAGGATTATATTCAGAATTGGGTGCCTAATTCCTTTAGATTTCAGTGGTATTGAAATCTATTAACAGTAGTAAACTGTTAAAACAATGATGAGGCAAACTGATAACTCACTTTAAAACCACAGGTGGCTCCTGCAGTCAGGGAAAAATACCCTTTCTCCTGAATTCTCACCTAGATCTGCTGACAAGGCAGATAAATGCCTCTGAGGGTTACCTGGGCCTCTGTGCCACTTTGTCTCTCTCCTGGCCTCTCCTTGACTTAGATATGTGTGTTTTTCATGGGAATGCTGTCTGTGCCAGCGTTAGAAATCCAAGAGCAAAGGGTTCAGGTAACCAACTGTGTAATCTGAAGGACAAGAGGTCAGAGTCTCAGAAGGGAACAGAGAACAACCCGGAGCATCTCTGGGGAAGGCAGTGGCAAGACTTGAGCTCCATTTTTGTGCTTCTGACTTTAATGAGCTTTGCCAGCCTTTGTGCTTCCACTCTGCTGCCCCTTGGACATAGACAAAGGAGTACAGTTAAAGGAATTTACCTGCGGCCTCCATCAGAGAAGCAGGCAGACAAAAACTACAACCTCGAAACAGAGAGAAGAAGAAACAATTGGTTGTCAGCTTCTAATCAATAAATTCTCCTTGGACTGTTTCTAGTTCACCTGAGCCTGATCAATATCCATTGGGGAACCTTCCAATGGGACCAACTTTTAATTTATCTCCCAATTTCCTCTCCAGAGCCAAGGCATCAGATCTAATTACTGAGCCTGTTTACTAGGTTTGCTTTTCCTCCTCGCCTGAACACAAGGAGGATATTATACTTCTTGATGGGGAAACAAAGATGTTACAGGGCAAAGGAAGTGCTCACTGCAAGAGCCCTGGATGCCACATGCAAATAGACATTTCTGGCCTTCCTAAGGACAGGTCAGAGTGCCAGCAGAAAGCCAGAGAAAATAAATTAGTCACTGGAGAGATGACACCAAGCATGAGGAGACAAATGTGATCAGACACTAAGAAGGTAATATGGACGGACACAGAGGGAAGTAGGACAGGGAATCTAATTCTTGGGACTGGTAGGCTAAGAGACAAGAATATAAATAAGAATGAATCATGTTAAATATTATTATTATAATGAATCTACCAGTTGGTCCTCAATAGTTTTGTCTTGAGCTGTTAAAAGTGACTAAGCCACTGAAATTCTAGGGTATTTGAGTACTTAATCCACTTAGTTTCCTTCGAAAATCCTCGCTACAAGTTTTTACTCCCCCATGTCCCCATATAATGTATAATAGGGACACTTTCCCAGTGAATACCACAGGGAGGAACTAACCCATGGAAATGGATTGAAGAAATGAATAGCTGCCTGTGTTCCATGTTCCTGGCAGTGATTATTAGTGACGTGGTGTGACACACTTACTGGTGCTTTAGAAATGCTGAAGAAATGCTAAAGAAATGCTAGGCTACTGGTTATGGGATAGATCTGGTTTATAGCAGAGGTAACTTTGTTGGGATTTTATTTTTGTACAGCTAAACTGAAGCCCTTACCAGAAGGCTGAAACTGCCCAGACTTCAGATTTAAGAAATGCTTCACCTTGCTCTGCTTACTTGGGGATTCCCCAGCCAGGAGTTCAGAAAAGAGGGGTTGTAGGCCTGATGGCAAAAGGATGGGAAAACAAAGCAGAGCATTCACAGTGCTACAGAAGGCCTCAGGTACATTAGTGCTCTAGCCTTAACAATGCCGAGGCCTTCCTATTTGCAGCTCTATAAACCTTCACATAAACTGTTGAGTCAGTGCTTTTCCAAAGTTTCACTGGCAGTATTTTCCCTCTGTTGTTCCCATGCTGCTATTTTCATTCTTTTTTCCTTTGTTGTCCTCATGCTCTTGTACTTTTGCTCTCATGGTCTTGCATCTGCTTTGAGAGTCTGGGACCTCAGCCTTCCAGGCTGGTCCCTGAAAACACCGTTTCCCCCTTCCCTTTCTCTCTCTGTGTTTTTCACTCACTCCTAAAGTAGATTTGTTGGAGCTGATTGGCCATCAGCCACAGACCCTGCTGAAAACCCACTGTGCATGTAATCATCACACTGTGTGCAACAACAGCTGTGACTGAGGTGCCACTATGACCAAGAGCGGTGGTTCCTGTGTCAACAAAACCACCAGAAAAGCAAAGAGCAGCTACCAGGAACAGCAAAGCCACTCGTTAGCTGGGGAGAATGAGCGTGCAAACACAAGCTGTACACACACTCTTTCTTAACTCCTCTACCACCCTACTGGAGGTGCTATTACCAGATGCCACTCAAACCAGATATTGCTGGTTCTGTGCTAGAAACCTGTTAAATAATACCAGTTAGTGATTAATGTGATTTTTGTGTACTAGCTTAAGCCTGTTTATGGAGACCATTGCACTAGCAAGAAAAGAAACACAATGAAACAAAAAATTAAACAAAAATACTTGTGCCCTCTTTCATGTGAATTTAATTTGGTAAAGAGTTGCAAGGCCCCTTGGGAAAAGCACTCTTTTGCCTGTGTCTACATAATCATAGATATGTTGGCACAATTGCACTTGCATGATGTTTTCTAACAGTTCCTACAGCCCAAGTGCAAGAAAAACCACACTGCTGGCCTTCTGGGCCTGGAAGTAAAGAAGCTTGGTCTCAGAAGAATATAGAAAATAAGGATGCAGATGGTGAGGATCAGACAGAGCAATAAACAGATTAAACAGCAGGCAGACTGAAGCTTACCTGACAAATAGCAGTCGAAAAGAGCTGGGGATATGAAAAATGAGAGGTTCTTTTTCAGGTGGGAGGGGTGTATTTGGTGGTGTGGCTGAGTGGCAGGTGCTGCAGAACAGAGCATGATTGTCCCATGAGTGATGGAATCCAGATGAAAACCCAGAAAGGGCAAGAGATGCTGAAGGAGAGATAGAAAGATAAAAAGAAAGAGAATTATGGAAAACAAGACTTTATCCAGATCCTGCTGAATTTGATAGGAGTGGTGTTCATGCTTTTATTTGACTGCAGACATGGACTGAAGATGTTGGTACACCTGATACTGGAGGCTAAAGAACTGGATTAGTCTCAGTACAAGCTATTGCCATGAAGAGCCTTGAACTGGAGAGAACAAGAACCTACAGTACAATGCAATCAAGAACGCTGGCCCATCTTCCTCCCCTTGAACCGATAGAGTCTGTATTTTAACTCTGTGGAAAATCACTTTAAATGTCTGAATGTCAAGCCGAGCAGGACAGAGCCTTGACTAAAGGTACCCTGGATAAAAACTCTTACTTTATCCACTTTGGTTTGCAGCATTTTCTATCCTCCTGATCCCCCAGCTTTTGCCACTCCATGTCTATGTGCGTGAGTTAGAGATTACGTCAAAAATAGAAAAAAAAAAAAAGGAAAGGGCAGAGGCATGATTATCTGTCTGGAAGTGAAACAGCATGGAAACTTCTCGTGGATCTCTGTTTCTTGTCAACTGCAGAAGAAACTAACCTTGTAATTAGCATTACTGTTTAGATTACTGAAGAGTGCTGCTTTTATCTGTGCATAAAAGTGCAGAGCAAGGAAAAGAACCCAAAGAAGAGAGTCCAGAACCTGGCAGAGAGGATTAGAGGTACTGCTCAGAACTAATAATTTGCACTTGTTAAAAATAACAGCCAAGTTTGCTCAGCACTTCTAAGTCACCTGAATAACTCATTTCAGTAAATATTATTTTAGATTTCTACAGCATCTTTCAAGAATCTGAGAGAACTTCATAAGCACCAATTAAGACTCACATCCTATCATGTGAGACAGGCAAGTACTGTTATTCCTAATTTACAAACTGGATTTGATGATTTTCCCAAGCATTGCCAGGGATGTAGACAAGCATTCTGCCTCATTTTAACAAAACCCCTTCACAATCCACCCAGTTTCTTAAGGAGTGAAGTAGTTTGGCCAAATGTGTACAGCTAAACTATGACATGCAACACAGGATGCAAAACTGAGGCTGCCCTACTCTCCTACCTACTCCTTCGGTTTCAGAACAGTCTCTCCTCCTAATGTCAGGGCAGAGGAGGAAATGGAATTTTTCCTCCCACAGGGAATTTCAAACTAATTCTTCACTTCAAACTTAAACGAAAAGTAAACAGTCTGAGGAAAAGTATAAATGCTAAGATCTAGACATTTTATATCAAAACAGAATGATCCAACATGTCATTCTGTTGCAGCATTTTTAATTTTGAATCAACACATTGAAACACAAAATAAGTCATTTTATGTTAAAATGTCAACTCCAAACAAAATATTTTGTTATGCTTCTCCCAGCTGGAAAGCCCTATTTTTTTAGGCTTTTTTTTTTTTGGTTGGTTTTTTTTGGTTTTTTGCTTTTGGTTTTTTTTTTTTTTTTTTTTTTGTCAGAAAAGACATTTTATCATTGCAAATTTCAGTTGAGGTGAAATCACGTTATCTGATGGAAAAACATTTCTGTGACAAAAATGTTAATCATCTCCGAAGTGACTATGTTTTCTGTCAAGAAAAGGAAGACATAAAATGCTGACTTTAGAATTCTGAGGAGCTGAAGTGTTCGAACAAAAAAGATCTGGGAGGCCTCTGAACTGGACTGAAGTGCTGATTGCAAAGAACAAGTAAATTGTCTTTAAAAGGATGTTCTGAATGAAGCAGAATCAAATAGCCAGATAATTGAAGGAAGAAATTAAGCGTCTTTTTTAAAGCTCTATATAAGTTACTTTTCTTATGCCTTGGAAACCAGGTTTATATAACTGGATAATGTATGCACTGGGAGGGCCACCAGAATTGTTTCTTGGCTCAGAGAAAGATGGCCATTCCTTGCAGTAGACATTTATGACAAAACACGTACAAAGTAAAGCCACTAACTCCTCGTGATGTTGGACCAGTAGCTATGCTTCATGTTTTGAAGCACACAGGTTTATACCTCTTATGTATGGCATATATACAACATAGTTCTTACTCAGTGGAACTTGAATTTGTAATAATCCAGGTTTGCAGGTAATTTGTTACCTATAGGATTGCAAACAGCAGTAAGTGGTAGTAGCTCTAATCATTCACTACCCTGAAACATCCCTTCTGGTAACTTTCAGCTGCTGCTGGCTGCTTATTTATTTCTTTAGTTACATAACTTTAACATTCCTCTTTATCACCTGTGGTCTTCTCAACTCTGAATTGTTTGCTGCAAATTTGGACTCTATTGATCACCCAGCCTGCAGCTCACTGAGAAACACAGAGTAACATCATTTCCACTACACAGCCTGGCAGACCCCTGCTTCTGGAAACCTTCCTATGTTGAAAATGATTAGTGCATTTAATGTTGACCCCTCCATTTCTGCACTTTAATTTTTTTGAATATACCGGTAAATTATGTTACTTGATTTTCCTTTGCTTCACTTTTGCAGACACGAAAATGAAAATGTGGTTGATGAGTGAAACATAGCTTTTCTTTGCATGATGAAGCTGCTTCATCTCTGTCAAACTGCTCTGCCCTGTGAAGTTTATAACACTGCTTTTATTTGTTGCTTCAGTCAATCTATTTAGTTTATTCTAATTCTTTAGAACTATTTAGTTCTCAGCTAAGTAAGAATGCAATAGTACAGCTACATTAAAAAATCAGCTCAGATGCTTTTATTGTCATCATTCACTGACTTTGTGTCCTTTCCCTGTGCTCCCTGGATGCAACACCACATCCACTGGCCACTGAGTACAGTTCCCACTGTTGCCCACAACCAGAATAAAATTCCCTTTCATACATTTCTTCTTAAGAAGTATCGCCTTAGATGTAGTTAGGTTTGCCCTGTTCCTTATACAGCTGTTCTCTAATTCTTCTCTCAAAATCTGTGCATTTTCAGCTTAAAAGTATCCACAGCAAGGTCACCCCATTTCTTCTGGTGTTCCCATACCTTGTCTCTCACAGGTATATACCATGTATTTAAAACAGATTTTCTAGCTTCTTTACTATTATTATCACAGAAGCATCTAGAGATTCAAATAATACCAAGGATCCTCTGGGCTAGGAATAATCTCTTTTCTGAAAGGATTGCAGTATAAGTAGGCAAGACAATGAGTGACACTGCAAGAAAGCAGAAGGTCAGGTAAATCATATAGCAGATCAATAGCAGTGCCAGAATCCCTGGTTTTCCAGCAGGTCCTCAGCATCCACTGCATTTATACTGCTTCCAAATGTAAACAAATTCCTATCTGCAGTGTCTCCAGTTGCCCGCCACAAACTACACAAAGATATGTGGCTCTGTGTCAGTCACATCCACTGTGTTGTCACACAGACCAAGCCTGCGCTTTGGCTTCAACATACAGAAACTGCCCAACAATTTTCAAGGACTACCTGGGTCTGAATCAGAATTAGGGCTGGCTCTGCATCCCATTGCCAGCAATGGGGTTACCAGTATCACCACTTAAGGTCAATGAGGCTCCAGTGGTCTCATCGATATGCAGCCATCTCACTCACTGCAACATCCTTGCACCTCTCTTATTCATGGAGAGACTTCTACTGGGTGACAAAATGTATTTTTGCTGTCATAAAATGAATCACAAAGTTCTTTTTTTTAATAGAAGCCACGTTTACTTAGATGTCCTGAACATTTCAGCACTTCCATACTTGCACATTCCTCCACTGGAGACACGTAAATATAAAACCCATCAAGTGGAAATGCATGCAGTCAGGTAGAGACAAGCAATTTTGATTTGTCAAACAATATCCAGATTTTGTGGAGGCTGTGAAATCCTGGCAAGCAGCCTTAGCTGATTTCTGCCCTCAAGGCCTGGGGCAGGGACACTTTCTGCCTGATATGCATCCACCAACTCCTTTCATCTGCACAATAGGAGATTCCTTGTTTCTCTCCTATTCATTCACCCAAATAATTTTAGCAAAACTGAGAAAGCAGATATGAGTGAGAACTTGGTCTTATAACACTGCAAAAATGAAACAAAATGCTGGACATACACCCACACTGTATCACAGGCTTAATGTATCCCTTTTGTGGGGTCTGTCTTGCTTGCTAATGCCACGTCTCTTGAACTTGTCCTTCACATCTCCTCTGCTGCTTCCTACTCTTTTGTCTCCTCTCTTGTCCCTTTTAATTGGGGGGGAAAAAAACAGTTCCTAATTTCAAGCACAGGCCTATCCACTGGCAAAATGGTTGGCTCGATGGAGAGAATACATACCCCTGTGCAGAGGCACAGTTCCTGTCTGCTGGTACAGATCATAGCAGAGAACCCCAAAGAAGGGTTTTCATTTGAAGCTTCTATTTTTTTGCTTAACAATTTAATATAATTTTTACTCACTGAATGCTTGTCTCCAAGATAAATAATTTTCAAAAGATAAAAAAATACATAGTTAATTATTTTTTAATTTTATCTATGTCTTGCGTGATAACTGGATTCAATTTGTTTTGGTAAGAAAAAAAAGGAAGTAAAGTAATTTTAAAATTATTATTGTTTTAAAAATTTCTGAGCTTTTATTTGACAGCTGTGCTAAACTGGGATACAGAACTAAGCCACCACTGAGGGATCCTGAATTCCTCTCTGGCAGTGTTATAAATTACTGCTTTGGGTTTCAAAAAATTAAAAATCTTTTAAATAAAGTCACCCTCAGCAGTCACCAAGTTTAATCACTGATTTTTTGTCCTAGTTCAGAATGTCAATAGGCCACACCTATCAAGGATAGTCCTGATCTAGCAAATCCCCTCAGCACATGTTTAGGCTGAACAAGGATTGCAATTGGAAACTTGATTTCTTAGTGAAAAATTTAGCAAGCTATTACCCTTCTCTGATACCATTTCATGTTCATTAACTACCAGTAAGAGGAAATCAAGAAATCCCTTCAAAAGCACAAGAAAATAAGCAGTTTAAAAGGAGATTGTCTCTCCTGGGGAAGAGCTTTCCAGTGCTGTCTGTCCAATAGTGCTGTTACAACATTTTTGCTCTTTTCTTGCATCACGCTTCTCCCAAACTCCAAACAACATGGTAGGGAGGAAATGTCATTATAAGATACACATTAGAAAATTATTAAAAATGCACAGCTGAACAAATGTCACCTAGTCCAGTCCAGCAGGGTAATTAATGTGAAAATTATGAGAGGTATTTGCCATCCTTACTCAGATCACATACTATCCTATTCTGTGAGAAACCCCAAGAGGAATTTATAGGATTATTCAATGAGTAAGGTACTATTCATGGTGAGTAAAGGTGGCAGAATCAACTCGCTACTGATTACGAGCCGCTTTTCCTCACTTACACTGCTGTAAATTTAAATTAACTCCACTCAATCAATGGCAAATAATTGATATAAAATCAGAGTAAGAGGGGAATTAGTCTATAAGTATGTCTAGAATGAATAAACAGTGAAAATTTGCCAGCATATATAACTCCCCCTTGAAGCTCTGCTGCAAGGTTACTTTTATAACTGATTGTTTCATTCTCAGAAGTGCTGCGCTGCTGCTTGAAAAGAAAAATATACTGAGCTTCTGCATGCTAAAATACCCCGTGTTTTCCGAGGTCTTGTGTTTTCTTGGGTGGTATGAAAATCCCACAACTCCCACTGAGTTTGGTTCAGGTCATGGGCGCATCCTAGCTAGCAAGGACAAACTGGTCTTTTGGTAGCCTGTGAGGTATCCTGGTGTGCCCCCCAGGCCTGTGGCTGCGTCTTGGATTTTCACTGGAGGGAGCTGGACCAGCACAGGATTGAAATGTCACCTCTCGTCCTCTCAGCCTGTTCAGCAGATGCTCTATACAAGCAAACAAAGGAGTCCTCCCTGGTCTGCACCTTGCATGTCCCAAGTAACACCAAAGCCCTGTCAGGGTCACAGTGCCTCTATTTTCACCTGGGAGGCTTCTGCTCCTTCCTCTTTTCCCTTTGCTTTATATGTTTTTTGGACCAAGGATTATCCTTAACTATATTTGTGTAACAATTCCCACCGCAGGTTTTGGATCTGGTCAATGCCTCTAATTACTACCACAAGGTTGTTATTATTTATTAATTAATCTGCAGAGACCTCATGATCCCTTTTGGGTGGCATATTTTTAACACCCATGACTATTGCCTGGATATTGTTTAATTTTAGCTCCACACATCAGATTTAGAGAATGATAAAATTGCCTTCCTCCTTCTGTGATGTCGACCCATCCCTGTTCTCACCTAAACTCCTGCCATTGCTTTCTCTGTCCCTCTTTCCTCTCCCCTCCCATCTCCAAGCAGTGGGTTGAGAGGGGTGTCATCACCTCTGGAACTTGCAGATTAAAAGGCAAAAAATTGACAGTAAACTGCCAATGGCTCATTTACTGTTGACGGTGAGTCAATCAAAATCCTGCTTTCCCACTGCTTCCTGGCTTTCCCATCTGTGTGAATTCATGACCCGATTTCTGATGTGTTCCACACTGTTACTTTTTTCCCCTCAGAGTTTAATTGCTTCTGTTTCACATTTGGGTGCTGAAAAATTGACAGAAGCTGCACAATTCCCTGCAGCAATGGATCCTATTTATATTGCTGTAAACTACGTTTTGCAGTGATATGATTAGTAATAAAAGGGAGAAAATTAAACAGAAATTAGCATCGCTTTGTATAAAATCTGGCTACCAAGCAAGTTTTACTCTAAGGGTCACCAGAAATGTTAATATTATTAAAGGCCCACCACAAAGCTTGATAAGTGAGGAAGATATCAAGTGTGAGGAAGCTCTGGAAAGGATTGAGAAAGAGCTGTGAGTCCACAGTGCCTGGGGAGAGCTGCCCCTGGACTGCTAGAGTGCTCCAGCACAGGCAGACCAGGTTCCTCATCTCCAGCAGCCACCCTGAGGACAAGGCACAGAGACTCCAGCCAAGCATACTCCAAGCATGCTGCTACAAATTTAGAGAGACGATTGTGCAGCAAGTTGTTATGCTGTGAACATCTAAGGATGTCAATAAAGCTAATGTCTTTTAAAAGACCAATCAGTATAGCTGAAAAGAAAAAAAAAAAAAAAAAAAAGCTTTTGGGCACATAAGCCCGTCTTGAATGACATTTCAACTCTTTTCTTCTCATTGAGTTTGAAATAGAGTAATTTCTTCTTTGTCAGGAGAGTGACTGTAACATTTTTGTCAATACTTTTCTACCTTTTTTTTATCTTGAAAACACATCTGACCTTTTATTTGCTGAATACTATACATTCAGTAAATAAAAACTGATACATAACATAATCACGTTTTGTTTACTTGAACACACTCAGAGCATAGACTACTTGATAGTCATTTTGATATTATTTCATAAGTACTTTAATTTTTAAAAAGTTAACTAAGATTACATAGGAAGAGTCGTAAGAAATATGAAGCTTAATAAACCTAGAGGCACTGATGTTTCATAGAAGCGTTTTCTTTTTTTAATAAGTTGTTTTGATTGGGAAACCTTTGCATAACATACTATTGACTCACTCTACTGAGATCCACTCATTGCCAGGGCAATTGTCAGAGCTTGACTCAGCCTTACCCAAAGCCTGCATGGACTGATGGATACTTTTAATTCTCACGAGGTCACTACACAGTGCTGGACTCTGCTGAGATACTTCGTAGGACAGGAGCAGGGCCTATGGTGGAAACTCAGTTCTCCACCCTTTCCAATGTCATTAGACTTTCCCCATGTAGGTAAGGATGTCCATGAGCAGAGCAAATGCCCATTTTTGTCTGCAGTCTACTTTGTCAGGTAGTAGACCATCATGTGCAACTGCATAAAAGGCACCATGGCAAGATGTGAAAGCAAGACCTGCTGCTCAGTCAGGTGGTACCAGACTTAAGCACCTTGAGTGAGGATGTTGTTGTATGGCCAAGCCACACAAAAGCTGCTTCCAGCGCTGGAATGGCTGTTTTATGGCTCTGATCAGCTTGGCAAGAAACACCATTGTCCAGAATCCCTCTGCTAATAAACTGCAGTGTGATACTAGTACTCTGCCTAGTTCTCTCCAGCAGGCAGCAGCTCCCAGAGTGGAAGAAGAAGTAGATTTATTCTGCCACCCATAGCGCATCAAGGCAGGAATTTTGGATACTCTCATCATTCTATCAGCCTTTTTTAGCTCTCTTAGCAGAAGGTAATTGCTGTGTCATGATGTTTGTGTATGGCTCTGTGACTGCACGTGTGCATGTGTCTGAGGCAGGCAGAGGCACTGATTCGCCTCGGAGCTGCTGCGTATCACGGCACTCACATGACGGCACATTTGCTCTGCCAAGAGCTCCTCCCCGTCTCAGCCACGTGGCTGTTCATACCTGGAGGTGAACAGCACTTCATCACCCCATTATATAGCACCTCTCCAACATCCTAAATCCAATCTCACTCCAAAATGTAGGTGTGGACATCCTCATTTACCTCCGACAGATGGGATCTGAGCTGTCTGTGAAGAATTTCTTTTTCCCTCCAGAAAAGAAGTGATGTTTTTCATATTGACCCAATTAGAGATGGATGAGATGGGAATGGGATGAAGACATTGTACCGTTTGGTGGAAAATCAACACAGACCAGCATGATTCTGCAGGTATTGATATCTGACTTATAAGCCAAAGGCACATTTGTAAAGAGCTCACAGTATCACTCCAGTTACTAATAGACACATCTTTTCATTAAACTTACATTTAATGTTCAGGGAAGGACAGTGAAGTCAGGTTCTGTACAGGAAAATTAGTCCATTAGCAAATTATCTGGTCTTTGGTTCCAGTCTTTTGGAAGGAAAAGTCTTTTGGTTTTAAATCAGAGGTTCTGGTTTTATCCTCCTCAGATGGTGACCTGCCAGGGAATATCACTACAAACAGACCATAATCATGTCCCTAATCTTGCAAGCTTCTCCAGAAACTTAGCTGTGGTGGAGCAGCATTTTTTATTCCCTCTCCTTCTTAATATATTCTGATCCACGGGGAAGTGGATAGCACAGGTGTGAGCTTTCAGTGGTGCTGTATTCAGCCCCCACCAAATTTTGAAGAGGTAATGTCACCTTTTCAAAAGATCTGTGTCAGATTGGCATCTTCTGGCAATTGTTAGTTTTGTACTATTATTTTAGAAACTTGATTTGGTTCAGTTCAAGGCTGAGACCTTGGAAGCTGTTCATACATGTGCCCAGGAACTCTACTTATTAAAACACTGACCAGGGGTGCATATTCCTAACTCTGGAAACAATACAGTCTAACAGAGAAGAGACTTTTCCGAGGAAAAAGGGAACCTGACAGTAAAATTCACAGGTGTGTCCAAGACTCCCTCTGTGAATTTGAGTAAGTAACTTCATCTTCTCTGTGCTTTTGTTTCCCTGCTTTTGAAATGAAGGTGATACTTCACTAGGCTCGTTTAAGGCTAACATTCACAAATGACTGATGTGCTCAATAAACCACGATTGAGCAGCAGAAAACTGACTGAGGACCCAGCATAAATCCGCTAATTAATCTGGTCCAGCCTTTGCCAATGCAAGATTTCCCTGTACACTAAATACTCTTTTTCAGTCCTGTACAAAAAAAAAAAAGATAGTCTTTTAACACCAGATAACCCAATGTGAGTGGAAGTGCTTCTTAGCGGCAGAGAGTAGAAACTAGGACTCCTGGGTTCTATTTTCAGTTCTGCCACTTACCCACTATTTGACTATGGACAAAGCACCTACCCTCTCCACACTTCATTTCATTAAAAACAGATCAAGAGGGTATTGCAAGGTTATTATTTTTCTAATTACCCCAGAGTCCTTGCATGTAAGGCCTTTCAGGAAAGAGGAGAATTTCACAGAAAATAGTAATCCATCACTTAGTTGCCAAGAAATCACAAAACTCTGCAGGCTGAACCATGAACAAGCTGTGTCATTGAAGCTTATTTCTACTTCTGTGTGACAAACACCTGAGCAAATCAACCGTGGGAGCAAACATCATCAAAAGTTATTAGTTAATAAGTACTAATCTCCCACAAACACTTGTGTACTAAAGCAGGCACCTTCAAAACATAGGCTCCATTGCAAAAGGAATTTTGCTCAACCAAAGTTGCTTTTTTCTTACCTATTGCCCAGTAACTTTAGGTTGGCATGTATGTGCCGGAAAATGCATCCTGGGACCTTCTGTCAAATCAAAATTCCTTTTGTTTCTGCCAGTTGTGCCAGTTGCTCCACCCCTGTTCAGAAGCAGTGGCAGGGTTTGATCTCTTTAGATGACATCACTCATACATTTAGTACTGCTCAGTTTGCTGTCACCCACCCACAACAGGCTGGGGGCAGTGTCCCTGTCACACAGGCCTTGGCCGAGTTCTTGCACCAGAATGCCCCATGATCTGAGTCCCTTTGCCTGTCCAACACCACACTTCACTGTGTTTCATTTGGGGATATTATGTTAAAACTGGTGGAATTTAAAACTTCTAAGTCAGTTGCTTTGTCCTGTTGAAAAACTATTGCAAGGCTACCTTTTATTGGGATGTGTCCAACTATGATAGCTGTGCTGAGTCCTGTAGGATGTAAGATACGGTACAGTAAAATGCTCCAGGCAGGAGCCAGCACACGTTTGTTCACTTCTAAAAATCAAAGACATCTATTATCAACCCCAAGTAGGGCAAAGGAGCGGTTAAGTGCCAGAGGACTATGATGGTATGTTATGAAATCTGAGTTGAAATTTTTTAAGTAATTTGAGGAACTGCAATGCACACTGATATTTCCTTCTTGAGCATCTCCTCCCAGTCTTCCACTGATGCTGTGTGCTTCTGGATATTCAGCGTTGAGAGTGAGAGTATTTGCTCACCTTTGTTCGCTGCTTTGAGAAGTATTTGTACAAATAGGATTTTCAAAATTACTGCTGGAGTGGCAGGCTCAAGAAGCACTCAAACACCTGCCCTTCTTACAGACTCTGTAGTCTTACTGAAGCTGACAGGACTACTCACATGCTACAAGTCAAACACAGACTTAAATAGCTATTATGGGAAGTCCCACCACAACTGAAGATTGGTAAGTGAAGAAGTCACCTCTGACCTCTGGTCTCAGGCTGAAACACTCAGTTGCCAAGAAAGGCAGGTATTTGGGAATTAACTCATCTAGCATCAAATGAATTTCATTATCTTTCCACAAAATGAGATGATGTTAGTGAGCAGTGTTTTTAATGCCTTTTACCAGCATTCGTTTCTGCTCATGTAAAAATCTCCTTTCTTGTGTATTACAGTAAAGCAGAATTTGTCAGATTGCAGAGAAACTGGGCACTTCTGCTTTTGATTTCTGATCACAGCCCTACCTTCCTCCCCCAAGAAAATAGAAAATGATTAGTCATGTAGTGCCTATTGATTTAGTAGTCTTCATTTTAAAAATTATGTTTCTCAGTATTGTTCTTTTTTTATTATTATTACTGAAGCAAATTGTAACACACTGAATTGGAAATTGGTTAACTCCTTCCTATCTTTGCTTTTATAGCTCATTTTCTCTTTGATTGAACAAAAGCCATAAAGTGAAAACTGTTTTCTCTAAACATAGGAAATAAAAGACAGGCTTCATAAGAATGTATCATGCTCAGGTTACTTGTGCCTCTTTCATTCTCACCATTCTCTGTAATTCCTTCTCTTCCTTCCCAACTCTTTTATCATAACCTTTCTAGGGGAATATCTATTAGCAGAAGCATACAGTAGATAACTGCTGATAGTGAGGGGACTTGGCTAAACTGTCACATGAACCATGTGCTCTATTCCTTTGACAAGGGGTGAAATAACAGCCTGGTTCATTCCCTGGATCAGAGAGGCACTAGCTAATCTGACAGTCTAGCTTCCCCTCTTCTTCAGGGATCTTCTTGCTTTTCAAGGTGTACTGGGAAAAGTGCAAAAGGGAGTCTCACTCTGCTTTCTATGGATATGTAATAATTTCCACTGAGGCAGGCTCTGCAAAAGGAGAGAACATCACTCAAAGAGAAGAAAGTCTGTAAAGTTCCCTGGCCTACTTTTCCCCGCCAAAAAAAAGAAAAGTTATGAACAACAGATGGATCTCCTAGGCCATGAAATCCATTCTCTCAAATCGTAACTAATATGTCATATAAATCTTCTTAAAATTCTTTGTCTACCACCCTAGAAACCACTGCACTTCCCCTCTTGAATGATCTCTCTAGTGTCCCTTTCCTGACATATCAACAACAATCCTGCAGTTAAGAAGATTTGGATGGGAAAAATTCAGGACAATAGAATGGCTGATCTGGCTTTGTATTGGGGCAGGGGAACTTAGAAATGTGAAAGAAAATAATCCTCATGGAATTAATATGTATGGGCTTGGGGCATAGTGGAAGACATACAGATTTACTAGTGGATTCTTGAGGCAAGAGGATGCAAGTGCCAATCCATCTTGGACAGAAGTGATGTCAGAAGAAAGGCGTGATCTCCTGCTAGAACTCAATAAAAAATCTGAGCAATTACTACAGAGTCGACATGAGTTGCTATGGTTGGACAAAGGTTTCCAATCAAACTTTGGATGCATGAAAATATTGTTTTGGTCAGATATCTAGGACTGTTGGGATCTTAGAGGGGAACTCTAAGAACAGCAAAATGTGCCAGAGGAATGAGAAGAGGGGGTTTGTGGTATTTGTGTGCTGAGTTTCCAATAAAACCAGACTCCAAGAAGGATGAAGGAGGAGAAATCTACAGAATGAATACTGTGGTCACTCAGTGAGGAGTGCAGGAGTGGAAAAAGTTCACCAACAGGTATTAAATTATAGCCATTGTCTTAGATATTTGTTCAAAGATTTGCTAAGCTGTTTTTCTTATTTTCATGTTTTACCTAGTGACCTTTATTTAACCTTTTTAACAGCCAAGGCTGGGACAGCCAGGTATATATGCTCTAACTGGTAAAGATAGATAGATTCATAGCATTGTTAGGTCTGAATTGCATCCACAGCATGAGTGCTCTAGAGATATACACTTGAGCTCAGCTAGAAGTTACGGGCTTGAAACAGGAAATTCTGGGTGAAAATCTCTTGCCTATGCCATGCAACAAGCCAGACTCCATGACTTAATAGACATTTCTGGGTTTAAAATCAATGTATCTATGGGGAAGAAGCCATCTGTCCTATGCGTTGCTTTTTCTGCAAACCCATTATCTCTCTAGGGTATCTATATTCAGCTTTCAGCAGCCTCAGGCTTGAAGGCTTTTAGTGATTGTAATTCTACCACCATTTTGCACCTTCACAGCTTTTGCAGGGAAGTCTCCAAGAACTGGAGTGAGGCAAAGTCCAGTTGCAATTCCAGTTTACCAGTTGAATTGTAAGCTGACTGATTGCAATGGTATCTGTCATCAGCGCAGAACAACAGACAGAGCTGTTTCCTGAGAACAAGCTGACCTGGAGACTTGTGTCACTAAGAGCTAGAAAAGGCCTTAGAAATCTGACAGGTCTTAACATCAGTCTCAGGCTGTAGCTTCTTCCATTTTGTGCATCCATACATTGTGCTCACAGTTCATCAGCACCTCAATAACAACTCTGTAATCCATGTTCTGTACCTTCTCCTTAATGCCTTGAGCCAGACCCTTGGTTAAACCAGTGATATCCCATTGCCTGTAATGGGGCTACTTGAAATTTGCATACTCCTAAGGGGAGAATCACGGCTCTCTTCTCCTAGTCCCTATTTCACCCTCACAAATGTTCATTTGTTATTATTTTTTAAGGTTCTAATTCAACCAAGCCATAGTTTCCATTGCCTTCAGAATCAATATTTTCTCTGTCTTTTGACAATTTTTTTTTATTTTATTTTTACATGCAGTCTCCAAAAGGCTATAATTTACAGTTAATACCATGCAATCAAAGACAATGGCAGGATTCCTGTGAGCAGAGCAATCCTGGCTTCCTAATCACGGCTCTCATGCTCTACAGAAGAATTACAATCCTGCTCATGGAACAGCAAATACCTGTTCCCATAAACACATGCAGTATTTTACAGTTGTATTGAATGAAGGAAAGCTATGCTTCTCTTTTCTCAGAATGACTTGACTACATAAACTGTAGCATCCCTTGGAAAAAGCACCCCAAGAAAAGAAGATTCCTGGTCTGGGCATGTTTTAGTCCATACTGAATTTTCATGGGTCATTGGTGTTGAGAAAGGATGCCCTCAGGTGTGCAAGGTGATTTCCAGCACCATTTTGTGACAAAGGCAAGGTGTGTAGTGATTTTGGCAGGGCCCTGCCTTGCTAGCAACTGATGCAAGATGACTAAATTCACATCTCATAATCTGCTGAGTAACCACTATATAGAGGAGTAATACCAAGTGTAGTTCCTGCTGTGTTTTCCACTAAGGAGACAAGTCCCACTGAATAGCTCTGACCTAAGGAAAACAAAAGCAGAAAAATAAGATAAGGGCTGCTTTGGTTTGAGGTGATTCTGCAGGACTCAAATCAAGAATAAACTATGGTGGAAGTGAGACAAATCTGCCCCGAAGCCTGGATGGACAGAGCACACGACTTCAAACTCCTGTGTTTGGACATATCTAACCCACACAGGTATTCGTGCAAGGCTGTGAGTGCCTCTGGTGCTGGAGAGGGTGAGAGGGTTGAGTTTTGGTGAAAGGAATCTGGGTACATCATGGCATTGATGCATTTTGTTCTGCATTATTCTCTCTTAAGCACTGTCTTTCCCTACTTGCAATGGCTTTGTTGGAGGACAATTACCGTTGCTAAATGAAAATGACCAGAATGTGTCAAGGGTCAAGTAAAAAGCAATATACAAAGCAGCCAGAAGTAAAGGAGTATCAGGCAGGGAGCTATCCAATTCCTCACTTTCCATGAGGCCAAAGACATTTAATCTGGAGCTGCAGCAACAGCTATTCCACTGGCTGTGGAATGGAGGGCGCCAGTGATCTTATTCTTTTACAGGAAAAGACCAAAAGGAACACCCTCAGGGCACAGCCTTAGGGGGGTTTGGTGCACTTGGGAAATGGCTGGAGTGTTGTGAGAGGTTTCTATTCTCAAGCTGTTTGTCACTCTCCATCTCCCAAAGGAGGCAAGGTTTGGAGCAGAATTGCTGGGAGCTGCTTAGCCTATTTCAGAGCAAATCCATTGACTTTGTATACTTTAGGCAACTCCTAGGCAAAACTGCAGGACTTAGCCTTCTAAGCTGCAGTGGCAGTAATTCTTAGAAAAGGAATCCTAGAGACAAGCTGGAAGGACTGACTTTTATATCTTACTTTGCTCCACTCAACTTGTGTCAAAATGAGGTCTTAGCACATTTGGGGGAGATTTCATTCACATATATTGAACCATCTTGCTGCAACCAATCTCTTCTCAATGAACCCTAAGTTTTTGTATCTTCATTTGCAATTCTTCAAAAGTACTAGATGCCATGACATTTTGTCGGTGTTCTAGTAAGAAGTAAAAGTCTGTTTATTTTGTCTTCCACTTTTAAACAAATATAGTACTTGACCTAAAATCAAGTGGCTCCTTGGATTTTCCTTTTTATGTTCTCAAAGGAGTATATAGAGAAAACAGAGTTATACACATCAGAACAGACTGTTCTCCTACAGCATCTCATCAAATGACTGTCAGGGAAAAAAAATCCCCTGTCTCACCTCAGAAGAAGCTGTCAAGCAATGAAGATGTGCCATTTCCCCCAGTCTTACTGCTCCTGTCCCAAACTCTGTCTCAAGAAGTGTTTACATCGAAAATGCTTGAGAATTGGGAGAATTTACCAAGAGAGACACTCAGTACATGCCCTGTTTCCTGTATTATTCCCTGGCAATTTGCTACAGACTACTGTAGAAGAACCAGTATCAAACAGACACAGAAGTCACATTAGGTGACACACAAGGGAGATGTAAATAAACGGCAGAGAATCCGGAAAAGGTGCAGCAGAGTTGTTGCAAAAATTCAGAGCTCCTGGCTTTGATATGAGTTTCAGTGAACGGCAGAGTGTATCTTTGAGAAGGGCAACCCAGGGAGAGAGGATAATGCTTAGTATATAGTGCATTCAAGAGGAACTGAAGGGGAACAAAGGCATGGCCGACAGAGTACCCATGTGCTGCAGACAGGCAATTACTCTATAAATCACAGTTAAAGGAGACCTCTGCTAGCTGGCACCTACCACAGTCCCTCACCTCTCTGAGCGTCGGCTGCTATGATCACAGGCAAAGACAGACATTTGGCAGGGCAAAAACTGGTAAGTACTGAGACAGATAGGTCAGCATCAGCACTAACCCCCCAAGACCCTAGGTCCTGAAAGAGTAGGGGCATCTCTGCAGACTGAAAGTGCCTTGAGAGGACAAGTTCTCAAACTGATGCAGATTAGATGATGGGATAACTGACCTGAGGGGGGGTGGTCACAAGGGCACGATGAGCTGTTCTTGAGAAGCACGGGCTAAACCACTTATCATGATGGTTTCATTGCAGGGAACAGTCATGCACTATTAGTGCTGAAAGATTTCCCAGCCCTAACGGCTAGGATTTTAAGAATCTATTTAACTTTGATAGTCTATAGCCCATCACTGGAAGTCTGCTTAAAGGTGTGATTGCTCTTCTTTGTATTGGAATTGCTGACAGATCCTTAACTATTATGGCGCTTACCAGCAGTAACCCATTTAAATAGAAAGAAAGAGGAGACCATAAATGGCTTGTGCTGTTTGAATTTGATTTACCCATCAGCAGAAAAAAGTTCCATGTATAGATCCTTGCTACACTATCCAGTCCATGAGTTTTCTGTGCTCTTTGTATACCAATATACTATAAAGTTAGAAAATGCATTATCCTGGAGGAAAGATGCTATGCTGAAGGGAATTTGGGTGCTGATTGTTTTTGAAGTGCAATATGTGGCATTGTAATTCCGTGTCAGTGATTTAAATGCACTGATAGAGTTGGTGACAGCTTAAATGGCTCCAGCCCCCAGCCTTCTCTCACCCCTCCTCTCTGCCTGCAGTACCTCTCTCTTATGGATGGAAAGCTGACAAGTTCTGTGCAGGAACAAAGAAGAGTAGGAGAGTAGGTGGAGAGACTGGTAATTGTTTAGGGTGGGTTTTTTCTAGTGTTGTTTTAAAATATGAGCAAATATGGAGACACTCCACCTTCGTTATTTCATGCTGAGGTGCAATTAGCTGTGAATGCCAAGAGAGACTGGTTGCAAGGCCACGTACCCCATTGCCCCTGCCCTCCAAGTGAGAGGAATGGAGAGAAAGAGAGAGACAAGGTGAGTAGCCCTTCAGGCTGCTTTCGTCATCCTGTGCCTGCTCTGCAGTGACAGGCTTCTGACAGGAGACAGCCATCCCTCTAAATCAATAATCTGCGTTCTTGTTCCTTATTCCCCTCCCACCTCCTGCTAGTACACAGCAGTGCCCAGCACACTGTGTGACAAAAGACCTTCAGGAGCTGGCTTTCCCCTGCTGTATTACTGCAGGTTAGCCAGGGGTGCTGCTCTGCCTGCTTGTTCAGAGCCACTCAAAGCCACGTGATGGTCCCTACCTGGCAAGGCTGAACGACAAAGTGGGCAACTGCAAATGCAGCTGATGAAAATGATCATTGTTTCTCTTTAGATTCTTACAACAAAGGCTGTCACTCAAATCCAGAGGGGCAAGAACACAAGTCAAGGCTGGAAAAATACAGATATGCACTGTGCAGGACTGAATCCTGCTGGGAAATAAGGTATCAGAGCATCTTGTTATCATTGCCACCCCTATTAATAACATCAGTGACTTCAGGTACAACCTCAACAACTCTGGAATGGTCTAAAAATACTGAGTGATGGATGGTGCAGTACCAGACTCCTGATTTACATTTGTTAGAAGCAAACAACCACAGCTCACAGAGAGTAAATATGTGATGCTGTCATCCCTAACTGGTGGGGATAAAAAATGTATTGCCCTGCTCTTTATCATGTACCCTGCCTCTTTTTACACTTTCTCTCTGTCATGCAGGCTGATACAGATATAATGGAAATGGAAGGGGTATGGAAAGGGTATCCATCAGAAACAGGGAAAGTCAGTGACTCAGGATAATCTTGTATCCTGAAAAAGTGAGTGGTAGATGCATACACTTTGAATATCAGCACTTCATGAGGTCACTCCTAGCACAAGTTACATACTCGACTTCTTTGTATTAGACAGGTAGCTACACAGGTACTGGATGAAAAAAAAAGATGCCTTCTGTAAGACAAAGGTAGGAGGCATTCATGAGTCTGGCACTATATGCAGTAGCAGATTCCCAAAGCAGAGATCCATTGCATCCAACTTCAGCTACTGAAATTCAGCATCTGAGATGGAAATCTTGTCCTTCTAGGTTCTCTCTGCAGTCAGGGGAGAAAGAAACACCTCCAGAGGGGAAAGCAGATCTTCAATAGCCTCTCGCTTTCCACAGACCATACATACAGAGAACCTAGGACAAGCACATCCTAGGTGAAGCGTTTCAGTTAAGTGCCTGACTTCAAGTGGGATGACTCTAGACTGATTTCACCTTGCAGGCTGCCGTCTCTGGCACTTCTGACAAGCAGATTCTCTCCTGTGGTAGGATGACTGCTGTTGACTGTCTCTGAATGAGAAAGGGGTACGTTAGGGCTTTGTGCCTTTAGTGCAGGGACACCAGTGACTGCCAGTGGAGGGAGGAAGGGCTCAGAAACTCAAGAGAATGCGTGATATGGTCAGGGACACTCTTAGCAGAGGGTCATGTGGGGAGCTTGAAGAAGGGGAGCACATAGCTAAGGAGGGCTGTCTGGGCTGCCTGGATGGATTAGGGTTACAAACTGCTGCAGACTGAGAGTGTGGCACCTGGACTCTGATCAACCCTTGCCCAATCATAGCTCTGGGGCAAGAAGAGCTGTACAGAAAAAAGCTCTGCCAAACTACCTTAATGAAAAGACTGAAATTAGTGACACTCCCAGCTGCTTGTTCAAAATGACAATGTTTTTATTAGGGCTGAAATAGAATGGGAAAGAGAAGGAGTGTTGTGTAAAGTGTGTGCTGGCCTTTGTGCCTGCTGCTGGGGGTGTGATCAACAACACCAGCTGGCAGTTCTTTGGTTAAGAAAAAAAAATAATACAGTCCTGGAGATTGCAATGTGAACAAGAGCAAGCAGAGCACTCAGCACAGGAAAAACAGCTGGCGAGGGACCCAGGCTGTGAAGGCACAAATTGCAGTCAAAGCCAGTAAGAATTTCCTTCTAATGCACAGGAAGTTCTCTCCATCACTCCAGCTTCCCCACACACTCCTTCTTGGCCTTCCACCACCCTGCTTTAGTAGTGAAAATGCAGATATCTGGGGATTGAAAATCTTGGGAGACAAGCTGCCCATACTCCTTGGCCTGGAATACAGCCATGGGGTGAGAAGTGGAGAATGGGCTCTGCCACACACTGCATGTTTGCTCATTTGGTGGTTCATGCAAGATTTGGGATTTGGCAAGCAGTATCCTGAGAAAGCAGCTCTTAGACCAGAAAAATGCATGTGGTCCTGTCCTGCAGATCCTCACTGCCATGGCAGCCTCAGGCTCCATCCAGCTCTGCAAAGGTATTTCACACACTCAGAGCTCCACCTGCCATTTCTGTCCTGCAATCAGATGCAGCTTAGCTGATTTCACTCAGTTCTGCCCTGAAGCTTCCCACTTTTCAGTTCTGCACCACAGAGATGATGTTAATCCAGTTCTTCCCTGCAACACCCTCAAGTGTTCTAGAAGTCATTTTATTTTGATCAAAGTCAGTCAGCTATGGCCAAACTATGTTGTGTGTTGTTTGCAGTACACCTGTACTGATGTATTCACAGCGTATTTATCACTAGAGAAGATGAGCAGCTTTTCCTCCCTTTGATTTGAGATACTAATTAAACCTATTTTTATTGAGATTAAGGGCATTCAAAGCCTAAAGACCATCTTTGTTTCCTAAAGCCAGCAAGGTGAGACAGAAGCAGGCTGTAGAAAGAGTTCATTAGCTTGGGAATGAACCCCTTCTCTGACACTGACCTACTCTATGACTTTGAGCATCTTACTTTACCATGCGTGACAAATAGCAATTAACTGGCTGCATACTCCACTAAGAAGTTGTTAGCATACACAGTGATGAGAAATGAAATGCAAGAACTTCGAAAAAATATGCTGGGAGGTCAGATCTGAGCTAGAGTGCTTACATGTATCTTTAACTGAGTGATAACTCAGACTTTGAAAGAAAAAAGGTGAGTTTAAAAAAACTAAATCAAAAAATAATTGTGCAGCCTTTAGCTCTAGATAATGGCAGCATGAGAAGTGGGATAATTAAATGATTGATATGATTTCAGAAAGAAAACACAGTTTTTCTAGGCATGCACAAGGTTATCTGTGTCATTTAATTAACCTGCATGCAGGAGAGGAATTCTCTGTTGTTATCTCCTGATCCCAGTCCTGTGATGTCTGCTGGGGGTTATTTTTTGTTTTTGTTTTCTAAGCTAGGTTGTGGTTTGTTGGTTTTTTTCCCTAGGGATCAGCAAGAGCTGAAGAGATTGCTACAAAACAGAAAAGAAATATCTTTTAAAGATTCTTTAGAATGATACTAACAGGGGAATGCTTTATATCAGTTGTCTTGTGTGGTGTACTGATGAGGTTTCTGCCTCAGTTCCTTTCCTGTTGTGGGGAAACAACGTCATTTTGCTGGATCAGCACTGCTGGTAAGGGGGAAGAGCAATCAGGGCACAGGTCCCTCACCTCCGTGATGTCAGCGAGCCCTGGCCCCCTGTGAGGGTCCTCCATCACCACGATCTGCTTCAGCCACTGTGCTCCCTGCCTTCAGCCCTTCCTACCCAACTCCACATCCTGCAGCCCTTCCTTTCCTAGTGTTCAGGCACTAGTCCTGAACAGAGACCTGTACTTCTCTCTGGAAACAAGCTCCACTCTTCCCTGCAGGCTGCGCCTCCCTTTTACAGCTGCCACTCTATCAGGCTTTAGTTTTATTTGTTCTTGACTCCCAGTATGCAGCTGGAACTGTGCCTATTTACAGAGGGAAGTATGGGAGTCTCTGGGGAGAGAAGCAGACAAGCAGGGAGCTGAGGAAAGGACTCTAATGTTCAGGTCTGGGACAGTGGCCAAGGCATTCGTCTTCCAGTGAAGTTTGTCAAAATTCAGAACAGTCCCAGCCAAACCAGCACAGCTTCTTTGCTGTCATCCCTGGCAGAGATGCCAATGAACACCTCAGCCACAAAGGCTCAGCCTCCTTCCATCTCTCCTGCGCATGATGGAGGCTCAGCTGAAGGTGGAACTGGGTGACATAAACCCATCCCTACAGTAGTTGCTCTGTCCAAAACACTGATCAGTCCTATATTGACGTACAAGAAACACAGGGAGCTCAGAAATTGCTGTAGGAGTGGAAGAGTGAAGTGCTTTCAAATTTGGTCTTTCTAAAACACATCCCAAGCCATGTATGCTACAAGCCAGTGCTTCTGTTGAAGATGTCAAGTAAAATATAAATCCTGAGAGCAATGAGTCTGTATATAGTAGACAGACATCTACAGGGGGAAAGGGAGTAAAAGAAAGAGAGAAGACAGACAGAGAGATGTGTGCTGTAGAAATGTTTCTTAGAAGCTTTTGATGGTGTTCCTCTGTCTTTGTCAGGAAGAACAGGAATATGTCTGAAAGCTCAAATATAAAAGACTCCCTTTTGAGCTTAAAATTCATCTCTATATCTTCCTGTTATGTGTCTACATACAGGCTCAATGCCATTGTGTATATTTAAACCATCTAACATTGCTGCATTAGCCCTCTAAGCAAGCCACTAAAAACAAAGTTTGCTTCTGCAAAGCCTCATTCGCAGTAAAGGGAACTAGAGATCTATTTGAAAGAAGTGATCTCTCCAATCTGATCTGAATAGCAAGGAGTTCTGCATGGAGAAGTGGCAGGACACAGGACTGTCCAGCTCCTGTCTGTGAACTTCTGTTCTTATTCTGAGATTTTTGCAATTTCTAAGCTTGCTGATATTTGCTTTGTGACAGTACCACAACAGCGATGCAATTCTATGGGACATGGTTGTTGAGGCTTTGAAGAACAGCAGTACTAGAAGCATGTTTTGATGTTTAAAAATTAAAATTTGATGCTATATCATACACATTCATATCTCCACAGATCGGTTTTTGTGGTAAATGGGGCCACCCCACCGCACTGGATTCTGTATCTACGAGAAGAATGGGCTTTTTCCTAGAAAGGCTGATAAACTTAGTAGAAGGGAAAGAGCCATGAAGTGATTTTTGCAAGGGCACAGCAAACCAGAAGCAGAGATGGAGTTAAAATTCAAGCTTCCTGAGTCCCAGTCCCATCCATTAGAACATACTGCCTGTAATCTAAGTGTAGTGCAAACATCCAATTGATAAGCTTTTTACAACAGAGATGACAAAGTGGAAACTATAATCTCCTGGATATGCTGCTTTGTGGCCAGGAGAGGATTCTGTTGTAATTTTTTTTTTTTTTTTTTTAAACTAGAAAGAGTAGGCTGCCTCCCCTTGAATAACAAAATAGTAGAAGAGGACAAATTATATTTGTCAGCTCTGTCCACAAACCCCACACAGTATTTGACCTCCTGGCACCCTTCCTGCATCTATGAGAAGCAGAAGACTTGCGTGGGAAGCGCGGTGAGAGGCAGGCACAGGAGTGCAGCCAGAAGTGAGCAGGGTATGTCATGATGGGGACTCATCACAACTGTCAGCAGTGACTTTGTCCTACTGGGTCAGGCTCCTGATGGAGAATGGAGTGAGCCCCAGCAGTGGTGACTTTACTGTAGCAGGCCTGGTGTCAATATTTGAGAAAGTCCCATGTAACTATGTGAGAAAGGTCCCTGTGGAGCCTCCCCAATCCTGGCAACCTTGCCTAGAGACCAGTGGCTCCTTGTTCTTTCTCCTTTGAAAAAGGTGCAGAAGGACCGTCCTAAGGCAGGAAATGACAGACCAAGGTCAAGTACTCTGCAGTGCCAAAATGAGGCAATGGGATTATTTTGAAAATTCATTTAAGAATACAACTTGTGGATATTCTAGGGGTGACATCTTCAGATAAAATCATTATCTGCCCTGGAGAACAGCAGTCAGGAAAAGGATTATCAAGGAAGTATATATGAGTTACATAGGCACATTTCACTGCCATGAGATCTCAGTTTCCAGTTCACAGGTTCCCAAGGGCTATTTATTCTTTTTAAAAGAATACTTAGTCAAAACTGGGAGCCTGCAGAAGGGAAGAAAAATTACAGATACGATCAGCTATCTCTTCTGCAGTTGCTTGCATTTACAATAATAAACAAAGTCCTGAATGTTAAGGGATGGGAGGATCCAGAAAAGCAGAGCTGGGGAAAAGTTTTTACCTGAGCCTTGAGCAAGATGGGGTAATTTCAGCAGAATTCCTGTAATAGAGGTGCCCCATTAGACTGCACACCCCAAAAGCAGCATAGCCCCTTGCTCTGTTTTCTATTCTGAGACCTCATTGAAGAGTTTCAATAATTTGGCAAACCTGCCACAGAGCACAAAGGTGTTGTGCCACAAATGCAGGAGATGCAGATTCAATGACAGCAGCACATGAGAAGGTCAAATGACTGACACACACAATGTGTGTGCCCTGACATTTGTGCAGTGCAGTGCTTTAGAGAAACAAAAGGCAGACAGGTTTAGCTTAGAGAATCCCAGACAAGACTCCTAGAGGAGCCTAGTTCAGGCTGAGGCACTCACTACAGAGCACTCTGACAGGAAAGGCCAGAGGCTTGTTGTTTCCCAGTATATTTCTGAGTCACTGAAATGCTAAAATAAGAAAGAAACAGCAAAATACTTTGCAGAAACTTAGAAATATTTATCACCTCTCCATCTTCCAGTTCTATCTCTGCTCTTTCCATTTCCTTCTATGGCATGCCCATGACATGGGTTTCAGTGCCATCAGCAAGCTGAAGGAGCCTGAAACCCCCTCCTCTCCAACCGTCGCCACTCACTCTCAAGCCTGCAGAGTCAGCAATGGTAAGAAAGCAGCTACAGGAGAGCACGTGACAACAAAACAAAGTTAATTTGCTGAAACGTGGTATTTAACCAGGAGAAAATAACAGAGCAGTGCCCCAGCTACCCACAACCCCCTGCAGTTGACAGCAGTGACAATGTCAGCTTCCATCTGCTGGTGTTACAGTGACACTTGCCATGCTAAATGCTGATTAGAATTAAAATGGAAATGACATCTACGTGCATTACTCTGCTATTAATCTTGATGCCCTACGTTTTATGTTGACAGTAGGCTTTTGCGGGGGGAGCCTAAAAAGACACAGGGTTGTAGAGCTGGGGTTTTTTTGTAGTTGTTATTAAAGAAGCAAATGTTATTCTGAACATGAGCATAACACAGTGAATTACAGGCTCTTGGTGTCTCTGAAAGAAGACAAGATCTTTGTATCGCTACTTGTTAGACAGTGAGCCCAGTTTTAGAAAATATGTGTATGACTGTGTACACAGTAAATTTTTGCCACTAAAATGGAAATTTGATGTGACATTAGCATGAGTTTATTCAAATATTTAATGCAGGTGCCTGCAAATCATGTAGCTACCTTATGCTGTTAACTGACTGTACCATAATTGTGTACACAAGTGGTGTTCACAAATGGAGCATGGTTGATTAGAAAATGAGCCCTATGAGATAAGATTCCTCCTAACTGCAGTGGAGCGGCTGAATGGAGAAGCTCACATTTAGGGAAAGGTGTACATTGCATAGAGCACCGTTTCAAGCCCATGGAAGGGTTAATTCACATGACACATCCTGGGATGTCTGAGGAATGCTCCAGCAATGACACAAGCCCTTTTGACTGATTTTGACAGTGCTCACCCACTAGTTTACAGCTAAGCCTCAAAGGCAGGCCAAGAACCTAGAATCACAGAATGGTTTGGGTTGGAAGGGACCTTCAAGATCATCTTGTTCCAACTCCCTGCCGTGGGCAGGGACACCTTACACCAGACCAGGTTGCTCAAAGCCCCTCCAACCTGGCCTTGAACGCTTCCAGGATGGGGCATCCACAACAAATCCTTTCTTCTGTGGTCTGCTTCTTTATTGTGTTGGAAGTCCCTTTCTTTGAATAACACCACAAACACCTCTTTCAGGAGGGGCAGATACTTTAAAAGCTCAGTAATCCTTTAGTGGGGAGGTTATCTATCCTCCCCTACAGAACTGGAGCAGCCAAAATTTATCCTGCCTTAGATTAGGGCCTGTATCTGACCCTTCTGTTCATGTCAAGTATCCTTGGTCCTCCCACAGAACCACAGAATGGGGAGTGGAAAATGTTTAAATTATTTCTGATTTTCCTGAAATTACCACCTCTTCCAGTTCTTACACTGCTGTTAAAAATTTTTCTTAAAAAAAAAACAAACCAGACTGCAAGGCAGTTCAGGCTAAAACTAAAATAAAATTCAGCCACTTTGGACTGAATTTTTGATTACACAGCAAAATGCAGTAACAAATCTGGTGCATGACAATTTCATGAGGGAGAAATACAACTGTAAGGGCTGAGTACTGTGCCCTCCTAGGCGAGATGCCTCACAGAGCTTCCTGATCCCATGTACAGAGGCTTGATGGGCCAGCTCAATCAGGCTCCATCAGTGTATCCAGGCTAACTCACATCCTGATAGCTCTGCTGTGCTCCATGAGGAAGTGGTGATATGGCTACAGAATCAGAGCCATTCTTCAAGCTACCTGCTTGTCCTTGCCAGCAGATCAGATTTGGGAAAAGGTACTCTTCACTTTCCCTGTTCCTGTAACTGCAGTATGATGACTTAAGTGCTCAGGTTTACGAACTCACATAATGCTATTTGCCAAATCACGGCTGAATTCCAGATTCAAATCTATGAAAATCACCATGTGATGTTCTATCAAAATTTATAGCACCTACCTTAACTCTGCCCCAAGCCCCTGGTTTCTGTTCCTTCTACAGAACCTTCCTGCCCAGGCTCCAGGCGTGATGGATAGCTTCCCTCTGCCTTATCTCATCCCTACAACACTAAGGCATGAGGAGGGGCTTGGAGGAGAGGGAAGAAGATGCCTGTAGAGCCTGTAAAGTTGAAGATAACGTTTAAGCTTTGTTACACCAATGAGGCTGCATTAAGCTCCCACGACCTTGAGCGAGAGCTGCAGCTTGGGTTCCTCTCCCAAAGACTTTAATAAAGTGAAAAATTGTTTCAATACAAAATGTGATATTGGGACATTGTTCATGCATATATTGAGCTTAAGCCAAATACTCTGTGTCCTCAAATCTGACTGATTAATAATTAGAACGAGAAATTCTGTCTTTACTCTAATGTGTTTAGGAAAACTGATGGATTTAATTTTTTTTTATCAGCCAAAAGTAAGAAAAATGTAATCTTTCTTAAAGTATCTAATATAACAATGCAGAATAATTAGTTTCTATGAAAACAGGCATAATGGTACTGAATAATAAATCACTTTCTGTTTTGTATCTGTCTGTCTGATGGAGGAGAGATTTACTGTACAGTATAGTGCATGATGCTGTAGGAAATACCAGGCAATAGAAGAAATCTATAAGGGGATAAAGTATTTCCAGCTGTGCATTAGAAAAGAGCATTTCATCTTGTGACAAAGCCTCAGGGATAGGTCCAAATAATTATCAGGCAAAAGGCAGCTCCTCATAGGATACCAACTTGCCAAAATATGTTGGCCCCTAAAACTCTGATTCTGCATCTTCCATGGCCGTTTATTTCAGTAGACTTGTGCACTTCCAGAGAGTTTTCCTCTACCCTTTTCTTCCATCTCTTTTGGTGCCTTAGACATACTAATGCTGAAAGGGGCTGCTCCAGGCCCTTCTCACTGGGCAGCTCAAACCACATTTTGTAGCTGGACAAGCCAAGGCACAGGGAGATGTACTGGCACGGCCAAGGCCACATGACAGGCAGTGAGATGCCTGAGCCTGGATCAGGATCAAGTTCACTGCCAACAGACTTAACCCAAAGCTCTCTTAATTGAATTGCAAGGAATATCTCAAATCTCAGGAGGAAGCTGGATTGGCCAGCTGCTACAGCTCTATTTTACTTCTTCTAAATCCTAGTTTTTCTTAGTTTTCTTCAGCTTTCTTCTAGTAAAGGAACCAGAATGAAAGCAAGTAGGTTGATATCTTGACTCTTATCCAGGTACATTCATGAGGTGTCCAAAACAGGCTTGTCACTGGGCGTTATCATCCTGCTGCTTTCATTGTCTGCTGCTAGAACATCATCTCTGTGCTGGTTCCATTTGGACTTGACTCCAAAGGCATGATTTAGTCTGACTCTTTTTCACTTTACAGGTGAGTTCATTCTGATTTACACTGCCAAACCACAACAGAATCTATTCCTGGGGGTTTAGTCAATACTTCCACAAAGAATATTTTTCTTTGATCCTAGCTTCAGCTTCCCCTCTTGGGAATTCTTTTGAGACGAAAAACACGTTCAGAAAAGCAGTATTTCCACAGTGCTTATGACCTGAAATACAGTCACGTGGAGGAAGCTCTGCTGTTAGATTCAAATGCATAACTTTCCTTAGCCAATTTGAATCAATTCATACGGAAACTTCAAAGGTCCAGATAATTCTTGCTGACTTCTCTGGAACACAATTCATGGTACAGCTGTCTTTTGTTTGGTAATGGTAAATGGTCTCCAGTTCTTTCTCTTGATAGTAGGACATCTGAGAGTCCTTCCTTTTCATGAGTTGTCAATGCACTATACACAGTAGTGATCATCAGGAGTAAAACCAGTTAAACCTCTGCTTTTAGACCACAGTACTTCCACAGATGATTTTTTTTGGGTTTTTTTTTAAGCAAATATATGCAAGAAGGACTTTACCTAGAGCTGATAGGCAGTGTGCTCTGTAGTGTAGCATGACATCTGTTTAGCAGCACATAGCAGCAATACACACAGTTGAGGTCTAGAAAAAAGTAATGAGCCACCTGACCAAAAACCAAAGTTCAAACTTAAGTAGACAAAATAAATATTCACAGCATATCCAGGCATTCACTGCTCCAAGAATGAAGAGAGGTACCTTATTTCGTAGGTATCTCTCCAATAATAGATCACCCTCTACAGATCTGCTTTGGTTTCTATTCCATACAGATTCATGCAGGGCTAATCCTGCATTATCATCCCCAATTCCACTATCAAGTACTTTTTTCCCTACATTCTTGGTATGCCACAGCCCAAACCTTTCTCATTTGCAAGGTCATCTTCGATTTACAGTTTAAAGGGGTACAGTCACTAAACCAGCACTAGTTAAAACATCAACAACAAGTTTCCTTAGTAAATAACAAGCACAGTAACCTGTTCATGACACCTCTGTGAAAAAACTTACATATTGCTTATAAATGCCAGAAAAAACCAAGGAGAACAGGGACCATGCAATGATCACACCATGAAAAAACTGCCATCTCCGGGTCAGTGTCCAACACCCCCTCTACTGGATAAAGCCCAGACAGATAAAGTGTGTGTTGCAGGTGCAGCATAGTCTGACTTGGTGCTTTTGCAGCATCAGGCCAGCACCCCTCTTTGCTGTCCTTCTGCCTTTTCTGTGCATAGGCTCTCCAGAGCCTTGAGGCACCCAAGCTGGTAGAGATTCACTTGTAACCTGTTTCATGTGGCAGATGTCCAGTGTGAAATACAGTGGCTGGGAGAGACTTTCCAGAATGGCTCCTTCACTTTCTCACAGCCAGCGGGGTCACTGCTGGCCCAGACTCAGGCTTGTTTACCCTTTCTGCTGTTCCCTACCACAGGGAGCTGTTCTCAAGCTGCCACAATCAGTGTCACAGGAAAATTATCACATAACATACGTGACACGTCACACCTTCACTGCACAAAAGGCAAGATTATGCAGCAGTGTGTCAAATGGATCATATTCATGTCTCACCCAACACGTACGGTTCATGAAAGCTGACATCTCTTCGTCAGCTGAAGGAAATGATAAATTACAGAGCATGCAGGCTGAGGAACTGACAGGCTGTGACAGTGGGCAGCCCATTCTCAGGGCACAAAACCAATGCCTGCTTTTCCACACCAACTCTATATACTTGCATATATAGATAGAATCACTAACTTTAGGTTGTGCAGGTTATAAACATCTCAGAGAACATACCCAGGCATCCATATCTGCAGGTTGTCCTTCCCTCCATCTGTAGATAACTATCTGCTCGGCTGTCTCTTGAGCAATTCTCCCAGTGAAGTGGAACTGCTAGAAGAGGTAGCCAAGCAGGCTGAGGGGTCAGTCCCTGCTGAAGGTACAAGACTGGAACTTCAGAGCGCCAGATCCAACTCTCTCCTCTGCCACTACCTGTGTGTACTTTGTTACAAGTCATCTGGTCTCTCTGAGCTTCAGTTCTCCCTCTGTTAAACGAAACAGCAAAACTGTCCTGCCAAATGAAGTATCATGAGACTAAGTATGATAAACAATGCAAGCACTCAGATGTACTAACCTACATTGATGTGTTCTAGCTTAAGCACCTTAGACAGACTAATAAAGGCTTTATGGAGCACCTGATGAAATCAATAAATTGATGTCTGTGCACTTCAGCAGGCAGAGGTTAACCCCCTGTGAGAGAACAGGTGGTGTCTTCATTGCCTGTATAGCCAAGAAATGTTTGCTGTTAGACTTGTCCCTTGCACTTTGCTCTTCACAACACACATCTTAAAATGTAGGAAGGATCTCAGTCACTGACAGATTTGAGCCTAGAATTAGGTAGCTATTTCAAGAAGGTAAAATAAGCTGCAAGCAGCAAATAGAGGAAAGACAATACCAATCTGGGACAACGGAGGTTTGAGTTCAGTTCTCAGCTCATTCACAGATTCCCTGCATAATCTTTGACGAGACATTTAGTTTCAGTATGCACCAGCTACTCATCTGCAAACTGAGGATGAATAATCATTCCCTTGCCCTTGCTTTCTATTTAAAGTATAAGCTCTTGGGGCTGAGGTTTCCACTTATTGTTGACAACTCTACATCAGCCATGAAATGTTTCTCTAAATTGCAGAAAAACTGTTACAGATACAGAATATCTCTAGTGTTTGTAAACAGTCTAGCCTGGGTCCAGAATAGCCACACACACTGAGTACAGACAATGAGCTCCACTGGACCCTGTCACAGGCACAGCAGCTGAAGCAGAGTGTTGTATTAAGAAAGCAAGATCACTTCAGCAGTAGATTGTCCCTGTATATTTGCATAGAGCTGTGCCCTGCTAAATGGGATCCCCTGGATACAGATGTACTTGAAAGGTCAGTGAGTGCAGTAGTGCTGGAGCAGCTCTGTGAAAGTCAGCTCATACCAGGAGCAATGGTGTTATTTAGTGATTTCAAATGTCTGGAGCATTCTAGCCCTCACTTATTCCTGATAAAGGAGATGTGATTACATGAATGTAGACTGTGAGCCCTGAGCCCCAACCAGGATGTTCAGGAAATGTCAAAGTAAAGGTACCAGTGACTATAAAGAAACTCCCATAGACAGGGTTAATCTCAGTCTGATGACAGTACTAAGACACACATCACCCAAATATTCTATTCTGACCTTCATTCTGTCTCCCAGAGACTCTTCCAGACCCCTCTCCTCTGACAGGAAAGGTAGCAGAGCTCAAGGACGATATATTTCCTAAAGACCATATAGAACCAAGGAGCCACATCTGCACAATGGATTCAAGATCAAGCCCATCTATTTCCCAAAGAGGGGCTGCATGAAGAGAAAGTAGGTGAAGGTTGAAACACATCCTGTATGAACACAGGGTTGATCATGAACATCATGCCATTCCTATTCCTCTAGCACAAGAGATACCAGAACAAAGAAATGGCTTCTGTGGGTGGGTTTAATTTTTTAACAAGTTACTATGTGGCTATTGTTTCGAATTTTGGGTGTTTATCTTTGCAAGGTCTGTTGCAAACACTGTAATTTTCCAGCAGCCAGGTACATTGAAGACAAAAGTACTAATAACGTGACATCATTATTTTTGTTCCATAGCAACATCCCCCCCACCCCTCACACAACAGGTTATAAGTCTGTAAAACTCTGCATTTTACAGCACTATAAAACTCCTCCAGCTGTTATAAATATATCGTTTTAAGCACTTGCATTTGAAAAAAACGAAACAGAAAAATACCACTGAAAAGTTCAATGCTTTTTCTTCTCTGCATTCAATTGTATTAACTTCTTCCCTGCTGGTCTCCCAGACCCACTGCTGGGCTGGCAGATTTCCACGGAAACCAGAGGAACGCTCAAGATTCACACAGGCTGTTTGCTGGTACAAAGCAACTATTTTGCTATGAGAGATGTCCAGTGGGGGTGAACATTTACTAAAAGGATACATCTAGCTTGTTTGCCAACATGATGGGTACATGTTATCTAATTGGATCCAGTGCCATTGGCAATTGACTTGTAGAAGTGGAATCCATCATGGTATTGTAAGATGGGACAATATAGTCACTGGTAGAGTTGCTTCCTATCTGCGGGGAAAGAGACTGTGGCTGTTGGTGATAACTACATTTTATGCCTCAACAAAGTTCTCAGCAAAGCACTTAATCCCACCAGAAATCTTTAATTTTATCAATTGTTAGGTGGGACAAATCTTCACCACGGGTGTAGCTGTAGGTGGGACATACCTTCACTGAAGCAGGGGAAGAGGCAGAGGCTACACAGTGGCACAGGTTCAGGTCTTACCTGAGGAGTGCACAGGCACTACAAGGGCAGGGAGTTGGGACGGCATCATCGCTTGGCAATCCTCTTGTTTTCAGTGATGCTTGTGTTAAAAGGCCTCTTTTGTTTCTGTTTTGGGTATGTTGGTTCAAGCAGTGCCTATAAAATGATGAATTAAATATGCACTATTTGAAACCAATAGACATTTTGCCACCAATTTAAATTTGGGAAAGACACTTCAAGTCCAACAAGCACCTGTGGAGTCTCTTTTAGGAATCCAAAGAGAGGCAAACCTTAGCCTGAATTTGTGCATTCTGTGGAAACAGAAACTACTGTGGTCCTCAATCACCAGTGCCTCCCATAGTGAAGAGATAGTGAACAACATTGGTTTGTTGTTGCTTCTGCTTTAATTGAAACACTCCAGTGCAGGGTCCGGCTCTCACTCTGAAGAGTGATGGGTGTTCTCATAGCCATGTCTCTACTAAAAGTGTAAAGCTGTCGCTAGAACAGAAGTAAAACCAGTATTAACTAATTGCAGGTGAGTTCTACCTCAGGCATGCTCTAAGATGGGAGCCTTATTTTATTGGGCTGTAGATTTTACCATCACAAATGAGGTTTCAGATTTTTTCCTTTTTATACATGCTACTATTATTTATATTTTCCTTGCCAGTGCTTGAAGCCATCATGACAGTGTATTGGGTAATGACAGGATAATTGTTTGTTTTATTGATCATTATAAACCATTCTGCATCTCTACATGATTTATAGCATTTTAAATACTCTCTCCTTTCCTCTCCATTCCCCTGCCATCGGGGCAGCTAAGTAGATCAAAAGCCCACTGGCTATAAGCAATCCAATTACCAATGACATAAGAAAGAAAAAACTTTGGAAATAAATGAGTCCTTACACCATTTCTTTGATGGTTCCCTATTGATCCTTTCACACTGAAAAATGTGAAGCAGTTAGAATTGTGAAGAAATGAAAGTGCAGGAAATGAAGAGGAAGGAAGGAAGGAAGGAAGGAAGGAAGGAAGGAAGGAAGGAAGGAAGGAAGGAAGGAAGGAAGGAAGGGCTGCTAATGGGCTTTTTCATTCGAGTTCAGACTTTGCTATGAAGTTGTTGTGCTCACATACCAGGATGTCAGTGTTCCATTGCTGGGTCAGGACTGCAGGCAGCTCAGGTTGTTGCTGCTCAGCCCACAGTCCAACAGCACTGGGCAATGTCCCCTGGGAGATTCATCCGAGCAGCTGATGGAGGTGCAGCTCATTGTCACAGCACCCCACTGAGACACTGCCACCATGTCCCGGGAGAGAGAAAAGCTGAGGCCAACTATTACAAGTGCAGTTTTATCCAGATGTTCATTTCCTGCCATGTGCACTGGGATATTTTTATTTGTACATGCAGCACAAATGTATATCTGAGACACTTTAGCTACAGTTTACCCAATGGCCACTTACTCAACCACCAAATAACCCTTCCAACTTCCTACTCACACAGTGTCACCCTACTCCTCCAAAAAAAGCATCAGGCACTATTATAAAGACAGTACAGTACTGATACCAAGAATTTCCATGCATTTATACCTGAAATTACAGCAATTTTCTTTGTAGAACCAGAGTTTTCAGCTGCAAGATGTAAGTAGATGTCAGCATGTCATAAGCACCCTGCTATTCACACACTGCTAAACAGTATGAGGTGTCCCAGCAGATGAGAAGGGGATCACAGTAGAGAACAGGCATATAATCATTGGAATAGGTAGTGCTTGCCTGACTTCTACTCGGAAATACCCGAAGAGACAGGAATTAACTCATTTACATACTTGAAAAGTCACAAGACTGTTTTGGGGCTGTTGAGGAAACCACTAAAATATGAAGAGGGTGCTGGAAGAGGTCCCTTACCCACTTTAATCTTTATCTCTGAATTTATAAGGAGACACTCACTGGAATTTTTATCTGTCCTTTCAGCAAATTGATTAGGAGAGAACAGAGGAGGGGAAGGGAGGTAAGTTGCCCCTCGGCCATCTTTGCAGGTTACTGAACCAGTAGGTAGAAATCCAGTAATGCAGAAGAGTCAGGCAGGGGAGAAGTCCTTGGAAGAGCCCTTTCTCCACCTGATGTTGCAATGTGAATGATGGAGTTGGGGCACTCCTGAGCCTGTTCCTCTCTGCAGGTGTGACTACACTGCAATCAGGAATGTGATTGCAGCTCATACTGGCATCCTTCAGCTACTTCAGATTTAGAGAGCAATGCTTTATCCTGTGCAACATCTCTTTATTAAAGACAGGAGCCCCTGTGAAAAGCCAGCATTGTGCCCCATTTTTACTGCCATCTCGTTGAAACCTAGACACCACTGTCAGAAGGCAGGGAAGAAATTCTGCATGGAGCCCCATATTTTCAAAGCATAAATTGAAATTATAAAAATAAAACCTTATAATCGTGCTCATTTGGCCCTCCAGGACTGGACATCCTGGCCTGCCATATACATACATAGACACTGGCTCATTTTGAAAATAGCTCACAGCTCCTAGTCATCCTCATATTCAGGATGAACATGTCTTCATATGGGTTTACCTGCCAGCTCTGAGCGAAACACTTATTCCTCTCTAGTAAATGTGATCAAACTCCATCCTGATTTTTCATGTCCCTTTACATTCAAAATCAACTTTTCTCTTCCTCAAGGTTTACTTTTTTTCCACAAGACACAGGCATGACATAATCAAGAAATCTAAACTCTAGGTGCCTGACAGAAGATTTTCTCTGAAATACAGAACTACTTTATAGCAATCAATAAAGCACTAGAGTAAACCCATGCCTTCAGTGGAAATTCCTCCAGCTAAAATTGAGCTTACCATCATCTAAGGTGCCATCACTGGAGGACTTAACAGTACACATCAGAGAAGAAACTGTTCTGTTATCATTGCACCAATTGCTTTTGTCTCTGGTTGCCTTTGAAAACTCCAATCTGATAAATATTCCCTGTCCACTGTCTGTTTCCATCTCCTTACCCAGGAAGAGAAAGTACAACATATGGTTTTGAAATCTTACAGAACAGACTTATCTGCAAAATCTGCCTGTTGAGTACATGTAACTCTTCCCAGCAAAGTGAGCTGATGCCATCAAACGGGAATCAGCTTTGGAGGGATGGGTCCCAAGCATAGAAGACTTCTCCAATTCATTCTGTTGGGTTATGTAGAAGAGTACTGGAGTCATAAGGAAGTATCCAGAAACAGCACGAATGAAATGCTGTTGGTTCGAACTCAGTGGAAGGGAAATTTCAGTCCCTTGAATGGTTTCATAATGCATCAGAGCACATCACAAGCGAAGGAAACAGTCTGGCAGAATTGCATTAATTTTCATGAACCCAGCAGCCCTGGAAAATCATGAAAACTGCAACATAATGAAAGCCTGGAAGGGAAAAACCTGCCCTCTTCTTCACTGCTGGAGAATCTGAATGCGGATTCCATCAAAGGAAAGAGCCTGAGAATCCACAGCCGGAATAAAAATTAACCCTTTGGCTCATCGGACTGCAGGGTTGAGGAGTCACTGTTCTCCCAGTTACTCGTCTGCCAAAAGAGATAAACTCTTGTATGAGGGCTGCCCATCTCTATGCAATTAGACCTTAGCACTCTGCATGACGCAATGAACTGCTGCCAGCAGGAATTAAAGAAGGCATTTTCTTCTGTCTTCACAGTATTTATCTTCTGCCGTCATTTCTCAGGCCTTGTCTCACTGATTTTAGTAGAAAGGGGATGCATGTATTGGATTGATAATGTCCTAGATGGATGAACAATGCTCCCAACAAAACAACAAAAAAACCCAGTTTTTTGCTCTTATGTGAAGTGAAAGAAATCAACCCCAAGTACAAACCCCTGCCAGATTGTGTAAATGAGCTTATCCTTTCAGATATTCCCATCTCCTTCATTTTATTCAAAAGTTGGACCTCTGAACACAAAAAGCAGGAATTGTCTACTAATTACTACTATTGTTACTGAGCAGAAGAATAACTTAATCCTGAAAACTATCATGATACATGAGTGTTATATATCAAGTACTTCATGCCCACTTCAAGATTCTGCGTTGTGATGAAGTAACACCGCCGAATGTAAACACAGGTTGCATTCTGTGGGGCCACAAAGGTACCTTGGTTTCATTCCTACCTTTGCTGGTTGTGAAGCAGACAGCAATTAGCTAACAGCAGTTGCTCTTCCAGGAGCTTTGCTGACATCATCTCCAGTGCCAGGGAACAAACAAAGCTCTTTTAGCAGGATAAAAAGCACAACATGCATTGAGGTTGTTGTTGTTAAACAAAAATAACCAAGCTAATTTCGGCTCCATTTAAAAGCATGGGAAATAATCATTGCTCAGTGAATGGGAAAAGGACAAAATCAGTACAGAGAGAAATCATTTGCAGGGTCGTGAGAGACTTCTACAAGCCATGAGTACTGAAACTATTTTTAATATTACTCAGCAGTTCCATTTAAATATCTATTTCCCCCTAGTACAAGGTTTTGGGAAGCTTTCAATTTTAAGAATTTCTATATATGCATATTTTTTTCCATTTTCTCACCTTCATCTCTTATATAATAAGCATTTACAATTAAACAAAATTATAATTTATAAGGCCTTGTTTGGCCAAGTGACTTACTCTCCTCAGGAAATTTAGCCTCCTTGGAAGCACACTGAAAATGACTGATCAACACTGCACTGGACAATTAGAGAGGAAGAAACATCACTGATTTAACTGGCATGCTAAAAATTTTGCTGATGTGCAAGTGAGACACAGATAAATTAACAGACCTGCTCTAGTTTGTCTAAAGTGCCAATCAGAGAGAAAGGATTGAGACCACGGTTGCTGAGCCACTGTCCCATGTCTTAACCACAAAACCATTGGTTTTGAGATTTAGATCTTAATCACACTGGAACAAGCCCAAAACTACTTTATTGTCTCAGTGCAGCATCCCTAGAGATACCACTGTAACCCTAAAGATCATTTTGCTCAGAAGGATCAGCATCCTGCTGACCACAGCCTACCTCATTCATTTTCCTCCTAGTCATGGCATTTCCCATCTGCTGGCCTCCAGAACAGCTTTCTCAGGAGCAGAGTGCTGGGATTTCTCACTGCCCCTGCATTTCAAACAGGAACACTTCTCACAAACAGGTACTGGCCCCAAGATCCAAGTGCATGACAAGGCCTCTTTTGACCTCCCACCTGCCCCACAAATCCAGAGCTAGACCAAACTTTCCAGCAGTACAAAACAAAGCATGACTTTGGCTACCTGGGCTACAGGAACACCCTCAGACAGGGCAGGGTTCACAGAGCAACTGGCTTGTCTGCAGGTGAGCCTCAGCAAACGCTCTGGTGGGATCACTGTCGCATTTCCACGGAAGGAGCAGCTACCCCTCAGGAGGGGTGGGCTGTCGTTTCTTCCCTCAGGCAGACTCCTGCCCTTCCACTTTCAAAGGCCTTGAACAACACTTCCCAGCCAGGGCCCTACTCCGTTTCACACACCAAACCCACCTGAGGACATGGGGCTGCCCTTCCAAAGCCCACACTCGGACATGCTTCCTGCCCTTCCAAAGCCTTCCCTGGCTGTGCTACCTGCCCTTCTCTGGCCCTTCTTCCTCCCAGCACTGCAAAACTCAGACAAGTCTGACCAGCTCCCCTTCTATCGCAGGTACCTCCACACCCTCCATCTTCTCTTCAGTGGTTCCTGGGCAGCTGCTCTTTATAGGACTGAAACCTGCTCACCTCAGAGCTCCTGCTCTGAGAAACTACTGAACTTGCAGGCTTCAGGCTCTCCCCCTTCAAGGGCTTTCCCCCTCATGCTCTTGGGACTGACCCCCTTCAGGGGGCTGTTCCCCCTCACAGTGCCAAGGCTCGCTATCTCTGAGGGGCCACTCCCCTCACGGTGCCGGGACCCTCTCACCATCTCTGAGGGGCTGCTTCCCTCACAGTGCCGGGACCCTCTTGCCATGTGTGAGGGGCTCTGCTCCCCTCATGATGCCAGGACTCTCTCCCTGACCCTCTCCACCTCTCTGAGGGGCTGCCCCCCTCACAGTGCTGGGACCCTCTCGCCATGTGTGAGGGGCTCTGCTCCCCTCATGATGCCAGGACTCTCTCCCTGACCCTCTCCACCTCTCTGAGGGGCTGCCCCCCTCACAGTGCTGGGACCCTCTCACCATCTCTGAGGGGCTGCTTCCCTCACAGTGCCGGGACCCTCTTGCCATGTGTGAGGGGCTCTGCTCCCCTCATGGTGCTGCTCTCCTCTCCTCCAAGAGCCATTCCCGCAGGGCTGCTGGAGAAGGAAGAGCAGCCCTGGGAAAGATGAGGTGTGAGGCCCGAGCACCGAATGCTGAGGGAAAATGACCACGGGTTTGTGTAATCTGATGCAAATGGATGTATATTTATGCAAATGTGTGTTAAGTAGATTCCACTGATGCTCTGGCTTCGAATATTGGTAAGTGTGTGCTTATACCTATAAAACACACTTCAAACTCCCCCGCAAGGTGCAGTGACCCTGTCGATGTGTTAATATACACAAGGCACAGTCTTTACCTAAGACCAAAAACTAAAGTACCTGCAATTGTTTAAGCTTTAACGAGGCCGTTAGGTGTATTTGATCAAGTGTTCTGGCCAAATTCCAGTGAGTATAATTATACCTCGTCTACCTACCCCAGCTCTCCCAGCTGGTAAAATGTTTTTCTGTTTTCTTCTGGTGCAAGGTGTTAAATATCTACTATTACCCCCGACACTAATACATGGGTTAGCTGTTTCCCATGTCAGGAATGTGCCAGTGCTCAAGCTGGGAATGTTTCAGGGAGCATGTGCTTCCCATCTCTGTGACTCAAACGGAAATGGAAGGGTCAATTAGATGCTGGCAATTTCAATTCGTGTGATGAGTATTCTTCTGCTTCAACATTGCCTTGTCAAGGTGCCCAAAGTTCCTTCTAATCTGCAGAGGAATTCATGTTCTAAGCATAGAAATGTTTGTGAAATTGATTCTTAGCTCAATATATATATAATAACACCTGCATATATGAATGTATGGAAAGTGACTCTGTAACCAGATAATCAATGGATGTTGTTAAGTTCCTAAATTAAGCTTGAGACAGAATTAAAGTGGTAAGGAAAAGCTCTGAAATTATTGTTGTGTTAAACATATGTCTTGAAACTTACCATGAAACTGACTAAGCTATCCCTTCAGAGTTGGGATGGGTACTGATATTCAGAAAGTATCAGGAACTTTATGTGGCAGAGGACTACAAAAATGGTGTTGAAGGTGGCATCAGCAGGGCATAGCCACTTGTAATCTGAAGAGAACCTCTCATAAATTGAAGTTGAAATAAATTGTAAACAATATTGAGTTGAGGGATTTCATCTGATTCAGAGATTCAGAGCAAATATTAAATGGCCTAGAATGTGGATGTATGCCATGTTTTATATTCAGAAGAGTGTTTTGCTATGTGCATTAATTTAGTCACATAATGAGTGACTAAAATCTTCCTTTTCCCCAAAAGCACTTTTAAAAATTGCTACTAAATTTCCAGATATTCCTATGTGCTCTCTAAAAGGAAATAAAAATGCAATTAGAGAGAATGCTAATTTCCTCAGGACTAGAACACACAGGAGGATGGATCATAGCTCTGTCTGCTCCCAGTCTGCTTGGTGGGTCTGGGCAAATTGGCTTTTCATGCTTGTTTCCCTTTTCTTAAAATGGAGATAATGTCTCCAACCTTTGCAAGGCATTTTAAGACTTAATGGTAAAAAGTGTTGTAGAAGTGTTAGATACTACTAAGGGTGTTCAGAATTTTCATTTAAAATTATAAAAGATAAGAGTTTAGACATTAGAAATTAGGGCTGTACTGATAACTTCAGATCTTGTGTCAAGCACTGTTTTTATTTTCCAGAACGGCTTACAGAGTAAACCACTCTGCAGTCTGTGAATTGCAGTTTTGTTTTCCAGAAAAAGAAAAAGGTAAATTATTCTTTGTTTCTGGGAATTTCTTTGCTGATTTAAGGAGATACACTTTGGGTTATTTTCCTCAGGGAACAACTCAAATTACTTTTTTGTTCATTACAGATTTCATCTGCATAATTTCATTGCGTAAGACATTCTTCTAATTCAGAGATTTTTGCAATCGGCATCTTATTTAGTATGTTTCAAAATCACTTTTTTCCCCAGCTTTTGAACTTTTATACCCTGAGAACATGTTTAAAGGGGCCAGAATCCTCCTATTCCATCGGAACATTTCTCTGCTGTGTAATGGAAATAGAGAAACCCAGAGAATGGTGTGGGTTGCCACAGGTGAAAGAGGGCTGATTTTCCTGCCTTCACTAGGTAAGTGGAAATTTCTGATTAGATCTATAGCACTTTCTTGGCAACTGAGTCAGGATTTGGTGTAAGTTATTTAACAAGGAGTCATAGGAATTGACTTCTCACAATTTTCACACAGAATCACAAAATTATTTAGGTTTGGAAAGACGTCAAAGATCATCAAGGCCGACCTTTGACCAATCACCTCATGACAACCAGACCATGGCACAAAGTGCCACATCCAGTTGTTTCTTGAACACCTCCAGGGGCAGCCCCTTCCAATGCCTGACAACCCCTCTGTGAAGAAATTCTTCCTGATGTCCAACGTGAACCTGCCCTGGTGACAGCTTGAGGCCATGGCCTCTGGTCCTGTTGCTTGTTACCTGGCAGAAGAGGCTGACTCCCACCTGGCTACAACCTCCTTTCAGGGAGTTGTAGAGAGCAATAAGGCCCCTTTTCTACATACTAAACACCTCCAGCTCCCTCAGCTGTTCCTCATAGGACTTACTCTCTAAACTCTTCCCCAGTTCCTTTGCCCTTCTCTGGACAGGCTCCAGCACCTCTATGTCTTTCTTGCAGTGAGGGGCCCAGAACTGGACAACTGGTTCAAGATGTGGACTCACCAGTGCCAAATACAGAGGGTTTATCACTTCCCTGGTCCTGCTGGCAGCACTGCTTCTGATACACTCCTGGATGCCATTGGCCTTCTTGGCCACCTGGGCACACCTGGGCTCATGTTCAGCCGCTGTCAACCAGCACTCCCAGGTCCTTTCCCACTAGGCCACTTTCCAGTCATTCTGCCCCCAGTGGTAGTGCTGCAGGGACTTCTTATCACCAAAGTGCATTTTATTATGTCTGGAAATAATTCATGTTTTTCTTAAATTGGTATAATCTGTAGTCATTTGAACCTCAGCTTTTCTGTTTTAAGAAAGTATATTTCTCAACTTGATGATAGCAAAATGAGAAACTTGCAGACATGTTCAGCATGTGCCATTAGACCTTGGAAGTCAAATAGGGCTATAAAGAAGCTGTGGTATGTGCACACATGTGTGTAACGTTTTTACAATGCAGTTTTTACAAATGGAGTTGGTCTCCTGGAACATAAAAGTAAACTCTGCATTGGTGCTGAGTGGTGTAGTTGTAGTTCTCTGCCTTTGTGTGGAAAAGTCAGCAGGATCTGCAGCATTTCCTGGCGTCCTCTTGGATACTGTGGACCCCTCAGACTCCTGCTCAGGGATTCTCACTTGAAGGCTGACAGGCAACTTGAATGCTGCTGAGATAATTTTGCTGTTTCTTTGCTGGACTAATTTTCACAGTGACAAAAATACTCTTGCAAAAGTCACATTCTTTTCTGAGATTTGTCTTGGATTACTGCAATTATATGCAACATATTAAAAGGATTTGCCTCGTGTTGTGATTGGCCTCCATCCTGGCCAGCACAGCAGGGTTTGAGCTTGGTTCTGTAGAATTAACAACTATGAGCTGCTGTGGTGTGAGCTTCAGGCTCTAGCAAGCCCATATTCTCTGGCAGGGTATAAAGGAGTTTGGTAACAAATGCTCACCTGAAGTTATGCCATGACACTTTGTTTCCTCCTTCCCCCATACGTTTGTTCCTTAGACATTCCCAGGTATTTACTCATAGAATGATGTTGCTCTGGAGTGTCACCTGTGACAGCTGGGGTTGCTGGAAGAAGGGAATAGTTCATTTCACAGATTTTTCATTTCTAGAGTTTAAGGACATACATGAGGTGAATCTGTCAATCAGTAGAAGAAGAGAACACCACTGCAATAGTGCTGTCCTGCAGAATTGCATTTGGAGCACCTCTGGGATTCCAGTCCCTTGGCCCATTCTGTTGCATTACCTTGGGCAAATCATTTCATCTCCATCTCTAGCATAACACACCAGAACACTTGGCGTAGGCCCCAAAGAAAAGCAATCATCTCCATAAATCTTCTGAGCTGTCTGCCTTCTGAAGGCATATCCCTCGTGGGGTAAAATTAGGAAGTGATCATCACGGATCATAAATCCATTGGCCTTGGCTCTGCATCTAACTTGTATCCAAAGGCAGATGCTGAGAGCACAGTTTCATGGTACACAGGGGCGTGGGTTCTCTGCACTTTTCAGCTGCAATAAGTGCATGCTGATTTCTCTGGGTCATGTTCTTCCTTGTCCTAGTAGAGTTCACTCTTTAATCTCCTAGCCTCATTTTGTCTGTTTGTAAAATCCAATGTGTATCTATTTGTCTGTGGAATCCACTGGATAGACCTAGATAGAGAAGCTAGTAACATTCTCTAATTTACTCATCTCCAGGGGCCTAGGAGAGTTAGTGTCTGCACAATGCCTTAGCAAGTGTAAAAATGCTTAGCTTCATTATATATTGATTTATGTGCAAAAAAACTACACAAAACAATAAAACATGCAATGTACTTAAAATTGACTGTGGGCAGAGGAAAGATCTTAAATCTAACGTTAAAACATAGTGCAAGTCATGCGAATGAATAGAGTTAGGTGGGCTTCCCACCCAATCCAGCACAAATGGGAAAGGGTCCTATATTTGGAAATGGCACAGGGCCCAGAGGGGGCTGTGTCTAGATGAGAATTCCCATGTGGAGACAGAGACACGAATTAAATTAGAACGGATATTAGAGCTCTGGGCCAGATTCATACCCTCACTGCAGTGAAGTAACCCAGAGGAACACCAGCAAATCATGGATGTAACACCAGCGTGAGCGAGAGGAGAATCAATCCACAGGTAATAAGGGCAGCATCAGTGCCTGCCTAGGGTTTCATCCTGTGCTTTGTCCTAATTATGAGCAGTTTAATGGCATGCTAAAATACAAAACAGATTTATGAGCCATTGCCATCTCCCTCTGCATTGTTATACAGCTGACTCAACAGTACTTTTACTCATTGTCTAGAAGGTCAGCTTAGGTTTTACTAAGCTAGGGCTGAGGCTTGGACTCAGAGGCTCACTGCATCCCTGAATGCTGCTGCTAGAATAAATGCTAAACCGAAATCCCATCTGCTCTCTCCATGTTCTGTCCAGATGGATATTTAAGATCCCACAGCACACCTTGAATAGAGGATAACTCTATATATCTAGCCAGCATTCTTCCTTCATTAAAAAAGACTCAGACCAGCTTGTATTTGAAGTCAGCAGAATTACTTCTATTTTTTTTTCTTGCAAAATCAGTATCTTTTCAGACTGGAAATACTGAACCTAAAATGGGAAAAGAGTAATGTGTAAAATGAAAGAGGCAGTGTTGATCATTGAAGAAAATAAGGCCGAAGACTGTGGTGAGATTACTGTGGGCTATTGCTTGAAGTGTATTCATTAAGTGCAGTGTACCTGTAACACTGCATTGCCTTTTGGGGAAAGAAAATGAAATGATGCACAAAGCAGATGATAAGCCACAAGATTTCCTGGATTCTCCTCTCAGTGTTGCCCCTAATAGACTGTAGGCAAGTTCTTTCATCTCTCTGTGTCTCAGTTTCATGACCTGTAAATAGCAAGAGTAATAATTTGCTGTTTTTCATCCTGGCTATGTAACTTGACCTGCCACAGTTAACAAAGTGTTTTGACAGAGGAAAGAGGAATGGGTTCAGCTGCATCTTCACTCAGAGTTGCTGAATGCCACAAAGTAGAAGGATGTCTCAAGAGAAAGATCACATAATACTTCTCTTCTTTCTTATATATCTCCTCACCTCTACCTCAAGAAAGTAGTTCTGGTTTAGACCGTTATTTTTATGCTTGGCAAAAAAATCACAATCACTTTCTAGCGAAACTTTATGGTTCAACTTTCTTCATCAATGTGTGCAGCTTCTTCCTCAGCAGACACTTGACTTTCAGAGGAATGCTGCAGATTTGCCTTGCTCCCTATTTTCATTGCAGCAGCTTTTCTCAGAGCAAAATTCTCACTCGCCTTAAACAGGAATTTGCTTGAAGAGTTAAGTCAAGACTCTGGCACTAACCCATCTGAGAGGAGCTTGCTCACGCTCCTCTGAGAAGAGAGGCCATGCCACTGGTTACTGCATTAGCAGTTTGTGCCTTGGATCAGTCAGTTCTTTAGTGAATTTCTCAGCTTTCACCAGAGAAGATGCTGGTTGAATAGGATTGACAGAAAAACTTGCCCCTTACATTATCTATATATTGTCATGGAGTAACTTCAGAGTGGTGACAGTAAAACAACTCAGTGATAAGATTTTCTCAGTTCTTCTGCATGCTGGGATACAGGCATGAAGTCAGGGGACAGGTAAAAGAGCCTGTTTCTTTTCATGGGACATCAAGTGTGCACCATAGTGTTTGATACCTCCAGACTTATACCCACCTCTATCCCAATAACTCTTCTTCTGGGCTCAAGGCTAGTTCAAATTATGCTGTTATTTTAGGGACAATGTGGGAAAGGTAGATGTGGCCATGACATCCACAGCCGTCTGGATCCAGTGCCTGAAATCTCAGGTGTCTGCTGGCCCCTGATCTGGCTGATAGACTGTAGCAAGCCTACTCAGTGCCAAAGCTGCAGTTCTGTAAACAGATCTCATCCTGGCATATATTATACTGCCATACAGGCAACAACGTTCTAACTGATTAATAACAAGCAGCTTGTTAGGATTTGGGGAGGCACTGGAGTAATTAGTAAGATAAGGGCAGGTTTCTTTGTGCTGCACTTTCACGGATGACAAAAGCTTTCCCCCTGAAGAGTTTCACTGATAAATCTGTATATAATAATAATATTAATAATAAAAGCTTTTTTGCTAAAATGCAAGCTAAATATTCCTTTAGGGAATAAGAGGAAAGGAAATGTTCATGTCCTGGTACTGATTGGAGGCCAGGAGAATGGAAGAGGAGAGGAAGCTGCCAGGAAAGAATCTGCTTTTCCGTCTCTGCTGACAGCAAGGTTTGGGATTTCATCTCCAAACAGGTAGCATGGTTCATCTTGGCAGGGCTGGCCATTCAGTGTTTGGAGTCTGGGCTGTCTGTGCATCACCAGGGCACAACGTGCTGATTTCCTCTGGCGAGACAGTGAGGTGAGCTGCTGTTCTAAATTGGGCCCTTCTCTGCTCTTCCATGGAGTCACTCCCACTTATACTGATCCAGGGATCAAAAACATACAGACTCCTTGGGGCAAGTTTAAGCATCCACACAGCTGGCTGGTGGCAGTGGGATCATAAATACTGAATATTTCTTATTCATCTTCTCAGCAGGCATAGTTTCTGTTAGGTGCAGTGAGAAATTATGAGTGTGGGTTTGGCTCATACAGAATAAGCGACCAGGTATAAAAATTTAAATTAAAAAAAAAAAAGGAAATCTAAAGGGCTACAAATGTTTCTGAAGTGACAAGTGTTCATTTACTAATATCTTTCAATATTGCTGGAACTTTTAAAATAATCTAATTTATATAGAACATTCCTCACTAATTGAAGCTGTCTCTTTTTTATTAAATAGAAATGTTGCAAAAAAGTATATTGACATTTTGAGAGTGATTCTTCTCAGGAGCACATTGACTGTTATGAATAGGATTTCACATGATGCAAGCCCCTAAATGCCTACAGTGATATGACGAAACCTGCAGATTCTTGTAATTGTAAATGCAATAGGCAAGGCTTTGGGCTATTGCATCTCCTTTCTGGAGATCATTGTTGTAAAGCTCAAAGTGTTGTTTAGCCCTTGGTGTTCTCATTTATTTCTACAGCTTTTTCTGAAAGCACAAGTTTGAAAAGTGGAAGTCTTTCAAGAATAATCACTCTCTAAACACTTAATGCTGCTGTGACAGCACTGTCTATCACTCAAGATTTAACTTTGGAAATCCACATAACATAGAGAAAAAAACCTTTTCCAATTAGCTGAGACTGGAGGCAGATTAGTTCTCGACTGCTGCATTGAGGGATGCCAGGGTGTGTATTAATGGACCACAGGAGATGACTTCTGACCATAATTCTGACTGCATTGCGTGGCGCATAAAATGGCAACAGCAGCTCTCCCACCAAGAGATGCAAGACCAGTCAGTTAATGTGAGCTACCCTTGGGTGTATCTTGTAGGTCTTAGTGATCTACAAACCTGTCAAGTGCAAAATATGTCATCCTCACTCTGTTATACAGACAGGGAGGCTGAGGTGTGGAAAGGTTAATAGATTGCCCAAGGTTATGCCATTCTTTTGGCAGACCTCAGAATAGCACCCATGCCTCTGTCTCTACTTATATGGACATGTGCACGTGTTTAGGTCTCAGCCACAGTCTGCTGGACAAACTTTTCCCCTTTTTTTGATCTTCGGGACCTAACTGACACACATCTTCATGATCACTGGTGTTGCAGAATTAACAGCCTTTAAAACCTTTTGTAGTGTAATTTTCTTCATTAGAGCAAAGAGATGGTTTTCCCCAGTCAGCAAGATTTTGATGTTTAGCTCCACGGAGTAGCAAGGCTTGTAGCAGTTCTTGCATCAAGAGTTTAATGTTGCTTTGTTCATATCTGTAGCACATATTTCTATCACTTCAGCTAACAAGGTACATTGTTATACTGCTATATGTCATGAGATCATGAGGTTAAAGGATGCAGAATAAAGAAATAACCAGATGCACGCTGTCAGGAATGTTTTTAATCCTGGCTGGTAATAGATGATGCAGGAGGGATGGGCTCAGTTTCAAGTCTGTGCTGTAGTTCCTTTGCTCTTGGTCAGTTGTTTCTCTTCCTGAACTTTCACTCGCCACCCCCTAGCTTTTCTCCTGATCTCTTTTTTTCGCTCATTCCATCAACAAGCAATTTTTCATCAGTTCCAACTCACTCTTCCAAATTTCCATCTCCTTTCCTTTCATTTTATAGTCACCCTGTGCTTTCTTTCCCTCAGAGCCTTCTTTTAATCCTACAAACCTCATCTTCTGCCATCTACTTGGTCCATAATCTGACTTCTTCCCTCTGCAGTCCCAGCCAGTCCTGGGACTCCTCTTCCCACACTCTTTGTGCCTTTTTAGCCCCTCACTCTAATTCGGTCCCTTCTATTACCTTACTATATTTTTTCCTGAAGATGACAAAAGACATATTCCCATTCACAGTGTCATACGTGAGAGAGAGCTGAGCAACCATAATGGTGGGCATTGCTACCAGTAATACATATTAATATTTTATTTAGGCACAAAAATTTTCTTTCAGAAGAATTAGATCTAAAGATTATGGGACATTAAATAACTGAAAAATTTAATCTGATGATAAGGAAATAGAAGATGGATTGAATAAGAGGCAAATGCTGTAGGGGAAAAAACAAACAACAAAGGCAAAAATAAATCACAGCATGATGCAGGCAAATTGGATGCCATCCTTGTGCAGTCCTATCCAAACCCCTCAAAAGAACTGTATTCTGGGCCCTTTCTTATTGAACAGACATACATTACTTGGTTTCTTCCAGATAATGCTTCTAATTTCTCTGTGACTGCTGTACTGTGATTTTGGAGGGTTATTTTTTACCTTAGTGTTATGTGGTCACAGGACATAAAGAATGAGATGTGGTCTGACCAAAAGACCAGGTTCTAGGAACTATCTAATCCAGATCTGTTACAGACTCTTGTTGCATCCTGGGCTGATCACTCAGTGTCAATGTCCTCAGCTTCTTCAGTGTTCTGAGGCAGAGATATCAGTGCTGATCACACTGCTGCAGGAGGGTGTTGCACCAGGACTCATCTGTGTTAAGTGGGATGACACCCTAGCTTTGGCTTCTCCTGCTGATTTTGATAGGAAAGGTAGTTAGTTACATTTTGCACCTCTGCTTGCTTCCAAGAAGCTATTGCACTGCTGAGCAAAGATGAGTCTGCAGTCGCTGTACCTACTGTGCTGCTTTTTTTAGGACTACTACATTAGAGCTGTGGTGACCAGACAAAAAATAGGGCAGAGCTGAAACAGTTCCAGGGAAAGGAAGCGTCACGGAGAAGATAATAGCAAAGCAAAGCAGAGATTCTAGCTTTTGTATGTCTCTAAAACGGATGTTTTAACTACTGGGCCAGATTCCCATGTAGTCTGAAGCCTCTTTTTCTTAGGAATGCAAGAATGAGGATTGAATTAAATTATTTCTGTCAGTAGGAGAGTATAAGCCACCAGGGCAGTGATACTGTGGGTTTGTTTGTTGGGTTTTTTTTTTGACTGAAGTCATAAGCAGTTTTATATTCAGGAAAGATGTGGATAATACACTTTGGATAGTTCACTGAATGAGTATAAATAACACAAACTGCACAAGTTCTGCTTATATAAAATTGGAGAGACCAACTCAACTGCACAAGGACCTGGCCTGTGTGCTTTCCTTAGTTCTCTGTAGAAAATAGCAGTAAGAATAGCAGATAATTTAGATATGAATTCTGATTACTGCAGACTGAACTACAATGTATGTCATACAAACCCATTGAAACAGTGCAGTTTTCATTAAATTGCTTGCAGATGGATCTGGTGAGAGTGGACAGAAACATGCAGGTATTTTTACTCATTTCTGAGAAGGGGAACCCCACTTACTTAAATAACTTATTTTACATATTTAGCAGAACTTATACTGGCTTTTAGTATTTCAGTCTCTCATACTCCTGTCCAGCATTTACCTATTTCTTTCTGCTTCAAGTTGCTACTTGAGATTTAATTGAAGCAATGAGTCTGTGAACAGAGTATTGGGGCAGGCATTTAAGCATATTCAGGTTGGTTCTCACTAGAAAAAGGAACAGTCTCCTTCCCAGTGCCAGGAATGCACACAGAAGTAACAGACTAGGGCTCCTTCAATGCCAAGGAGGATAAAAGAAGAGCACATTTGCTAAGAAAAGAAACTAATAAATACTGAAGAAATAAAAGTATAGTCTAAGGTTAGATCATAACATTAGTAGCTGGGCAGTGTGGATCCTATTGACAACATTCTATAGCAGATATTATGTATGTCATAATTGTCAGCTGATTATAAATACTGGCTTCTTTTTCATAAGAAAACTGCTGTCCAAAACTACTATGTTCAAGCCATCATTACAAAAGTCTTAGAGCTAGTGACTGGAGAGGATTAGGCTTAGACATGACTATTCCTGCTCTGGGGTGAGGGAAAATGCCGGATGAGCTCCCAAGTTCTCTTCCAGTTTTACTTTCCAAGACTCAGTAATGTCAGTGACTTTACAATGGGAACTTCCTTGAGTTTTTACAGCAGTGAAGACTGCATAATATTATTTACATTTCCTAGGTGTATATCAAGAAGCTAAATCAAGTAATATCATGAAGCCTAGCTATTCAAATAATGTTAGAGCTCTGAATTTCACCAGCTTGGGTTAAAAATGACAAATCCCCATTTCTTCAGGTTTGCCTTCTGGGTTATGAAACAAATCAGTTCACATGGCTGCATGGGAACCCTGAAGACAAGGAAATTCTATTTTTCTCTAACGGAATCTCTAGATACCTCAAAAAATACAAAGAAAATCGTCACCACTGTTGGTGCGTAAAGCAAACGTCTTGAGATCCACGTTAGTGAAGTGGTAAAGACATGTAAGTTTTTGTATCTAATATCTACCAAATGACTGTGAGGGTTTTCACACATCAAACTTTCCTTTACAATTAATAAAGTGGTCTGAACACAGTGATCTCTGCATGCCTGTGGAGGTGTTCTGAGCACTCACCTAATAGGTTTAAGACAGATTTTCTCAGGCCAGTATTCCCCCATGAAGGCAGTAAAACCAGAGAGGTTTGAATCCCAAAGCCACAGAATATTTATCCATCACTGCAGCAGTTTTTAACCCTGCCAAGAGAGGTGGCCCAGAAAAGGGACATGAAAGTGGCACTCCAGCTAAGATCTTTCTCATGTCATTCCTCCATGCACACATTTGTTTTCTTCAGACTTTCAAATCCCAGGTTGGAAGCACTAAAGGTCTCCCTGCTTCCTGCCAAGCCTTGTCCATATCCAGCTCTCCGAGGGCTGCCTCCATGCAGGCCATGTTCCTGTAGGAAGCCCTTGACAAACGAATACAATAATTGCCAAAGAACAGATAATTTTCCAACAGTTCAAGAGAGAGTGAGCAGTAAAGAGACCTGTTAATTACTGTTTGTGTGGAGTTTTGTCAGGGAAGTAGGAGAGAAGAAAACTGATTGATCTGAGCTAATTTGCAGACAGAGGCCAGCTGCTGACTGTGGGCTGTGTAGAGTTCACAGAGCTCTGGAATGAGATGTCCTCATGCCCTGGAGAGAACCGCAGTGTGAGCTTTGCACCTTAACTTCAGCCTGCCAAGCTACATCCAGAGAGACAATGCTTTCTTTGGGTCTTTGTTTTTTTTTTTTCAGAATGAGCATCCCTGCCCAGCTTTAAGCAAATCTCTTTATTCATCTCCAGCATTGCTGCTCACACAGCTGCAGCAGAGCAGAGTGCAGCCTGCTTCTGTCAGCCATTCAGAAATGTAGAATTGTGCAAGTACAGTTAATCGATAAAAACACCATAACTGAGAATATGCAGAAAGATGTCACAGCCCCTTTGGAGGGAATCTGTAGGAAGTTTACTGGTGCAAGAAAGATCAATATCTGAGAGGCAGAAACTGAGTAAAGTTGCCTTAAGGAGGATGGTAATGCTGACTAAACAAATAAGCTACAAACATGCACAGTGGATGAAGGTGTCAGTGACTTTTCATTATTGTTGTTCAGTAACACCAGTTGGGATCAGGATGCCCTGAACTCAGCTCTGCAGGCTGTCCTTGCCCTGATGAGTTTACAAGCTGAGAAATCAGGTTCATGCTGACTATGTTTAAAAAATGTGGACCTAATAAATTACCAGGTTCAAATAATTTGCATTCCAATGGGGTAAGGGAGCTCCCAACTTGCTGGATGCTGGCACCAAATTCTTCCTTCCTGCAGTATCAGTAATGGGCATAATCCCAGCCTCTTTGTGCCATCTACAACAGAATATTTGCATTTCTTGAGTGACACCAGAATTCTTTATATCATCAGGCCTTTTAACAAGACTTCTGCTAGTTCTTTCTAATGGCTCCTAACTGTGCCAATAAGCACACTGTGTGAAATGTGGCATATTTTAGGGGTGCGGTCAATGAGGAGCAGCAGACCAGCCAGTGTGAGTGTAAAGTTTTGTTGCTTGCAACTTTTTCGTGTTATAAGATATCTCATGTGAACCCAGCTTAAAAAAAAAAACCAAACAAAAACAGAACTTACCAACCATGTAAGAATCACACATTTAGTTTAGCTTCAATATTTGACAAAATTATGAGGACTGTCTAATCAATAGGACCATGGTTTCAAACCAGGGTAGCAGCATTCTCTGAATACAAACATTCCTGACTTACTCTCTTGTGAGAGGAGAGCTGAGCCCTGTGGAGCCTATTATAAAAGACAGTTAGATGGAATAGGCTGAAATAGCAAGATTTATAAATAAAAGAAGATCAAGACAACTGTACATAAAACAGCCCAGACCAAACTAACCTAATTACTCTCTATGGTGAGGTCAGCAAGAGAGCTGATAAAATGAATGTGGATGACATTTCTATCTGTTTAGATATTTGAAAGCTGCTGATAAAAATCCCCTTTCAAAAGGGGATTTGGACTCTTTGGCTGCTCAAGCTGCATGAGAAGGTCCTGTGTGTTGAAACAGAGATGAGCAATGAGGAGGTCGTTCTTGTGGCCACTGGGTTTTTACAGGGGTAGGTCAGTTGCAAAGACCCTCAGCACAGTTTCCCAGCTCCCCAGTGACTGAGGGCAAGGCTGCATGCAAAGGAACAGTGGGGTTTCTGACACTTATATCAAAAATACTGCTACCTTCAAAGAACCTGCTAGACAATTCTTTCAAAAAGCACAAAATATGTGAGGAGAACAGGCTAGAAAATGGTTGATGGGGGTAAAAACGGGAAAAGGTGAAATGGAATCCTTGAAAACCCTGAGGTCACACAGCTGGCAGTGTTTGGAGTGTTCCAGCACTCTACAGGGCTTGGGATCCTTGTTGGCAGGAACTAGAGCAGCCCAAGGAAAGAAGAAAACATATTTCTATAAATGTTCAGCCATGACGTTGTGAAGCCTAATCTTAGCCTTGTGTGCAACCTTTCATACTCACTTTGGTTCAATGACTGGGAAAACTTGGACACTGAGAGCAAAAGGGGCAGTTTGCCCTGGCTAAGAAGGAATGTGCAAGCACCCATGTGCCACTTGAGTCCATGGTACCAGCTTTTCTCTGTTTGGTGGCTTCTGCTAGCATATTTTATCTTGCAGTTGAGGGCAGAGGATAGGAATGTGCACACAACTCAGACATGCAGGGTTTTGTTTAGTCTCTATAACCTTTAATTTGGAGTAAGAGCATACATGCACAGCACTGAACAAGAATGTCTGCCTCCTAACCTGCTCCATGCTTATACAAGCCATAAACCTGGGTAGGATTTAGGAATAGATCAGTGTCTCTGATATATCAGCGTCTCTGTAGAGCTGCCAGATGAGACTGGGACATAGCAGACCTCTAGTTCATTTCCAGCTGGCTAAAAAAACCTCTCAGATGGAATTGACTTTCATAGAAAAATTAACCTGGTCTGGTTTCAGACCAATATCTTAAAGGCGTACAGATTTTCTACTACCCTTTGAATCATCCAGTCCCCCCAACAGGGAACTTTAATGCCAGTGCAGCATCTGCTGTAGAATATTTATATTCAGGGCTTCCTGTGTGAAGCTCTGGATGGATGTGATTACTGAATGTGTTGGAAAAAGGACAGTTTACTGCCTGGGTTTTATTTCCATCTATTTTGTATTTCTACGCAAGGAGCTTATATGCCATGTTGTAAATGGGTGGTTTTCTTGTATGATGTCTCTTTTTTCTCTCATTCTCTTAATGGGCTTCTTGCTAAAACTGACATTTCAGCAGCATTCCCATTATTAGTTATGATGCCAGTAAATGGAGGTCTCAGTAGTGGGTGAAATTTAAATTAGGTTTGAGGAGCATTCAAATAATTCAGCGCTTTACTTTCATTTGGTAGTTCAGCTTGCACAGTGTATGATTTAGTTATTCACATTTTAGTTACTGTGTTGACGTTGTTTAGCAAAGACCTTGTTTTGCCTGGGACCCAACTACAGCTCTCAGGCAGCCTAATGTTGTTTACTGTAGCTAGCATGAAACTAATAGTTTGTTCTCTGAGTTCCTGTTTGATGTTATAAGCCAAGTCACACTAGCTAGTGCAGGAATCACTTCCATTTTGCTTTACACTGCTCAAATGAAAAACAGCTAGCAGTGGAAAAAGACCTATTTATGAGCATAAATGATAGGTGTACTTTGCTCTGTTGGGAGTTTGTAGAAGCAGAGTGTCTCAGATAGGGCTTTCCTTTTCATTGCAAAGAGCTATCCTAAACTGCAGTGATTGATTTGAAACAGGATACAGAAGACTAAGCAATCCAAATCTGTGTTGTGAAAGAAATCTGCAAAGTTTACACCTTTCCCTTAGACATCTTCAGTCATTCTATGAAAAATTCTGACTGGGGAGAAGTTTTCATAACTGAGACTTGTACAAATCTTGGTAAATATCTCCTAGTAAAGAATAAGCTTGGTAGTAAATATTAGTGTTGTCTAGAGGCACCAGTATTCTTAGCTGGTATTTCCAGATGTTGACGGTAACTCAGTGCATTTATTTCATCAGCTGTTAAATGAAGACATAAATTCCCATTATCCCAGGCCAGCTTGGGACAAGTTCCACTCAGATGCTGGTTTTGTCAGGCCCAGTCAGCTCCAATCAGTTCCACATCTGCCTTAGACATATGCCAGGGGTTTCATCCAAGACCCTGCACAGCTAAGGCAGCCAACACAGTCTGATGTCAGCTGGAAGCTGCAGCAGGCACTGCCCCTCTGACTGGTGACCCGAGTGAACGAGCAGGGAAGGTTCTCCCTGTGAGGAGAGGCCACCACAGCACAGTGTAGTATCATCACATCACTTGGTGCTGGCATGATGACATTAATTCATGACGTGGCTGAGCAATGCCTGTTTATCAGATGGAGCAGTATCTTGGGACAATGTCCAGTTATTTCCATATGTAGACTGCATCCTTCTGTCAGGTTTGAGACTCACCTGGATACGGATGTTAGATTATACACTCTGATGTACACATGGGAAGCACAGAATTAAAATAATTGAGCCCAAATGATTGCTCACCTTGGCATTCAATCCCATGAATCTTCTTCTCTTATCTGAACAGAAGCTTGAAACAGAAAAATTAAATACCATGGGCCAAATTACTCTTTTATGTGTATGTAAATCAGAATGAATTCCAGTGAATTCAGCAATAGGTAAATCATCTGTCTGCAAGAGCAAAATCCCAATCCAGAAACATTGCAAAGATAGGTTTTAACCTTTACATTAGCACAAAGGATATCCCAAGCTATTAATAGGATGCATTTCATTTTTGCCCAATAGCCTAATTAAGAGCTAACTCATACTTGAGGAGAAAAGGAAGCAATTTGATTTATGGTACCTCATGTGATTAAATCACCAGGGAAGAGAAAAAAGGATTTGAGATGGAAAGGGGGAGTTTTAAAACATATCATTTGTGAAGACTGGAATCTCTTTCTTCTTACAACCCTTTTGCCCCTGTGTTCATAGCTTAAAGAGGATTCACTGACTTTTATTTATTTGCCTAAACTACTGATTTTTCATCTTGCAGGGTGGCTTCAAAATCCAATGTGAACTTTTTAAGGCACCTAATGATCCATTCTATTATCCCCTAGGACAACGCTAGTTCCAGTGATTTCATGGGGAACTGATTCGGAAAATACCCTTTTTCTCTCTTGCAGTCTCCCAGGCCCTTGAATCATGTTGATATCTGGATACCTCTTTTCTTTGCAACACTATAGTGGTAGCCACAGTCAGCAAACAGACCTGGGGTGAGGGTTGATTGGGGGAACAGATTCATGCTGTGTGTAGCCCAAACAAGGTACCTGTAGAACAGCTCAATTTCTGTGCCAAAGATGAGACCTCATTGTCAGGTAGTTTTAAAAGCAGTTCAGATGCACAGGATTCCTGCCCTCCTATCTAAGCACATAATACTGCCATTTTTTTTAAAAAAAGCCCTCCTTATTGATTTTCATTTTGTGATAAACATACTTACAAACTTAGATAGACTTGAGAAACTGTAAGCCAATACCAACAGAAAGTATCACAGGGCTTATAAAATAGAGTGTTCCCAGATATTGTGGTTGAACTAATAAAGAGACAATTCAGGATATAATAAAGCTTTGCAAACTCTGGCCATCAACTTCGGTCAGAAGTTTCACATACGTGAACTTCCATTTGTGAATCATGCATGTGATGACAGTAATGTTTTTAATCTGTGCATCGCAGTGCTTTGGAGGTGTCTAAACATTTTACTGACTGGAAAATTGTGGCACTGTGTAACCAAGGGATTTGCCTAAGGAAAGACTGATAATTTCTGATATAATTAGGGCTAGAAATAAAGTCTCTTGATACTCCTAGCTTAACCATTAGACCTATTATCTCTCATAGCCTAGTGTAGAGAAAATATCACAGCAGAACTGCTACACCCATTCTTCCTAAAAGAGCACTTCCAGAGCCTAATCCTGTTCTGCACCTATCTGGAGTGTCTCTTCCAGTTCCTTCTCTAAAGGATCAAGGATGGAATGGAAATTGAGATATTTTCTCATTTTCAAATCCTGCCTTTCTCCCCTCTATTGCACTACAAGCCAAAGGGAGCTCAGGCAGGTTTGAAGGCAAAAATATGTCAATCACACTGAAAACTCCACTCTGCTTCCCTGAAGCCCAGGCAGGACAGGATATTGCTGCCCTGTTGCAGGAATGATCTGGCACGTGGCACAGGAAAACGGTCTGGATTCTGCAAAACAGATTTCTCCAGAACACAAAACCCTACAGCTTTCACTAAACTATTAATCTGGCCAGAGACTTTTTGGCAAGGTGGGAGACATCAAGAAAGAAAATAATTAGTTGTCTAAAGGAAAGTAGTAAATATATTCTCACCTGAATGCTTATTTTTTGTTTCAAATTTTTCCATGTCCATGACCTTTCCTTTCATTGCCTCACCATTACTTAATTTTGCCTGTGTCCAGCACGCAGGCTCTCCCGTCAGTTTGATGCATAGACCATGTTATGGCTGGTTGTGGGTGGCAGGAGCACTGGAGAGGGAAGGTGTGGTTGGGCTGTGCTTGTTTTTCAGTGAATATCACTTGGGTGCTTTGCTTTCAGCCATGGGGTGACACCCAGCAAAACGTGGAATGTGTTTAGGGGGCAAGAAAAGCAGCTGGGGTGGTTAAACACGGAATACATTCACCACTGTATGTTGATAATCTGTATTTGGCTTTATCTTTTCCTTTCCCTCTTATGCCTCCCTTGCCCAGGACACAGAGGGAGGGCCTGATCCACCGCTGTTCTCACTGCCCTTTTTGCTACACTTGACACTTCTGTCCTGCCAAGCACTTGCTACATTAAGCCTGTGGGCATGCACGAATCATGAGCTACCTTGGCCATAATTCCAGGAGCTGTGGCAGATGCTTGTCTTCTGGAAAAATGTCACAGCCACCCACAGCTCATGGAAGAATTAACCTCGGGAGAGGCATGGAATTGCATTAGAGACATGCAATGCATCTCCTCCAGCTGTAATAATGTCCAGCATCTCCTTCAGAGGACACATCTTCTGAGAAGCACCTCTTTGTGGGCTCCTTGCTTAGCCCACATCGCAAGGTGTGCTTCAGAGGTGATCTGACCAGTTTTCAGTGTTCTCCTTGGAATATTAACATGGAACATCATGGCAATATGTTGTAGCTGCACACACTATGATTCAACATCCTTTAGCTTGGAAGTAGGGTGTTCCTTGATCTCTTTTTGATTTTTCAGTGTTTGCTGTAGCTGCCTGCTTTTGGTCTAAAGCTAACTGGGATTAACAGGCCAGAGATATTTTCCTGTCATTTTGTAATAGCTTGATTGGTAGCACTGAGAAGATCAAAATGACACAAGAGACAGAGACTCTTGCTTTAAGCGAGTATTTCAGATGCGGGAACAGAGAGGAGGGGAGAAATGGAACATTGGGGAGGAGAGAGAAAAAAAGAGAGAGAATTTGGCTTGGGAGACTGCAGGAAAGATCATGGGGATTTGAGGAAAGACAGCACTGTCACCTCATCTTTGGACTAAAGAGCTCAATAGGGCAGGTGAGAAAAGAGAAAGAAAAATGAGTAATTGGATGGAGGATGCAGAGAGTGAGGATACACCTGCAGAGGGAAAAAAAAGAATAAGAAAAAAGTATCTTAAAATACAAAATAATTCACAAAGTTTAGTTTATATCACAATATCAGGAGGATTATACTGCTTTGACTTCTACAGAATAAGTAGCACGATAGATTTGGGTCATTCAAACACTGGATGTTTAGGGGCCACCAGCATGTGGCCAGAAAAGGCAGCCATGGCCATGTTAGAATGTGTCAGTGGTACTAAAATATGCATGGTGAGAAAGAAAGCAAGCTGGCTTGTACACAGGGAACAGCTGTGCAGAAACTGTCTTTGTAGCAGTGCAGAGAACCACCAAGACCTCTGTTTGGGAATGCAAGGAGTCTGCTTTGTAAACCCAGGAACAGAGGCATGTTCTGATTTAGGGCTACTGCAGTTCTGCCTTGATGCTTACCACTTCTACCTCGAGGGGAAAAAAACAAGTGCCAGAATGATTTAAAGACAGAATATCAACCCACACTGCTGCAGGCCTGCTTTCCACATTTTGTTGCTTTTATAGTTTTAGCTCTTGTTCCAAAAGAAGGACTTCTGTGTGTCTGTGTCTGTGTGTGTTTCCTTCCAAAATTCACATGCACAATCGATGACTGAAATTCTTAAGAAAGATACTAGTAGAAATTTTCAGAAGTTTGTGAAGCATACCATCTCTTACCTTCCCTCCATCAAAAAAGCAGTGCTTTGTAGGGAAAATTTGCTTGTCTAACTTGATTTTTTCTGTTGCTTTTCTTTCAATCATTTTCATTCCAGCCAAATGCAGAAGGGGGAAGACAATCTGGAATACGAGGCACACCTCTTCAGAATTGCAAGACCTTTGCTCGGCCTCTCCTTTGCTACAAATGTTTGATGTTAGGAAAATCGCGTTAGGTGCCCCACATCTCAGTTTCCTAACTGTAACGTGGGAATTACACTTCATGTTATCTCGGAAGTGGTGGGAAGATAAATCTGTTAGAGACTGTGAGATGCTCAGACATTATGGTGTGGAGATGAACGTTAGGCAAATGTGCAAACTGGAGGCCTCCAGTTCCCCCTCCATGGATTTTTTTCAGACCCATATCTGGCAAACAAGTATCACATTCACAACCCCAAGGGAGGAGACACAAGTCCTCATTTCTGAGTGGGTCTTTAAACTGATGTGGAAGTTTAGGATGAAGGCTGTAGTGTGGCAGTAAAAGAATTTGGCTTTATGGGCAAAGAAGCACAGAGCGGTGCCAATGTCTTTATTTGAAAAACTCCCTGAGACATTGCTAAAACAGATTTTCTGTAAAATCTGTTGCATTCACAACTACAGAATGTTATGATCTAGCACAAAAGTTTTTATAGCTACTCAAATATAATAGAGGAATCCCAGGCTCAGGCCTATAAAACCTTTTATAGAAAAGCCCTCCTTTACAGATTTCCTTTGTATAATTCCTGAAAATTGGCAGCTATTTCTGTATCAATTTGGCTTTTAAACGTTATGCACGAATGTTGGTGATGCTGTTCTGAGCGCAGTAGGGCCTATTTGATTATCAGATTATTATTTTTTCCCTATAATTGAAATCTAATTAAAATATTGTTTGGGGGAAAAATTTGTAAACACATGGATGGAGTTTAAATAATTACCAGTCACAGGTTTAGTTCCAGAGCAAAGTGCTTTTTTTATAACGTGCTTCTTTATTCTGTCTCCCAGCTATGTTGCAGTGCGCTCTTTGCTGTTTTACAAGCTGTAACGTACAATGATGGTCATTACTATTCATAGATTCATAGAATTTAAGATTGTAAAGGATGATAAGATGATCTAATCCGACCTCCTGCTTAGCAAAAACCAGACATTTCATCCAGTTACCCTTGTATTGAGCCCAGTAACTTGTGTTTGACAAAATTGGATCTTCCAGAGAGACATCTACTCTTGATACGAGGAATTCAAAAGGCAAATAATTCCTGGATAGTCCTTCCAGCATTTAATCATCCTTACAGTTAGAAAACCCTCAATTCTTCACCTTGTTTCTAATTTGAATTTTCTGGCTTTAAATTCCAGCCATTGGCTCTTGTAATATGTCTTTTTCCACTAGATTAAGAAGCCCTTTAAAAACCCCTGTGTTCTCAGGATAAAGGTACTTCTATGATCTAATCAAATCACCTTTGGGTCTTCTTCTGAATTTAATAATAAGAAAAATGTATTTACTTTGTAGCAGCACTTACAGGCCCCAGTCACAGAGCCAGGCCCTGGGGAATTGACAGTTTTTAGGGCTCGGTTTTTAGGAAACTGGAGCTCACTCCTCCTATGTCACAGATTTCTGGCATGTCCTTGGGCATGTCACTCAGCTTCTTTGTTTCATAGGTGCTCACCTACAAGACGGAACTACCATGAGTGTATTTATACCACAAATACATATTCCTCCCCCTTAAAAGGCTGGGGGAACAGTACTAGTCGCTGTGCTGAGCACAGGAGAAGCACTTAATATGATGACAATCCTAAATCATTGTCCAACTAAACAAAAAAAAACCCATCTCATGTTCAATATGGGTCAAGGTTGAGTATCTCCTGCACTGAACTCTGAAACAAGTGCTGATTCCTGTTGTGCAGTAACCATGTTTTAAATTAAAGCAATAGTGAGGTGTGACTACATTAGGTAACTGAGTGCAATGCTGTGTGACTTGTTACGATGCTGACCTCAGCTATTTCACCCTCACATCGTGCAGAAGTATCATTTGGATCCCAAAGATAAATGATTCAATGGCAGGTGACTTGGGCTTGAGTCAAATTGACTGACTGAATGCTCACATTTTTATTTTTTGCCACACAAGGTCTACCTTGAGCACAGGTACAGGTAAAAGCTGGAGGAAAACTCTGTCTTCAGCTGCCCCAGCAGCCTGCAAAGTGATTATGGGACTATACTCCATTTTACAAGCTGCTCATCAGCCCTTTGGCGATGAAGCTAGGTCTTTACAGAGCTGGAAAATTTTGCAGTCCTGCATTGGACTTTGCATCTCTGTACTAATGGCAAAAAAGAAAAAAATATTGTTAAGTCAACAGGCAAATCTCAATTACAGTTCCAGAGTAGGCTTCCAGTCATGTCCAAGGCTTCTGTAATGTGAACATCATCCAGAGTGATTGTGAGATTTGCCAGTTTGAGAAGGAGTGCATGTACTTCATAGACTGTTTAGAAAAGATGTATAGTACAAAATGATAGTGCTGAAGGAATTCATTCCAGTTGTGGACTCAGATCAAGCCTTTGCCTTGGCAAAGTTCGGGCAAAGAACCTGTATACTTCTCTAAATGTACATTTTGTGGACTCTGTAATGTCAGGCCAGCAAAGGCCCTGAAACATGCAGGTAAGTGCCCCATGGAGACAGCTGGGAAAGGATTTTGGAATAGTTTTAACCTTGTCCCCGTGCTGTTTACCTTTTCTGTCCATAGTAGTATCCACAGAACAACTCTTTGCTCTTACATGCAGGTTCTTGTTTGCTCTGGATCAAAAACTCTGCAAATATCCATGATGCTGTTTCCTTATTTCTTGGACTTTTGAAAACAATGTGGCTTTCCATGACTTGTGGTAAGTACAACAATTACTTCTTGTGCTTTTATCAATGTTAAGTGTCTTCTTTTCTCCTCTTTCTGAAAAAACGACATCTGGTATCAAGCAACTCTATACATCATTAGCTGAGAAGCTCAGTGTTTAAGAACCTGGAATAAGAGCAAACCTCTGAAGTCAAGATGTGCATTAGCTGTTATCATTTGCTCACTCTTAATTACCTCTTCCCCTTATTTGTCTCTCTTTAATAGTATGCCAACAACATCTTCTAACCTCTCACTCAGCAACTGGTTTGTCAAGACTATAGGTATCATTTACTCCAGCATTTATGTGTTTAGCCATGGGGGGCAAAACTGCACTAGTAATTACAAAACTGTGGATCTGGACTAATTCCATGAAAGGGCTTCAGGTTTAAATTGACAGATTTGTTCTGCTGACTACCATTCATGTACCAAGCCAGGTACTTGTGCCAATCTGCCTAAAGCTGAAGCTTGTGTTCTGGAATGCTGACTGCCCTTCATGGGGAATCCTGTGCAGAGTCACATTCTCAGGAATGCAGAAGCAGAGGTGCTTCACTGTAAATTGCTAAGAGGAGGAGAGGAGTATCCTTGCTAATTCCTCTGGTCACTCAGGCTGCATAGAGGAGATGTGCTTTGCTAGGACAGTGTGGATGACTGTCCCTTTTCATCAGGGTACTGCATGAAAGGAGAGGCTGGGGAAGGCCAAACTTGGTGTACCTGAAGGAGCAAGGAAAGAAACATGTCCGTGCAGCAGTTACTGACTGCAAAGGCTCACATTTTGCCTAAGAAATGATCAGTCATGGAAGAGTTAAACTCACACCTTCTCTAGCATCTACCTGCATTTGCAAATAAATCAGCCATAAGAACAACTTAGACAGCCTCCTCCTACATGGCTTCTCCACTAAAAGACGTGGGAGAACGGCAGTAGTGCTGCCTGTTCTACTGCTACCCTGTCGGTATTTCAGGTATTGTGTGGAATTTCACCAGGTCCTGTGTAGATTATGGTGCTTTCAGTGCAATGTTAGGCTGATTCTGAGAACCTACACTGACATATCACAAGCTGCTCTGCTGGGGATGGCTTGAACTCCGTGTTCTAGCCCACATTTGTGGCTTGGTGGTGCTTGGTGCTGCAGGTTAGACAGTGTTTCAAACAGGCCACAGCGTAGCAGCACCTGCTGCAGAAAATGTGAAGGATAATGTATGTAGCAATGCTGTCTTCCCTGTCATTCTCAACAGAATACCAGCTGGAAGATGATTCCACTGATTTGCTTCCCTCTCTTTTGGGACAGCATTGATTTTGAAAAGTTTTGCCATGTAAGGTCTTTATAATACATTGTTTATACCGGTTCTGGATGTGACTCTTCCCTATGTGGAGGTTGGAAATTAAACTTGCAGCATTTTTAAGGGTGGCAGTAAAAGGAGGCTGCTGATAAATCTGTATTTATATGTGCCCCAGGAAAAGGGGATTGGTTAGGAGGTGACAGGGTTAATCTAGCAGCACACAGGAGTGAATCAACACTTTTTTTGTGCCATGTATCTTGGCTTATTCCATGATTATGCCTCTTTACATTTGAGACTGTTTCCAACCAGCTTGCTACTAGCCAATCTATCCATGTACGGACTGCAGACATTGCAGCAACAAGTACTACACAGTCAAAAACATTTGAAATAGCAAAACAAAACAACTTCATAGAACTAAACCAAAGCATCCATCTCAGCACTACAGGACTGTTCTTTACAAACAAGGACATAGCAGGCAAGGCTTTACTGTTAACAAACCTGAACAGCCACATTTGAAAGTAATTGCTTGACATCTGGAGATCTGCTCCTACTGTAAGACCCCAAGATCAAATTTTGCTCTGAAGGTTATTGGTACCAAACAAAACAATTGTAAGGATTGTTACTGGTATCAAACAAAAGCAATTGTAAGCATTTTGGAGAGCCACATCTCAAGGAAATAAATCGCTCCTGCTGTTCCGAATGTGTCGGCTCGCTGTGGCTGCGATGGGGAGTTGCTCTGTTCACACACACGGCTCAAGCACAACAGGCTGGAGCATCCAGCACTGGGGCTGCTGCATACATGCCATGCATTTGCAATTGTAGAGCAGCCAGCTGCTGGATGCCAGGCATTTGGAAAAGCACTTGATAGCCGTGGCAATACACAGTTGTGTCCATGAGCTTTTCTTACAGGACAGAGGATCAGATTGCATAATGCAGAAAAATCCCATATTATAAAGGATATCTGGCAATGACAATGTTGCCTCATAGACCCTGGCTATCCTGTTGGAAGGGGAACCAAAAATCTGGACCCTGTAGGCTCATATCTTGAGTTAAACTGTATCTGTTAGACAGATGCTTACCCAGGTCCTCTGGGAAAGAAAGTAGGGATGTAACAGAGAACAGAATTTGTCTTTCAAGAGTTTGGAAAGCCAAATTCTACACAATGCAGAGTGTTTACTATCTGCTGCTGACTCTGCCAGCAGAGGACAAGCTGTTTATCCTGTTGTCGCTCTGTTTCCTGTGTATACACTAGAGATTATCCACTTACCACTGCTGAAACACACTTGGAGGTTGTAAATTGGAAACTTCTGGATGACAGGTCAGTAACTGTGATTTTGACTACAAAAGCCCATGCAAACCTGGATTAAACTATGTGGCAGGTACATCTGAAATACAGGATGCAAAACCAGACCATGTCCTGAAGGGTGTGCAAAGCATAGTTCTAGTCTGCACGTGGTACAGAAGCTAGAGAGGGAATACTGAAGTATTTCTTAATAATTTATTGAAGTACCAAATTACTGTTCATATTAATTTCTGTGTTGAGCATATCAGGTCAGGGTCTGATGTTTTTGCAAGTCCTATTTTCTGGGTTCAGGAGTGGGTTTTACTGCTAAGTTCCAACATGAGCTGGGAAAATGACAGTGTTTTTCTACCTCTTTGAAAAAAGAATTGTTTCTGTGAACCAGCTCAAGCTGGAGTCAGTGCATCAAATCCTGAATGTTCCATCACTGCTCCTCTCTGAAACTCCTCGTGTGCCTGGATGTGACCACATGAGTTTAGATGGCAGTCTCAGTGCTCCTGGGGTACCCGGGAGTCTGAGTCTGTATCTGTGTTACTCCGAAACGTTTCCTTTACGCAGCAGAAACAAAGGGTGGAGGCAATTTCGGCCATCAGCAGAAGAAAAACCCTCATAAAAAGGAAGGCATGGAGCGTTTCAGAGAAGCAACCTCTCCCTACCAAAAGCCTTCCCCCTTTCCAAGCTGGAAGGCTTTTAAACCTCTGTGCTGGAATCTAAACTGCCAGGAGCTCCTGTCCTGCCACTGCTGCGCTGTTACTGTGGGCAGGACCGAGAAGCCTTTGCATCTTTTAAAGTGCTGATGCCTAATTTGTGGGGCTCTTCCTCGACAGATCTGGCCAGATCTGGCAATCTCGCCAATATTACACCTTTTTGAAGTCAAAGAGGACAAGGTGGTGCTACTTACACATTGCCTGGCCCCTGATTGTCCAGATTTAGGCTATCTGGGGAGGAGAGCATGTGAACAGTGTTCCTGCCTCTGCCAGCTGTCCCTGCCTTGCCAGTGGTCAGTTCCCGTGAAGCCAAACAGCTTGGGTTTGAGTTTAGGGAAGATGAAATTATGCTGCAGCTATCCAGAAGACAGTGTTTCAAAATCCAGGCCTTCAAAAGCCTGGCTCAGAAACCCTGCCAATTTACGGGCTGCAGTTATTAATTCCGTTATTTTGAATTTGTAGTCTGCCCTCCTGTCGCGCTCAGGAACGCTCCCCAAAGTCATAGTGTGCTTAAAAAAAACAACCGTAGCTGCTGTTATTATTATATTAAACATAACTGGAGATTCCCATACGTTGCCGTGCCTCCGGGAGGTGGCCCCGAGGGGGAACGCGGTAGCCGGGCAGCAATGGCAGTGACAGACCCGCGCAGAGGATGGGAAGGAGCCGCGAGGTCCCTCGTTGCTCGGGGCGGTGGGGACCCGCCGGCGGGGCAGTGCCCGGGGCGGGGGCAAACGGGGCAGGGTGGGTGCACGGAGCCCGGGCGGGGCGCGGGATGGCGCAGCCAGGGTGCCCCAGCCCGGTGCGGAGCCGGGGGCGGCGGGACCGGCGGGACCGGCGGGG
>VZTF01003214.1:673117-848008 GCA_013397755.1 Cnemophilus loriae
AGGGGGGAAAGACCAAAAAGGACTTATTTTCCAACCCCCCGCCATCCTCGTTTCAAGCACACAATATGGTACCCACAACCGGCCGTGCCCACCGGAGTTTGAGCATAAACTAATAATAGCTGGATAGTTCCACAGGCTATCCGGGCTGGCGGGTCTTCCTCTCCCTCCCTCTGGACCGACTAAAATTGACTGTAATCTACCGAAAGAGAGTCGGAAAGCAGCTCGTTTGGGTGAGGGGGTGGGGGACAGGAGAGTCGCTGCAGGAAGGATATAAATAGATTTTATTTTGAAGAAGAAGAAATTGCTTTAGAAGTTAATGTTTGGGAATATTTGCTAACAGGGATGGCTGTCTTGCCTACCGTGATAACCCTTAAGTCTGTCCCTCTTCACACATCCATGGGAAGCCTTGCTGAGATATATTTTAAGAGGCTGTCATCTCCGTTATGAATTGCTGAGGTTTGTTGACACAAAACTGAAAAATATCCAGACGATTCAAAGTAAAGGCTAACACCGTGTCCTTACAGTCTGCATTTCTGAAGGTGGGGGAAAGATTTCAATGACATAGAGTTAATAATAGCAGTGTTGCCCTTAACTTCGTGCTGCCCCAGTGGATGTGCACTGCTTTATGTCACAGTTGTCTCGTCATTTGTGATTTGCTTAAGAATAGAAATACATTTCATATATATATATGCCATAGGAAGTATTTTTGAAAGCCTTTTAGATTAGTGTCTTTGATCTCAAAGTACATTTTTGCAAGCATGTAGTCAGGCCTTCTGAAAAGAAGGCTTATCGGCAGAAGAAACAGTGTTGTTTATTTGGGAGAGCTGTAGCTCACTGTGTTAATATCTGGCTTCACCAAAGGCATGGTTGTTTATTCTGAAATCCTTGCCATTCAGACAGATTCCTTCTGCATTCTTTTGGGGCATGTATTCATATTTTTAAATATCTTCGACCTTTGGGAGCCGATGGGTTCCCTTTTCTTGCTGTCACATAAATACAGAAATTCTTCAGAATGAGACCCTGAGAAATGTCTACCTACAGGGGGAGGAGAGGAAAGGGAACATGCCAGTTCTCGTCCAAGTACCACAGCCTTACGGCCTGATCCAGCCTTGCTCTCCCATGAACGATCTCTGCTTCCATGAGAATGCCTAAAGAAGCAAAGGGGATTCTGTAAATGGTGAACCGCAGCTAAAGTTTGTGGGATGTTTTTGATATTTCAGCAGCTTTTCATGGATTGCAAGTTGTTGCATTCTCTTCTTAAGTTCAGAACACAGTATCAGTTTACAGAATAAATTTCTTTTGGGTACCAGTTTGTGAGTCAAAGCTGTGTTTTCTTTCTAGCTGCAGAAAGTTTTATAAGAAGGTTCCTCTACTGAGAGAGACGTAAAAAGGCTTATAAGTTGTAAATAATGTGCTTGTCTTCCCTCACCCTATGTTATTCTAATAAACCATGCCAGCTTTTTAACCAAAGCAGTTTTATTCCAATTAATTTGGTGGGGTTTGCTAGAATAGATTTTGTTAGCTCTGTGCTCTCTTATCTGAGGTCTTACCAGAGTGGGCCTGATCCTGCACTGAGTGAGGCAAGATGAGCAAAAACTGAAGCCACTGGCAAAGATCCATAAATTCTTGCAAACATAGAGGAATGGTCCTGAAAAGGCCACTAATTCTGTGTGTGCCTCTGGTGGGAATCGATGCCGTCTGGCTGCATCTGGAGAAGAGACACAGAAGGGATGCAAGACCTCTACCTGACCTGATATCTTCTTGCTTGTTTGGTTCCCCTCATGACCTGTTCTGTGAACCCAGAGAAGAGAGGAGTCACGAATGGATATTTGATGATGATGCACAATTGCTGGGCAGTAGGTTAATGCTGCAACCTGTGGGCTGAAATGCCTGGTGAGCTCTGCTCTAGGGCTGCTGTGATTGTTTGTTTCTTGGGAAGGAAATACTTAATGGCAGTAAAGAGTCCAATGGTAACTGGCACCAAGGCTTGAACGATCCCCTGTAATTGACTGTTCCCCCCGAGTAGTAACCTGTTTGCACTTTTCTTGTTTTTAAAGAGGCTGGATGTAACTTAAATTTTATGGGCAGATTTACCGGTCGGGAGCCGAGTTGAGCTGATGAGATGTGCTGCTGAATTCTTCCCATTACCAGCTAATTTTCTCTTACTTCGGACAATGCACCCTTGTGAATGATTCAGAGCATTGATTAGAAACATGTTTATCTTTGGAGGTTTTCTCTGTAAATCACTGAAGTCATCTTTTACTACAGGATTTTCAAAAATGAGGCTGCTTTTTTAAGCAGCCCCAGAACTGTTTAATTCGGGCAGGCAGCAGACTGAATGATTAGGATATTTTGCCTAAGGGGGGGAAGGAAGAAAATAAAGAACATTTTTGGTTTTTATTTTTGGTTACAATTGTATTAATTATTGTCAGTGTGTTGATTCTTGGTTCTGTCCCTGATAAATCGCTGGAGTTCTACATTATCTCTGTCCTCCCGGGTAGCATGGTTTTAATCATCTTATGCTGAGCTAAGGAAAGCTCGGCTCAGCCAGTTGTCCAAAGGGGAATTTCTCATTGAGATTTAAAAAGCAAAATCCCAGATTGGAACAAACCCATTGGGGTGGGCGTGTTAGGTGATGGCCACTGACTGACAAGGCTCCTTTCAGGAATCGTCACGTACAAGAATGTGCATCTATGTGGGCAACGGGATTAATGGCTGTGGAAAGGAAGGCTGTTGGTTGCAGTTAATTTTTCTTTTAAATAGTACACAGAGGGATTCCTGTGGCAGCATGGTAACAACCTCTGCTTGAATTTCTGAGTGATTTGGTATGAGATGATTGAAAGCCTGGTCAGTCAGGGGAGTCCTGTACCTGTATTGCCATTGCCTCATGTTAGTGGAGATCGTGCACATGAGTGCTGGGGAATGTGGCTGCCAGTGCTGCCACTGGGGAGCAGAACAACCCCCTCCTCACTTTCCAGCAAAGCTTTTTGTCACTTGGACTTGAAAGAAAATTGCCATCTGCTAGAGGGTGGTGAGCCATTTGCTTCTTGTGAGGAAGCAGGTGTGTGGAGAATTACTGCGTGTCTGCTTGGCTTCGTTGCTGCTCTGCAGGGCATCTCTGACCAGGCAGCAGAGGAGAAAGGGATGTCTGCAGGGGAAACTGCCAGCGTGGGGTCCAAGGTCCAGTCCTGCTTTTCCAACAGGTTTAGCACTTGTCAGATGTAGTCAGTTGTTTTGGGCAGCAAGCCAGAGGTGTTACCCCTGTTCCTGTCAGATAGTGAACGGTGAAGACTCCTGCTCAGAGCAGTAAGGCCTAATAGCTTCCCATCACCACTGGAAGGTGGGCCTGAGGCTGCCTCTTCCAAATTAGTTGCTTCTTTGTAGCAGATTTTGATTTGTACTTGTCATTTCACCCCAAATGAGGTTAATGATGCTGGTAGTGATGGCACATCTGGGCTAGCAGGGCTTGAAATAAATAACTCTATTAGGAGTGGATGCTTTAGGGTTTGCAGAATGCCATGTAGAGGAAGCTCCTTCTCTTGTTCTACTGCCTACCTGCTGTGCAGTCAGAAAATCTCTTCCAATTATGGTTTTGATGCTTGGCATTGGAACTTGTCTGGAAAGGAGCAAAGAAGTTGGGAGATAGCCCTGCTTGTCTTCTGCTGTGCTCCGCTGAGCAGAGAGACAGCTCCTTGGGAGGGCAATCTACCACGATGAGTGACTGACAGATAATGTCCTTCTGTCCGTGTGAGAGCTGAGCAGCCTCTGTGACAATTTGTACCCAGTGTCCCTGCAACAGCCCTGTGCGGGCTGTGCTTGGTGGCAGAAACCGCTTTGAGGCGTGCAGAGGCACCCTCAACTTTCCAGAGGTAAAAGAAGAGCCTCACAAAGAGGAACAAATTTTTTTTAAAAGCCATTTGCAATATTTCTTGCTATTTAAAAACAAATTTCTCCATTCCTGTTACCATTCCTGAGTGCTTCCTGCTCAGTTCTCACATGGGCAAAGAGCAGAGCTTTGCTGCTTTCTTGCCTGTCTTTGTGACACCTCAACACCGTAAACTACCTGCACTCATCCCCTTCAAGATTGTGGTTTCAGGAGTTTGAGTTTTTCAACTGTATACATTGAGAAATTGTTAATTGAAATTCTCTTGAGAAAGCGTGTGGGTTCCCACTGAAATCGATAAGGCTCCTGCACACAGACCTGAGGGTAGAAATGGGCTCCTGCTTGGTGTTTGACAGGCGGAGTTCAGCCGCTTTGTTGTAAAGAAGCTTTGTGTGTGTTGTGTGCGTGTGTGCGACAGCCCCTGAAAAGCTGAAGGTGGTTACAGAGGGTCTGAATGGAAACCTGAACGTTTATCCTTGAACGAGCTTCCTGGTGTTCGGCTTCAAAAGCCATCAGAACAGTTCTCGAGGGCTTGCGTGCTGGGGCATTTGCATGCTGCAACACTGAACACGTGCACATGCTGTACGAGTCAGACAGTGCTGTTTTCAGCCAATGAAATACTCAAGTGGGATGAAATAAAAGCAAAAGTCATTACCAAGCAATATATTTGAGTGAAATATTCAGTAAGAAAGGACGGTATCTGAACGCTTCGATGTTTACTTTTCTAGGAGCCTCTTGAAAGCAAAATCTGTTTTGTTAGCAAAATTATTTTTCCTCTCTGGGGTGTTGGTAGTAGTTTGTTGGTTTAGAGCAGTTCCTGTAATCTAGCCTTCATCCTCCAGTTTATTATTGCTGGGTTGCATGGGGAATGGGGTTGTACAAATTGTTGTTACTGTAGAGTCAGTTTCTGTCAACAAGCTATTGGCATGGTTTTCTTTAGGCTGAATTATTTGATCTTTTGGAGAATGCATGTAGATTTTCTTCATAACTTTGACAGTTTTCCTACAATCCTTCCCATTCTGTCTCAGCCATTATCTTCTGGTCATAAATACAATGAGAAATAAAAGGTGTTTATGCAGGCCAGAGGATTCATTCTTCGTCTGTAAAGCAAAGTGTTTCTCGCATTGACTGATGCGTGAGTGATCGGGGTTTTTAACCAGATGAGCTTGTGATGGGTGAAAGGGCTGCAGGGCAAGAGACACAAGGATCTGAATGCAGTCAGGCCAGACAAAGGGTGCACGGTCTGTGGTTTCTGTATCTCTCATCACAAGGTCGTTATCCTTGCTTGTGATTAGGCTACCGTGCCACCTCCTCGGAAGCTGCTTCTCTGTCTGGTGGGGGACAGTGCAGGAGCTGTGGTACAGCACAGCTTCTCCCAAGGCTACGTGAGACTGCCTTTCAGGAGAACCAAGATCAATTCTCCTCCCACACGTCTAGTTGGGTCTGAGAACTCCAGAGGAGATAATTGCTGACAGCAATCAGATTGGGTGCTAAATGCCATATAAACCATCTAGGTCAATACTGATGGTAAAGCCTTGGGCACAATTGTCAAAACAGCAGTTGAGTTTGCCTGTCTCTTTGTGCAGTGACACCACTGATTGTGCGTAGAGTTAAATGCAAGAAGTACAGGATGCAACATGAATTTTAGCTCTTCTATGTCAAAATCCCTGAAGTTCTTGCAATGGACAGGAGTTCTATATTAAGAATGTCTCTTGCCTCCCTCGACCTTGTTCCTTCTTTCATTGTCCTTGAAGAGTGGGGATGGAGCTGTGCTTTCCATGGACTAGGCTGGAGCTACTTCTGCACCAGTGGGTTTCTGTTATGAGTCCCTAAGCCCTGGGTAGACTTTGGGTTTCCTTGGCTTCTGCTGGTGTGAAAACTGTTCTACCCTTTCCCACAGTGACATTTGGGGAATTCCTGAATCAATACGGGTTGTGCCTACAGTGAGTATCATTGTGATAGAAAACCCGGAGCGATGCATTACAAAAGGCACGTTCATTTACCTGACAAAGGTTGTCTATCTTGAATTATTTATAAGGTTTCATGGCACACTAGTAAATTTTGTAAAAGCAGTGGAGTCCTGGTAATGTGAGCCTCTTCACAGCAGCTTCCGTAGTGGAGTTGTTCTGAGGAGGTACAGGAGGTGGGGGATGGAGGAGAAGGAGGAAGAAATAGGCAGCAAGTGGAGGGATAGAGAGAGACTGCTGTTTTCATGTGCAAATGATGAGGTGTGCAGAGCAATGAAGTGCGAATTAGTTAGATCATGCTGTGCATTGGAGCAAAAATCCATGTAGTGTTAGAAAGCAGCCTATGCTTCAGGGAAGGGTGAGGGGTGGAAAGGATGGGCAGTACAGACACAAGGACAGAGAAGGGTGAAAATCTCATGACCAAAATACAGGCTGCTTCCCGTCTGTGGAAATGCTGTTTGCAGGGGTAGTTTGGTTAAAGTACATACTCATTTTGCTGACGTTTTCTTGTCCGAGTTCCAGTAAAAGAAGGCTCGAGCCAGAGCTGGCCAGGCTTTTCTGTGTGAGAGGCTTGGAAGTATGCAGAGCAAGTGGCTATGGACCAGAGAGGTTTGCTCAGGATAACCTGGAACATGTGTGTCCACAGGAGCATTAAGTTAGTGTTGTTTAAGGTGGAGAGTGAGGGCAGTAGAGTCGGAGTCCTGGCGGCAGTGTGTGGGCTTCCTTCAGTCCCTGCTGCAGCACCATTTCAGTACTAAAAGTCAGTGCTGCAGCAGGCACAGCACAGGTTTACGGTGTGGCTGCCACCGTGCACCTGATTTGTTAGTAAATAGAGCCTGCCTTGTGCCTTTGGGCTTCCAATCCTCTTGGCCTTGCAAGCACAAAGTTAGCCCTTAAACGGTGAAATTGGTGGAAGGAATTGGGAGAGTGTTGTATCCATGTCCGTTGAAGTGACAAATGAAGATATGATTCTCCTTGCAAATACCAATGCCTCTCAACTGATAACAGAGCTGGGTCCTGAAACTTTTGTCACAAGCTGCCAGTTTGTTGTCAGGCTCTGTTTCTTCTCCAGTGTGCACTTAATATTCTGCAGTCCAGAAGAATCCCATATCTGAAGTCCGAGTTCACATTCATTCTCCCAAACAGGAAAGCAAAAAAAGGGGCATATATCTAAATAATTTTCAGAGCTAACCTTGTATAAGCTACTTACCTTTCAAAAATACATAAAGCTCTCAGTGATGTAATTTCTGTTGAACCAGAGATATTCATGTATTTGAATTCTCACATCTATTAATTTTCATGTAATAATATCTCTCTGTTGTGGCTAATAAACACTTTCTGTACAGTATGAAACAGAGAGGGTCATGAATGCAGTGCCTTGTTTGCATTTCTAACATATAGTGGGTTTTACAGGCAGATTTTTGGCAGCTGTAACATGAACACCAAAATAGAGGCAGACTTAAGCCAAGCGAAGCACCTAATGTTCAACTTTATCAGGTGTTGCAGATTGAGTCAGATTCTGGGCTGTGAGTGGTTGAACGTCTTTTTATTGCTCCATAACAAACTCAGTAGACCCAGGAAGAGCCGCCAAAGTGCCATTTCCTCATGTCTGAGGTAGTCTTGTAAATTAGAGGTCTCTGCTAAGTGTTCACTGTAGTGAAACATTCTTGGGATCATTCTTGGGATCGGTGTGTCTGGGAAGTATTGTGTGGGCTCATGTGCTTCCAGTACCTCTGCAGGGACAGGGATGCCCCTTGCCCAGGTAAAGTTAACCTTCTGCAGCAGTGTGTCATGCACACCAGGGGAAGAAAAGGGTGAAAGAAAAAGCATTTAATTATTCAAGGCCTGCAAGCTGAAAAGGGTTTCAGGACAGTGAGCTAGGCATGCGTCAAAGCTTCGTGGGCACTCCTCTGCTTTCCCCTCCTCCCCTGCCTGCTCTGAAGAGGAGGGTAGATTACATGAGTATGAAAAAAAAAATCAATATCTTTCTCTTCATGCAGCTTTTATTTTTTATTTATTCTGTTTTTGTTGGCTGGGAAGTCTTAATAATTGTTGATCAGTTACCAAACTGATGACATTATTTTGCCTACTACAGAATAACAGCACTTCCAAGAGCACAGACCAAAAGGGACCCTCACTGTGCATAGGGATGCTCTCATGCCCCGCCTTGGCTGTGTGCTGTGGGATTTTTGATTGAGCCATTCGTGATGTTAAGCTTGTTACAATGCAGAAAAAAATTGCTGTTGTCAGTCTTGTGTGCTGTACTGAGCTATGCAGGTTTAAAAGCTGAGAATTGTCAAGAAAATTTTCAAGATGCTGGGACGAATTCATCCCTGATGTAACGGCGCTGTGGGATTATGCCAGGGATAACTTTCAGGCCTTTGTCTTTTAACTTTTAAATATGGAGGTAGTTGTGGTTGCTTCTGGTGGGATTTTTATTGAGGTGGAGAAAAGAAATGCAGCTAACACATCTACTGTCTGCTGATGCTTTGGTCTCAGCTTCTAAATAACCCCATTTAGCACCTGCCCGCCTGTTTGACCCAGCAGCAAAAATGTTGTGTTGGCATTTCTGACATCAATATTGCCTTTTTACCCATCATCTTAAGGCTAAATTGAACCCTGCTGTGTCACTTGCTCCTTGCTATGTTTATTTGTTTTGATCTAGTCTTTACTGTAGAGAAAAATCTAACCAGCTCTGTCTCACCTCAACTGTCTGCTAGGTGCTTGGGGCTCTTTTTCATGTGAAGTGGCTCCTTCCACAGGTAAATTTACACCCTCACTTTCCCCCTGCTTCGCTGTGCTCCCTGCCCAGACATGAGGACGGAGCAGCTGGGTATGAAAGGACTCTGACAGCCACATTTTGGCATGAGGTCTCACTTCAGCAGTGTCACTGCTGAGCTGCCTCTTACCTTTTCCGCTCTTGCAGCCCTGTCGTGCCAGCCTTGTTGGGGCCGTGTCTGCTCGAGCAGACACAGTGTTACCAAGCCAGAGGTGAGGATGCATCCCAAGGCTGATGCTCTGCATGGAGCATTGCCTGTGGCAACACTGCTGTGTGGGAATCTTCTTTTTCTGCCCTTCTCTTGACACCACTCCAAGTGAATCCTTGTGCTGAAAGCACTGCTGGTTTGTGCACTTTATGAATGTGATTATGTGTGCTGAAAGCAGCCTTGCCTTTTTTATTTTATAAGGGCCTCTTAATAAATGTCACTTATTTGAGGACTCAGGCAGCTGAGCTCATGGCCATCCACCTTCTCATCGGGGAGTGGCTGCCAGACCCCATCCCGTTCTCTGGAGTCACAGCTGGCTGGTGGAAGAGCAGGTGGCCAGAAAAAAAGATACAGTGTTTTTATGGTAGCTTGCATAATACTTGACTTTCATTCTTAGTTAAATCTACTTATTGCTGTGTTTGTACCATTCCTGTTGTTCTCAGATCTCACTGGATAACATGAAGGGTTCTTGTACGAGAAGCTGCTTACAGAGAACACCAAACAGGTGCAGAAAGGAAAGGTGTAGTAAATGTACCTGTCCTTCTTATGGAGGAATATCGGAATGGTTGCAGTGTGGTGAAATGGGACCTGCTTGGGCTGCAGGTGAGATGCTTCAGCTGCATTACCTGAGGCCTGTGTTGGGGCCACAAGTAATGCGTGGACATGCAGTTTCTCTATTTAACAATCTATGTTGGATGAAGGATTCATGTGCAAGGCCTGGTGTTTCAGGGCTGGGTGGAATTGGTGGCCAGAGCCCTGTTTCATCCTGCAGCTGCCAACCTGCAGTACTGAACTGCAGTTTGTTGAACTGCTCTGAAGTTTGTGAAGTTCATTGCACAAAAGTCCAGATCCCATGGCCAAAGCGAGGGCTATTCCAAGTATATTGTATTTTTTGTGTCTAATTTTCCACATGAAACTAACCTTGCTTCCTCATTTGGCTTGGTTACGGTATTTATTACAATGACATTCCTCCTGCTCATTTTTTTTCTACTGCTATGATATTGAGGTTTAATATTTATCTTCTAATAGTTTCTGAGTAGCAGAGTGCTTGCATTACTGGCAGTGATGTATAGTTAATCCTGAGCACAGATAGCTGTGAGAGGTCCAGACGGACTTCAGCCCTCAGTGGCACGCTTGTGAGTGAGGAAATTAGCTTGGAAATTGCTGTATGTTAAAATTGCTTCTATGTTAATCTTGCTGTGATACCACAGCTTCTGGCAGTATGTGGGTTAGCAAGATGGTTGTGGCCGAGAATGAGGGCAGGTTCTCACTTTAAAAGAGTCTCAGCAAAGACCTTGTCTTACACCTTTGCTCTGATGAGGTTTACACTGAGGAATGTGGCCCATTTTTCAATTGCCAGGCCTATCTTCCAGGTGTTTTTTTATCCCCAGTTGACCTTCTGGCCTACTTTCTGTCCACTGTGTGTTAAAAGGTGGCTAAGCTGTCATTCTTGGCGAGCATCAGGAGCAGAGCGTGTGTGCCTCAGGCTTGTTCCCTGGGGAGACAGGTAATTCTTTCATGATGCCCTTGGGATTGTCCCCCCTCCCACCCCCTCCCCACTGCACTGTGAGTATCCTGTCCTGCTCTCCATCTTCCACTCCTTGTTGTGGTTTTGTACATGCGCTTCACAATAGCACTTGCATTTCCCTATTGCTCCTTTTGCTGCTGAAACTAAGGCTTCAGAGACTCCAGTAAGTCAGTGGTGGAGCAGGAAATGCAACCAGATCACTGAATTCCTCCTCCTTTGTTCCTCTGAATGAATCCATGCTCTTAGTTTTGGGATAAAAGTTTCTTCTACAAGACACCAGATTCAGATGCAAGAACAGAAAGCAGGGGCAGGAGGATTTGGACTCCAGGGAAAGTGTCTGTCCCTTTCTTTGGTGTTGGGAGGATGGGAACTGTCCTTGTGGATGAAAAGCTTCTCTGAAGGACACAGTTCTCTGGCAAATGCCTGAACATCAAAGCTTGGACAATGCTGTTCTCTGTGCCGTTGGAGGGCAAGAGGCCTTGCTCCTGAGTGCTCAGCACTGGACTTCTCCAAATTAAATGGGTGCCTTCTGCTGCATAAGCCCTATGTTGGCTCTTTGTGCCATGTAAATTATGGTTAGGCACTTTTCCCAAGAAATGCTCTCTTAAAAATTGTATTTTTGTGCTGACGATGCACTCATTTAGAATTGGAACTTGTGCTCATTGCCTCTTTGTGGCAAGTACTCACCAGTGGGACCAGTTACTGGGCAAGCTGTAGGGCAATAGCTCCTGACCATCCCTTGGACATTTAACCCCTTGGACAGTACCTGAGATATCTTCTGAACATTTCCTGTTCTCTGTGTGTGTCTTGGAGAGAAATTGTGGAGGCCATTAAGCTGGGCAATTTGCATGCTTCTTGAGCCTGTGCCTAGGGAAATATATTTCACAGGTAATTTCAAATCTCTTGGCGTGTGGAAGAAGTCATTATTCTGAACAGAAAGGGGCTGGTCATGTCACGGGCCCCACTGAGAGGACCACATTAGAATCTGGGATTTTTCTCCCTTACAGGAAAGAGTCCAAGGCATTCTATTCATAGCGTGTTGGGATGTCAGGAGTTTTTGGGTTTAATGTCGATGCTCATGTAAAAAAAGCAGAAAAGAGAATTATCGTGTAATCCTCAATTCCAGTTACACGTGAGCATATTGTGTGTGAGGGCTGGGAGGAAACCTGCTCTGGGGTACCCATAGGTGTGTGAGTTTCCTGCTTGGGTGTTCCAGTGCTGTCGTCCAAGGGCAGACATCAAAGTAAGCATCAGGAGGTTGAGTTGCAGTTTTGACTCTGCTCCCAAAAGTATGTCTGGTTTTGAGACTACTGCTTCATCTTTGTAGCTCCATTCTTCCATACTGAAAAAGATGGAAAATATTTTTGTTGGACATATTGGGAGGATTTGACAGCTTACTGTTGATCTTCCTTTCATGGGGTCCTCCAGGACAGGAGGTGAATTCTTTTCAGTGTGAAAAGCCGGCTATGGCTGGAGATGAGGAAACTGAGCCTGATAGATCAGCATCCTTTCCATGTACAGCAAATCCTGTAGCACCTGAGTATTCCCAGTGTGGTTCAGGCACCTCCATTCATACAGACTTGTATCCTTTTCAGAGGAACAGTAATATGTATATGTTTTCTCTGTGTGGAGGGTGCAGTCTTTGTCCCAGTTGGATGGGGAGAAGGAGAGAGGAGGTGACCTGTGAAAGCTGGCAGCTTCATCCCTGTTGCTGTTATGCTCTGGGTGATGCAGCAGTACTGGGACAGAACTGAACTGGGCTTCATGCTTCCACTCTGTTTGCTTCAGAACTTGTCTGGATGCCACCTTACAGCAGGAAAGGTCTTCCAAACAGCTTTTAGATGTGTATCATAAAGTAGTGAGGTAATGGCATAAAACGCAGTAAACTGCTATTTATTTTTTTTTAATGCTCTCCACCCCCACCCCTTTTTTCTTTTATTGCTGAAAGCGACTAATACAATGAAGAGCTTCTGCAAATGAAGGCAACTGCATTTGAAATAACAGGGTTCTGGGTGTTTGGCTGGTGAGAGATGCAATAAGTGAGCATCGCTAAGTGCTTTATAATAACAATGATTACAATGCTCTCTTAGGAGCCAGGAACTCTCAGGTAGGGGGATGGTGTAGAGAGGGCTTGTTTAAGGTAGGGGGTTTAACTAGATAGACATCTAGTGACAGTGATGCCCAGAAACCCCTGCGGAATGTTGCATATGGTGCTGTGAGAGGCTACTCCAGAAACCCCAGGAGACTTGGACTGACATGGTTGGAAGCTGAAGCAATGACAATGGATGCCCCTAAATAGCTCTTATAGCAGGAGGTCTTTGTGGCAGAGTTTAATGATATCTTTCCTTGGTAAGGAGAGAAGCTGTCGACACAAATTCAGCAGAGTTCTGACTAGTCAGTAGTCCTCCACCAAACTCCTGGCTTGTCTTTAAATGATCAGATCAATCATTTGTGCCAAGTTTGTTTCTGACCAGCTGAAATCTGCCATGGGCAGGGTGGATGCTGAAAGCAGTCCTCTGGTGTCAAGTGTCTGGTAAGAGTTTACATTGTCCTGTTTGCAGTTTAGCCACCTTTGTGTTTTGCTGCAGCTCTCCACAGTAGCACGACTCTTCCTGGCCGTAGGTGCATCACGGGGTGGAGAGTCTTGAGTGAACAAGAGCATGTTGGGAAGCTCTTTGTTGCCAGGGGCTCCAGTCAATGCTTTATTCCCTGTTTTCCTGCTGCAGCATCACATCTCCCTCACCCTTTGAGCAGCATGCTTAGGAAATGAGAGATGACTACAATGTATGTATTCAAAACTCAGTTCCAGCAGTTCCAGCCATCAAGAGGTGGCACTTCTTTATCATGCTTTGCCCCATATCTTGACCAGACTCTACACAAATGACCCACACAAGGCAAACTGTTTTGCTTTGTCTAGTATCACACTATTTGAGTAGCCAGGAGGTGGTGGTTGTGAACTATCCTGAAGTCTTATAAAAGCCTGCATCAGCTCGGATGGTCCTACTGTTGCTCAGCAGTGATAGAGGAGCACAGGGCAACTCACAGCATGTAATCATAAAGTTGTTTGCATATGCTTTAGTGGACAGCATTCTGGTGGCATGATACAGAAACACTACCCGGAGTGCCATCTTTCAGCTGTCCAGGTGATGTGTTCTTCCTCAAATGACAGCTTCACTGTGTCTCCAGGCTATATGAAAAGCTCATCCATCTCCAGCCCCAAGTACAGGCCCTGCAAGTTGTGGCTGTTTTGTCCTCTGGGGTGGTTCAGCCTTCCATCTGGTGATGAGGATTTACTGGAATGAACAAGAAGATGCAACAAGCAATCTTACTTCTGTCAAGTTCCCAAGAGAGTCATGAATTATACACAGAATAAACAAATAACCTGATATGTCTGTCATTATATCATAAAGGACTTTAATAATTCATGCAGCTTGCAAAATCCTTACTAAGACCTACCCTCCATCACCTTATCTTTGCCGTGGGGGATGGGATCTCTTCAGCCTCCACTCAGACTGCATCTGTAAAACAGAAGGAGTCAGCGAGGAGGGAGGTTTTATCATAAAACTTCATCTGTATAATGGGTTGCAAAGTGACGTGCAAGAGTTATCAGCCATTGGGGTCTCAAGGGGTGCTGAAAATGACAAGTGGCTGCATTGGGTGAAATTTATGCAGGTAGTGTGCTCCATAAAACTGACACCTATTCACTTATTTATTAATTCATTGTATTTCAAGTCTAGATTTGTGACAGGCTTTGAGATAAGGAGCACAGTTCTAATCCTGCGCGACGGGAGTGCAAGATGGTGCAAAGAAGCGACGGGCTTCTCTTGCTCCTGATGCACATCAGCAAGTGTGCCATGGAAACAGAGTTTCCAGATGTAAACTGAGAGCAGGGTTTTCAAAAACACAGGGAGGCTAAGGCATTATGTTAGCTTGGGCTCAGAAAAAACTAGTTAATTGTTTTGGGTAGGATACTGCTGGTATCACCAGAGTTGCTGCAGTGCTGATAGCCATTGCCTTTGGCTTATTTTGTTTGTTATAGTTCTGGAGTTGGGTACTGGGTTCAAGACTGGAAGGGCCTTTTCGCAAATGGCTCTCCTCTGCCCTGTGGTCTGCAGAAGAGATTTGCCGTGCTTGCTTTGCCATTTGTTCTTTTCATTGCTGTATCAGTGAGAGGTCATGTACCCAAATCAGTGCCTGTGTGGGGCCTTTCACAGCACTGCTGGGCAAATGTACCACGTCACACATTCAGTGGCTTCTTCCTCTGTCTGTGGGCAAATCATCCACCAACAGATTGTGATTTTCCTCAAACCTACTCCTAGGCTTTAAATTATTCACTGCATTATCCTTTGGCCTCCAGCTCCTTTGCATATCAAATACTCCAAATCAGCTTTTTGTAAAGTTTGAAATTCAAGATATTTTGATTGGACATGCAGCTCTCAAAGAATAGTTATCGTGGCTCTTTGTCATACTGGGAGGGCATTTCAAGTGGGGTCCTGCAGGGATCTGCCCTGGACCTGCTTTTATTCAATAGTTTCATTAATAACTTAAGCAATGGAATGGGAAATATGCTTATAAAATTTGCAGGTGACACTGAGCTAGAGGGGTTGGATGTACTTTGAAAGGCATTACCAGAATTCAAAATTATTTAGAAAAATTGAACGGAGAGCTGGATATCAGCAAAATGAAATTCAGTGAAAACAAATGCAAAGTACTGCACTTATGAGGGAGAAATGCAATGTACAAATACAGAATAAAGAACATGCGTCTGGGTAGCAGTGTGGCAAAAAAGATCTCGAGAGTTATTGTGGATCACTCTGAGTCAACGAAGTGCTGTCATAGCAGAAGGGCACATTTATTCTGCAGTGTTCAGTAGGTTCTTGGACAAGACTGGGGAGGTGATGTCTTCTTCCTCATACAGCACTGGGTTTGGCTTCTGTTGGAGGACCTGACCTCACTTTTTGGCATGAGCCTTTGGAGATGTAGGCAAACTGTAGAGAAGCCAGAGCAGGGCAACAAAAAGAATGAAATATTTAGAAAACAGTGCAAAATAGAGAAGGCTGGGAAAAGCTGAGTTTGCCTTTCTATTTACTACTCAAAAGGATGCAACAGAATAATGATCTTCCAGTTCTTAGGAGCTTGTTGTAAGATTTTTTCAGTGTCAGCTATAGGTGGGATATGTGGAAAGAGGGAATTGAGATTTAGATTGAGAATAAGAAGGGAACGTTTTCACCATGTGCTGAAAAATTGAACTGGGAAGAGGTACTGTGGAGATCTTGGTTGCACCTTCAGCAGAGAATTTGAAGAACAGATTAGACAACACTTCGTGCAAAGGGTTCAGGTATTTAGATGTTTTAGTGCAATTAATGGTGGAAGAGGAGTTCCTGAAACCCCTGCATTTCTATGACTGACTGAACAGCTACTGCCTGTTCTGTTCTCAGGTGGAGTTAAGCCTTGAATGGGCAATGCTTCTGTTTTTTGATAGAGAAATCACATTTAAGGAACAATTTTCCTATTGTCCTAAATGTCGCTGGTGACAAGTTGGTGGTTACTGTTGGTTTTCTCACAGGTACTTACAGGAATATTTGTGCTCAAGAGCTGTTAATGAAAACAATTTGTTTTGGTGTAATTTTCTCAGACTTATTTTCCCCTCACCCAGCTTTATCTATCCTGCAGGTTGAGAAAACTCCACAGTTACCCTTTTTATTATATTTTAATATTTGTTGGGGTGTCAAACTGGGATCAAGATGGATCTGGTAGGGGGTTTGGCACTTGGGATATTTTTGGGTGCAGTTTTTTTGCAAGACATACCCTGCTGCAAAAAATTGTAACGATAAGCAGAAGATAGGACACAGAAACAGATCCAGAAAGTTAGTATTTGAATTGAGAACAACAAAATAATGTTGTGAAAGAGCTGAATGTTGACAGACTATCCCTTTCCTGTTTCTTAAAGATTTTACTTAGGATATAGTTCTAATATTCATTTGTCCTGTCCTTCCCCCCTCTCATAATGTCAGAGATGCTTTCTTATTACAGGGAAGACCAGATGGTAGAGGTGAATAATGTCTTGATAAATATTAAGAAAAGACTAGTGCAGCAGGCAATTTTTCCCACCCTTCCTTTATATAAACACCTGGGCACATACTTTAAATTAAAACGCAGTCATAAAATGACAATGTGGGAGGCTTGATAATGTCTGGAAGCATGGTCAGTAAGTTATTCGGAAGGAAACAGGTGCTTTCTCTAAGTTGTATCTTCAGGGGAAAATAAAAAGGCAACTTGTTTTTCCTTGATGGGTAAATATTGGCTCACGTGGGGTTTTTACAGCCTAGGTATGTAAGGGAGCTCAGAGGGGGCATATCCTGCACACACACACGTGCATGTGTGTGCACTGACACACACTATTATAGTTAAAGGATTAAGCATCTTGAAGGAATAAGCCAATTATAAGAAGTTCCTGCACAGCAAAAATTAGACAACACAGTAATTAATAACCTTATTAAATAGCAATATTTGGGCACTGAACCAAAGCGTATGAATCAGGGTGAAGCATTCTTGGCTGAACACACTGTGTGAAGTGTAGACACTTGTTCAGAACACACTCTGTGTGGAACCCAATAAGCTTTGGGGCAGTAGATCCACTTAGCAAGTAGTTTTTCCTCTTGTGCTTTTATGTTTCTGTGACTCTCTCTTATTTTTGGGGCCAGGAAGGCAGCAAAAGAAAAGGACCAAATCTCCTATTTTATTTCTTTTTCTAACATCCTCTTCTGTTCACAGCCAAACAAGCACTCTTCTAAGGCTTCTTTTAAGGAAAAAATGTCCTCAAGCAGAAAACTAATTTTCTTTCCTCTTGCTTCTCTTTTCCCAGTGCTTTTGTGAGAGGTGCCTTGCAATGAGGCTTATATTCATTAGTGGTTTGTGTAACTGCCTTGCCCGCCCCTTGGTTAGCCGTGAGCACATGTCACTGCAGCCCATGAGGGGTCTGTCCCACGTACCCAGAGCCACCAAGGGACAGAGTGACCTTGAGCTGAGCTGCTGTGGCACGTCCCTGGTGCTGGCCACAGGCTGCCAGCATATGGCTTGCACTGGTGGCTTCTTTGTGAGTTTCTTCAGGTTCTGTACAGAATACCAGGACTCAGGCTGCCATCTGATGTGTGCACAAATGTGGGAGGATGTGGGCCAAGGACAGCCTGTCTCCTGTCTTTCCAGGCAGTTATCATTTTCTTCTGAAGCTACACAGCTGGAGCAGCGGTGTAGCCTCAGACACCAACGTGCACCAAAGTCTCTGCAACTGCTTGGGTGACCTGAAGCATGGAACGTGCCCTAACCCTAAAAAAAGGCTACTGTGACCAGTGACAAGGCACAGGTGCCCACTGAGCAGGAGTGGGACACGTGGGATGCTGTGCTTCTTGGCCCCAACTGCAACAGCAGTGATTTGCCTCCTGATGTTCTGCTTGATGCAGTAAATAGTTTTGAGTATCTGCTTCTTTTTTAAAGCCTACTTTATATCATCTTTAAGAAGAATCAAATATGCAAATGATGTAATCAATTAACATTTTTGTAGTTTTCTTTGGAGAGGCAGTGATAAATGGTGTTGTGTTTTCAAAAATCACTTACCTCCCTTGCAAATGTTGCACCGGAGGCTGTAATATATACAGGTGAAGGAAACAAACATTTTTTCCATACTTAAGATTTTTTTACTGGATATCCTGAATGTGTGTATGACAGTTGTAGAGTTGTTGGGTTGGGAGAGTCCTGTGGAGACTCCTCAGCAAAGGGGGAGCCAGCTGAGACGATGGGGATCAGTGAGATGTGCTGGGCATGTCTCTGCCAAAGAGAGGCCAGGGGATGGTGGGGCTGCCAGGCTCCTTCCATGCAGTTCCTGCAGGCACAGAGCTATTAAGTGCCATCACAAATTCTTGAGCTCTAAGGTTTTCTCCTGGCCCGTGTTTTCTCACTACAGCGGACACCAACGTGGTGCTCGGTTTTAGGAGGGGACTGTGCACATGGCTCGTAAAGGAGCCTTGGTGCCTTTCCGTGAGCACCACCACAGCCGTGCCAGTGGCTTCCCAGCCAGTGCATCAGCTGTGTTCTTTATGCTTTATTTGTAAATGACATTTCACAAGAGCAGCAGGGCACTCCTGGCAGCATGTTTGGAGGAGTTATCGCTCCTCAAGCCCTGTAACGCACCTGAGGCGTGCAGTAATGGCCCAAGAATGCAATGACTGTCGTGTCTTATTGCTTGCAGCTTCCATAGGAGACACGCTGCACACAGAAATCTCCATGTTCATCATGGGCTAGCAGTTTCTTTACCCTCTTCAGGCTTGCTACAGTCATCTTATATAAAATTTTAAGTTAGTTTCATTGGGTTTTTTTTAATGGTAACTTTCAACCCAGTATATGGCAACTGAGATGAAACCTCCAAATTTTGGGATGTGGCCCACTCTGCAGACTTCTGTCTTGGACATTACTGGGCTAGAGGGACATAGTAATGGGTCAGACAAGAGTTCTGCCAGTGCTTTGATGTGGGTGAGGGATGTGCTGGGCAGAAAAAAGAATTTTTACTACCACTGGCCAAAGCTCTTGTATAGACATACTATACCAAAAAAAGAAGCTGCTTCTGCTATTACTTTTTTTAAATCTAGAAACCTGGTGTCAGGTATGCCAAAATGCTGTCCTTTTTATTTGATAGTGTAATAGGTGTCTTTATTTATTTTTAATACTGATGTCACAAGGCTTAGCTGGACTCTTTGAGAAACTGCTGGTCTATAAGGTTGAGAGTCAGGTATCATAAGACTGCACAATTAAAGGGAATTGCAGCTTTTCTCATGAATGAAAAACTCAGTGGCTTTTCTCTAAAATAGTAGTACTTCTTGGGGTGGAGGCAGGGGGTGGAATAAGTTTAAAAAAATTTTTTTTAAACTAATCTGCTGACTAAATTTAAATCAATTGTAAATCCCAGCTCAACTGAGTGCTCAGTGTCTCTTTTGCATATGCCAACAGAGTAATATTGATGCCTCTGTCTTCCTCTCTAACTAATCCTTTCTGAAGGCTTGGCCATACGTGACATTTAAGCAGATATGAGCAGTTGTTAATGTTGATGGATACAGCTCAAGATGGGAGGTAATTTTCCCTTGCCGTGGTGGTGTAGGTGTTCCTGGTGAGAGCTGACACAGGCAGGTGTCACTGAAATCGAGGATCTTGTATGGAGCTGGAAGTTAAGGAAAAGTGTCAGCTCCATAAGTGCTCAGTGGGGTTTCACAGACCTGTGGCTGAGTATGAGCATATAATTGATTTTTTTCAGTTCACTGGACAAACTGGAGGAGGGGAAAAATAAAATCAGTTTTGGTTTTTCAAGGCATTTTTTAAAAAATTAACGCCTTGTGTAAAAAATAGATATTTTTTGGTGAAAATGCTTCAGAAGATTTGTGGGTAAATTTGGTACTCAGAGTAACCTGAATATACCTTTGATAAAATGTTTGACTGGAACAGGAAAAGAAACAAAAACCTCAAAACCCAACCCCCCTCAGCTCTGTCTGTGACCTGGTACCTTCACACTGGCAGCCCCACTGAAGGCTTTGCTCTCTCGCCTTTGGCAGAACAGGGGGTTTGCTGATATCTTCGCTCATCTCATTCCCTAGATTTCCCCTCCCCAGCCACACTTCCAGGGGACAAGAGACAGCGTTGCCTCTGAGGGAAGACGGGAAATAGCATAAGTTACATTGGAAGACTGAGAAGGCTTAGTGTGCACAATTAAATCTTGTTTTCATCCACAGCCTTGTATGTTATTAACTGGCATGAATTTTGCCTGAGTAACACACGTCTATCTGCCAGTCCTTCCCTCTGTCCTGCTCGTCCCTCACCCCTCAGAAGTGATGCTTCAGCTCTGCTCTGCCACTCAGCTCAGGGCATCTTTCTGTTCTGGTATTTCTGCCCAGCTTTTGGGCTGTGCTGTGTAATTCAGAGTCCTCCAGTGCCAGCTGAAAAATAGTTGGGTTTCTTTGCTCCTTGATCTCCAGGAGAGCCCCTCCATGGTTTGGGGGTTGTGGGGGAGCGTGTGTGGGCTGCCTGGGGAATGTCTCTTTGCGTGAAGTATTAAATTGCTTGGTGAACCTAACAAAAGTGCAGCCTCCCCGAGCTGGTCTGCTCCCTCCCACCAGCACTTTGCCCTGCTGCTGGCCTTACCTTCTACTCCTTGTGCTCCTTCCCTCCTTTCTGCAGCATACATCGAGAGAGAAATGTTGCTGTGAAAAAAGCACCGAAGGCAGTGCCAAGTGGTGCAGAGGCAATCGAGTGTTGCTTTTCCAGGTCAGACAGGAGATTTGACATTTGCCTGGGCAGCGGCTGAAGCCAGGAAATCTCATTAAAAGAAGGAGAATTATCAAGTTCTGTGGGTTTAGAAGAGGGTTTATTTGTTGTTGTTTTTAACTTGATGTTATTGCTGTAAGCAGAAATCTGCGTGGCTGAATATATGGAAGGGTGTTGTGCCTGTTGGAAGGCCTGGCAGCCAGCTCCCTCTCCGTATGGGGCTCAGGATGGACGTGCCAGTGGCAGCTCCCAGCCCTTCCCAGTGCCTCAGGAGGCAGCTCTGCCTGCAGTGGGCCTGGCAGAGTCAGTGCCTGGCACAGGTTGGGCTCTGGTGAAGGTGCAAAGCAGCTGAGCCCTCAGGCACTTGCTGCTCTGTGCTTGGCTCCCGGCTGTGCCCAGGTCTCTCCCGTGGTGCCACAGTCATAATCCATTGCTGCAGTAGGACAAGACACCTTTGGCCCTGCCGTGGCTCGGGGTTTGCTCTCTGCCACAGAGCCCTGCTGAAGCAATAAGCTGTTTTCTGTACTGCACAGCACTTCGACCTTGTTAATCACTGTGGGCTTAAATAATTATCTACTCCAAATGTTCATATAAGGAGAAAATAAAGCCTCAAGCCTTGCATTTTTTGTTGTACCTTTTTCTCCCCTCTTCTCTCTGTGGTGTCTTGTGCATAAATTTTGAAGTCTTGAAGTTTATAACCTGCCCCAGCCGTAATTCTCAAAGCAGTGTGTTCCTGGTAATCTGCCTGCACTCTGTGCTGCAGAGAGAAAGCAGTGAATTTAGCTGAGGCACCGACTTCCTCCCTCTCCCTTCAGTCCCTTGCTTATCTACTCAGTGTCAGGGCTCTGACTCTTTCTCTCTCTTTCTCTCCCTTTCTCTTTCTCTCTTTCTCTCCATCTCTTGCAGTATGCAGTACTGGGCCAGGAGGCTGGAGCAGGAGATTGATGGAGTGATGAGGATATTTGGTGGAGTCCAGCAGCTCAGACGGGTAAGCTGTCTTTCTTTTACCTGTGCTGCCTTTCTTGTGGCAGTGAATGTTCTCATCTGCAGAAATCACCTGTGTGAACACTTGCACTCAGTCACCCTCTCAGCTCCCTCCATGTGCAGGGTCATGGCTGGCTGTGCTTCTGGTTACTGGGCAATCAGATGCATTTATCAAGTGTGTGGGAGTGAGTGTTTGTATCTATTTGTCTCTGGGGCTGCATGTCACTGCTATCTGAGCATGTACCTCTGGGGTTTTTCCTATATGACACGCTAAAAAATATTAAATTCAACTAACCTTTCCTCCAGGGACTGAAGGTAGTTTAATTTGTGTTTTAAATGTAAACTTGTGTTGACAAAGCAGGGAATGTTGAAAGGATAATTTGGCTAGCCATTGGAAGCTCCTTGTTTTTAAATATACATTGCAGGTAAAACTGTAATTGTTGTTTGGCTTCTATTTCCAAGTGCCAGAAAACAAAATCTAGTTACTGATGCTGGCATCTGCCTCCTGTTCCCAGAGTTAACACCAGGATACAGAGGCTGCGGAAGCCAGACCTGCTCTTCTCCTGGCAGCAGTGCTCTGGGTTGGGTTAGGGCAGTTACAGAACAGCTTTGTTGGGGTTTATTAGGTTTGGGATCAAACACTCTTTGAAACCTTCTCTGTTTCCCTTTCCCAGTAAGACTCTGTTTCCCCTTGCCCACACTCTTGTGCTGACTAGCTGATTTGAAATTGAACAATTTGGAATAACAGTTATGGTGTTAATCTAAAGAAAATAGGCTTCTCTAGAGTGATAAATATGTTACCCCAGAAAAAAAAGCATGGGTGTATTTGTGTTTTCTGGTGACAGTGACATGTTCTTCTCAGATGCCAATACTTTATGGGACTCCTACTGTCTGTCTTGCACTAGTAGCTATATTGGCTTAAACAGAATTGTTCATATTTTATACTGTTGGTTGTAACGCATTGTTTAAACACAGAGGTCACACTATTTTCTTTTAAATGCATTTTGAAATGAGTTTACCTGAAGGCTTGCAATACTCTTCATGGTTCATCCATTCATTTGTGTTCATATTTGAGCTCTAGAATGGTGTATCTGGGCTTCGTGTGCATTCATTTCAACTGAACTTCCACTGGATTGATATAAACTTCATGCGCAGCATGAAAAGCATATACACCACTTGAGTTTCAACAGATATTTCTGAATGTAGCCATGCATTTGTGCAATGCAGTTTTGCATGTTGGCAGGGTCTTAGAGCTGGGGATGTGTTCCAGGCAATACTATGGTGCAGCAGCCAGCATTCTCTTCAGCAGAGCACAGGCATAAAAAACAAAAGGATTGCTACTACATTTTTGTACATGTCCCCTCTTACAATTTGTTCTTACTAGCTTTGATTTTACTCCTTTGCATGTTAAATAGGTATATCATGTAATTTTTTTAATGCCATAATTAAAGAGAAATTACACCTCCAATTTACCAGCACTTGACTCTTATTGGCCAGTCATTCAATTACAGGTAAGAGAGCTTCCCACTTTTCCTGTTTAATTCTTCCGGTAGAACATAATGCAGTACTTCAATGGATTAATACTGGATAAACTGACTACAGAGAGATTGAAGGGTTTTTTTGAACTCTGTTTTGGAATCTTCTCGTGTAGGGAGGAAGCTAATTATTGTATCTAGTAAATGCATAAACCAGCTGAAGCCAAGAAATGAGCTACTGAAAATTTCAATGTACAGGTGTTTGAACACTGGAAAGGACTGATGGAGGCTATCTGTTGATCTCTAGGGGGGAACTTGGGATGTGGAGTTCAGGTTTGATTCGCAGATGCAATATCGAGTGGATGATACTTAACCACATTGCTTGTTAGTGCATACTAGCACAGCTTCACTGATGGAAAATGGCATGGAGTGCTTCACCCTGCAGAACTCAGAGCTGGACCTGCAGGGAGTCCTTACCCGCCAGTTGCACACAGGTTCATCAGGGTCACAGTATGGGAGCTATCTAATGTCATAAAGTGGCACTGTAACCTACTTGGAGGTATGGATTAAAAAAGTTAAATAAAAAAAGTCCACATTCTTTTGCAACCACACTCAAAATTTAGAAAGCGAGCAGGCACAGGGGGGAAGGGAGAGCCCCTGAGGAGCTGTGGGAGCTGAAACATGGTATAGCTGGAAGCTAATTCCACCCACTGGGATTTCACAGGAAGGTTTATTATTTAGCAAGAGTAGACCCATGCGGGGTAGGAAGGATAAAGAAAAATGAGGCAAGTAGAACCTGGTTTTTGCTAAAAGTTGCTTATATTCTTTGGGATTGCCATGTATGCAGAGGGGACTTCTGGTTCATTGTGCACAGTGATATTAGAAGTGGGGGGCAAAGTGCTTTAGTGTCACCAAAGACAGAACTCGTCCTTCTGAACTTGGGTCTGTTGTGAGGTGGTGGGTTCCACTGCCAGCTCTCATGGCTCTATGAAGCCTGTAAGCACTGGAGGTGGGTCCATGCCAGAAATGGATCTTCCCTTTCCAGTTCAGGCCTGACTACCAAAGTGACAGACCAAATAATAATAACAAATACCCTCCTCTGAGATTTGCCAGGTTTACTTACGAATATTTTTTTCGTGGATTGCTGTGAAAGGATGAGGACCTGTTCTTTGGTTATTGCCTGAAATCATAACTGTTATGGCATATGAGGCATGAAATTTATTGTCAGAAATATGGTGTCCAGGAATATAACGGTGCTGAATATTTTATCTTCCTGGAGTGCTGCCCATCCCAGAAGGATTTTTGTTTTAACTCTTCAGTCATTTCCTTGACTTGGGGTACTAAATGTTCAATGCCCCTGCTTCCCTCCTCTCCTGCCAGGTGAACAGGCAATCACCTGGAGAGATTTTCCAAGCTCGTATCATGCAGATGCTCCTTTGCACAAGAGGACCATTTTTTTGGAGCAATTACAGGAGGGTGAGAAGCTCTGAGATGTAAAGGGGTGTTGTGCCAGTGGGTCTCCTTTCAGCTGTGAGGCACCACCTTGCTTTTCTCCTGATGTCCAGACTTTGGAAACACTGAAGGGAAAGTGTCCCCATTATACAGACAGACTGACTGTGGTGGGGCCACCCATATGATTCAACACTGTGGGCTTGGAGATGTATGGAGAACCACGGCCTTGCTGAGATGATTGTCTGCCTGGTGAAGTCAGTGTTCAGCCCTCGGGGAGCCCATGGAGCAGCATCCTGTTGGCTGGCTGGTTCATCCAGGCATGCCTCAAAACAAATCCCAGCACTTGGATAAGGGCATGTTGCTTTGCCTCCCTGTCCTCGCCTCCCTCGCAGCTCACCAGAGATAACTGAGAGCACAAATCATTGCTAATTTAGCTCTGATTGGCACAATGATATGTGGGGCTCTATAATACTGGCTGAATAGACTGACACTCTTAAAATAATTATTTCCAGAATAAGGAATATTACACTAAAAATACAACTCTATGACTTCTGTTTTTTTTCTAATAGTGGCTTCTTTGTGGCTACAGTGGACTCTTCATTTTGCAGAACAAAAAAATATTTTGTTTTGACATTTCTTGCTACACCACACTACATTTCCCTTTCTTCTAGTGTTTTGGCACAAGTTATTGATTTTAGTCAAAAATGAATTAATATTTTGTGTTTCCAGCCTAGATGCTGCAAAACCTGCTCCAGGGTAGACTGTACTCAAGAGATTTCCCATGCTGGTGCAGCCCTGTCCCAACCTCCCAGTGTCCCGCCGTGCTGGCACTCCTGTGTGGCAGGAGTGATGACAGCAGAGCTGTGTGTGCCGCTGGGTTTTTTGCCTCACTGAGCAGCTCTCCTGGATGTTGTGTTAAAACTCCTTTTCTGGATAGCTGGGCTGAGGCTCAAGTCTGCCCTGGCTTGTTACCCAAATTGTGTTTGATCCTGTGTCTCCTGAGGTGAACAGCGAGCTGGTCAGAACATCCCCTCCCCCTCCTCTAGTACCTGTTATCCCTGGCTGCCTCTAATGGCCTTGTTTCCTCACTGGCAGTTACTGAGGAAGCCAAAGGCTTTCAAATGAGAGGGGGAAGAGCTAAGAGATGTAAATGCTGAGCCCCCTTTCCTGCTCTGTCTTCCTTTCTCTCTTCCCTCTGGTTGTCTTTCCTGAGGACTGCTTCCATAGCAGGGTCAAGCTCTCTCCTGGAGGTGTCACACCCTGCCACAGACAGGCTTTAGCAGGGGCAGGGTGGGCAGCAGAGCTGGACCTGAGCTGCACCTGCCTCTCCTCTCCAGTCTGTCAAGCTGGTTTTGTACTCTCTTCCCTTTCCTCTGGGCAGCCCAGGGAAGTCAAGAGAGAGTGTCTGGGTCTGCCTTGCTGGTGTATGACTGGGAGATAAGGATTCTGCTGGCCTTGGTGATGAGGAACCACTCAGTCTGTAAAGGGTGAGGTGGCCCCAAACCTGAGCCCAGGGTGGGATGTGGGGAGCAGCCTCCTGGCTGAGCTGGGCAGGCAGGGAGCCTCTGCCTGAGCTGAGCTTGGTCCTCAACATGTGTGACTGCATGGAAGGAGAATGGGCCCAGGGGAAAGGGAGACTTGTGCTGTGCCCTTTGGGTTGCAGCCCCCCAAGGGGTTTGCTGATTGGGGCACAGTAGAAGTGGCTCAGCTTGGTCCTTGTAATCAATATCTGGTTTTACTTCGGTGGATTTTCATGTCTGTCTTCTGTTCTTGTTACCTTGTACTTTGTTTTGCTAGTTTGGCATCTCTGCCTGGCAGAAGTGCTGCTGTTCATTCCTCTGGGTTTTTCTGACAGGGAAGGACAGATCCTGCTGGCCAGGGCTTGGAGCAGAGTGACCAGGATGTGTGCAGGTGTCCCCACCTTTGTCTGCCTCAGCCTGCCTGTCCCTTCTGCTCAGTGCTGCTTCTCTGATATATCCCCTCTTGTTTTCAAAGCATGGCCATGCTTTAGTTGAGGCAGCTGCAGGTGAGGTACTGTGATTGAGCTGTGCACAAACAAGAACTTGCATTAAAAAAACTAGTATACTAGCAGAGTTTTGCCTTGGGTCTGAAGAGCTGAAGTGGCATCTGCCTTGTGTAGTGCTGCAGCAGTCACTAGCACTCCTCCTGTGACGGGGTCTCTGCAGTGCCGAGTGTTTCACGTGGCTCTGTGAGTGCATCCCTTACAAAACTGCTGGTACAGAGCTAGAGCCTCTTTAATGCCAGCACCAGGAGGTGAGACATGCTCTTATCAAAGGAGCTGTCAAGGTTTTCTGTTCAACTTTTTTGATCTCGGGCAACTACTGGAATAATAATAAGTTAGCCTAAATCTCCCAAGTAACTGTGACATTACATGATGTTTAATTTGTTCTTTTGTTTTCTCTGGGTGTAGAAACACTCACCTGGTCATTCAGTAGGGCTGGAGGATCTGAGAAGTGTTAATGGAATTTTAAATGAAGGATGCAAGAGAAGCAGAGCTCTCCTACACAGTAGTGCTCTGGACAGTGTCTGAGAAGCCTGTCTGCTTCCAAAGGGCTCTGTCACATGGACTGGGCACTCACAGAAGCACAGGGATGTGGTCCTTATTCCCAACATGACAGAGTTGGGAATAAGATCCTAATCTTTTGATATTCAATCCAGTACTATCCTCAAAACACCACAGCAAAATTCATCTGGCCTTTTCCTTCTGAGGTGTCAGCCCCATCCCCTGGAATGGGAGATGAGTGATGCCCAGTGGCTGTACTGTGCTCAACAATGTTGAGAGGAGTTTGAACCCAAAGCTTGGGCAACACACAAAGCCAGCTGCTTATGCTACAGCAGCACTGAATGCCTGCCCTCTTCCAGATGCTGCTAGGGAGAAAGGACCTTACTGAGTTTTCCAACAGCTAGTGCCCATTTGGGGACTGCCCAGGGGTATGGGCTCTATACCCCAGTGAGATGATGCCTAGCTCGAAGCCCTTGGTTCCCAAGCTCATGCATAATCTGTCTGATCCTTGCTTTCCTCTCCTCTTTTCCCTCCCCCTCTCCTACCAGCGTGCACACAGCCTGCTTCCGCACACCATCACTGTGCCCTCCTCTGCTCCTCATGTTTGATAAGAGGAAGTGTGTGATGCCAGATAAACACATTCCTGTTCCAAACTGCTTGGGTTTATTTTAATCTGCCTGGGCCGTTCAGCAGCCTCAGCACTCTGTTCAGCACTGAGTGCAAAGCCAACACTGTATTACCAAGGGGGAGCATTTAAATGTCCTTAGGCTTGCAGCAGTTTGGTTGGGAACGAGGGATCCTCTGCCACCCCTTGCTTGGGCCGGTGTGTGCCATCGTTAGCCCCCTTACACCCATCATCTCACTTCTCACTTTTTCTCTCTACTAGAACCATATTGCATCCGTACTGCGAGATGTCAGGGAAACATATGCTCCAGCTTTTAGTACATTTGCATAATTAGAGTAATGTGTATGAATAATTTATAGCTGTATGTGGCTGCTCAGTGTGTGACGTTAGCACCCCTCACTAAATCCTTTCCAGTGGGTGGTGCAGATCCTGCACCAGAGCAATTGTGCCGATGCAGTGTGCAGCCTGTTGGCAGATGCAGAGGCCCTGCTTTGAGACATCAGGGTGTGCATCTATCTGTGTATGTGGTTGTGTCTGTATAAATATATATATATGTGTGTTTAGTGCAGAAAGATGGGCTTTTACAGTTCTAGGGGAAGAGCAGACTAGAAGTCTCAGAGGCTAAAATGCCTTAGACTCTTAGGCTCAATACTTGCTCCGTTTACGCAGAAGCTGTGAATGAAAATGTTCTGCAACATTTGAAAGCTGAGGCAGGGATTTTTCCAGCAGGACTCAGGTGTGACTAGTTTGTGTGCCAGGATTATGTTTTTTTTTTTTTTAAATTACTTTTTCAGATCATAAAACTTAGCAGCTTGCAGGGGAGAGGGATAAACATGCCTGCACTTTGTCACAGAGCCTGATCTCAATCAGTCGGTCAATAAATAGTAGCAAAGAATTGCCTGGACACTGGCTCACTATTTACCAGCTCTTTAATGTGCGAGTTCTCATGCTGGAAATCCCAGAGTGCCAGGTAGGTGTTCTAAAGGAGTGATCTGAGTGGCTGAATCCTGGTATTTATGTTCCAGTTAATTTTAGCTTAAACTATATTTGGTCCTTTCCAAATGTTTGAGAGCCTTGGCTGGAAAGCGCTGTGTAAACTGGAATGAAGTGCAGGCATGCACACTTACTGGCTCATTAGTATTATCCACTGGGAAACTGAGGCAGGTGGTTGAGCTGAGCAGGTCTGCAGAACCAAGGTGTGGTGCAGCCTGGGCTGTTCTCCGTCGTGAGTACAGCCAGCAGGTCCAGAGAGGAGGATGTGTTTAGAAGGGTAACAGGCAGCGTAATAGTCCTTAAAGCCCTTGCTTTGAACCTTTTCACTTCACAGAATTACTTTGTAAAGATAATGCACTTGCAGCCAGTTGGTGAGTTTACACAATCAAGGGGGATTGCTGTTGAGTTTTATGGAGTCATTTCTGATTTATATTGCTGTCAGTGACAAGTTAAATGAGCCTAGCATTCAACAGACTGATGTTCAGGTGTGTGCATCTCCTGAGTGCGCTGCTTTGCGTTTCGCGTCCAAAAATGTAGCTGATGTACCCAGCCAGTCAACAACCATGTTTGTAAAATCCTCATGAATATTCAGTGAAACTCTTTGAATTGATGCTGTTGCCATTACACAGCCATATGAATCCATGGGAAGGATGAGACCTTAGCTGATGTTTCTGGAAGCCTCCCTCATCCAGGTTGTCGTGCCTTCGACTGAAGGAGCCTGTGTGGTCCCCACATCCATTCCAGCTGAAGTTGTTAACTTCAGGCTGTGTTTAAAAATAAAGCAAGGCAAAATCCATACCAGCTCTGCCAGAATGCAGGATGAATAATTAGGTGGAGATCATTAAAGTTTCCCTTCTTAAAAACATACATAGATTATTCTTTAATGGAAAGTTAATTGTTTTATTATTCTCTCCAGATGGTTCTTTTCCTTTACATTCACAGGGGAATTGATATAGCCTGGAATTCAGTCTCCTGTGAGCGGGGCTGATAACCAAAAATGCAACTCTATCACTGATTAAGATACAAAACATAGAAAATATGTATCTGTATTCCATCATAGTTTCAGATTTTTCACATTCTACAATTTTTAATATCATTTATAGGCTTTAAGTGCCCCATCAACTTGAAATGCTGCAAGGTAGGGAGCTTGCATTGCTCTTCCTGATAGGTTTGTCAAGCAAGCACTAGATATTGGACACTACTGGATCCTGGCTTTCTTGTGGATGATCCATCACTTCCATCCATCACTGGACTATGGAGGAGCGAAATATACAGTTATAATGAAAGGTTTAAAGAAGGAAACTGTTGTTCGATGCTTGGGGTTATTGTGTGGAGGAAGCAGCAAGATGTGTCACGTCTCCTTTGCCCTGTATGTAGAAATGCAGGAGGGTGTGGAAAGGTGGGGAGGCCAGGGAGGAGGTGACTTCTCAAGGGCACAGTTGTGGTTGTTATGTTCCAGTGTGGCTCCAGCCTGGTAAATGGCAGCGGGCACTTCGCATGTTAAGTGAGCGTGTTTATTGTGCCTCATTACAGCAGATCACCTCTGACATCTGAAGTGAATAACTTGAGTGGGCCCCTTATTTCAAACACCCGCCGTGCCGACCTATTGGCCTGCAATGATGCTGCCAGTTTTATAGGTACTTATTTCCTTTTAATTATTTAGAGTTAAGATATTATTGTAAGGGAGGGAGAGAGTGGAGTCTGTTATTAGATCAGCATTGCCTTCCTCGTAAGCAGATCAACTGGACTTCAGTACTGGAGAGCTTTGCCTGAAGACTGAGAATGTGTGCTATGGTTAAAGCTGTAGTTTGCTGTTGCTTTATTGAAAGAGATGGCTCTGCTTTTGGAGGAACTGCCTCTTGGGAGACTCCAGATCTTGGTAACCATCAGGGATCTGTAGCTTTCCAACACTTGTATCCTTTGCATCTTACTTTGACAATTCTGCATACAATGAGCTTGAAAAACTCCAGTTTTGTGTCTTAGGGATAAATCAGGTTCTCTCATTATTTGGGAGGTTGTATCCAGGGCAGAGGGAAGGAAGGTGAACAGGCTAAGGATGAAATGTAGCAGGAAGGTGATGCTAATGGCTAAGGATTCTTCTTCCTCCTCTCTTGCTCTTGGGCTGATCAATGCCAACTGATATATGTGAGGCGTCCCCTCTTAATTTTGATATATATTTTGGAGGATTTCTCTGTTTCTTTAGTTTGGATTTATATTTGGGCTTGCTCGTTGTGATTCAGTTATTCACTGGGCTTGAGATTTTATTGACTTTTCTCTCTTTTCTAACTGACCTTTCACACCTGGAAGCATCCAAGACAGATTTAGTATGTGTTTGTTCAGCACCTACTATAACCAATAGTGTTATGCTTTTTGGACACTGACCATAGTATAAATATTAAATAGTAAGTAAGAGCACAGAGAAAAATCCTGCCTGAATGAAACATGAGATTTACTGATGCGAAGAGATGCTGTGAATGAGAGGCATGGCTATTTCTATCAGGGCAGTTTCCTAAATGCCTGGCTGATGTGGCGTGAACTGGTGGCAGGATCTAAATGTCTCCATGTGTCAGGAGCTACTCTAGGGATTGTTTAAGTAGTAGCATTAGTTATCATCTGTTGGATGCCCAAGCAAAGGCTTTGCTTGTAGGTAGGAGGCAGGGAGCAGGTTTTCAATTCCCTGCTGTGACTGTAAGGCCAGGTAAATAGAGAAGAAGGAGACAGCAGGGGGTTTATGTGACTTGAGGAGCAAAGAAGATTGTAATGGTAAATGTTGGATTACTTTTAAAAACAAGTAGGTCATTGAAGATACCATGGTTGGTGAACAGAAAAAGAAAAAAAGGTGGATTTATTCCTTGTTCTTCTATGATTTGTTACACTATAAAGCTCACATCACTGCTCAGCATGCTGTCATTTTTAATTTTGGAAGGTCTTTGTTTCTGTCAGTGGTCCAGCAAGGATGACACTAGACCTGATTAAGGGCCTGGGATCTTCAGAGGTTCCCAGTTTCCTTGGGCATTATGAGTAGGCTGGGCCTTACTGTAGTGCTTGCTGGGAACATCAGCTGTTGTTCCATTACCTGCTCTACCAGGATTTACATGTGACAACACAGTCAACTCAAATTGTTTAAAATTCAACTTATGTTTTGTCTTCTGCCCCTTTTGCAGAGTGCTGGCATGCAAGAAAAACAACTGTCCCCATTCCTGCCTTTTGTAGAAAGCAACAGATGGTTACCTAACATTCAGTGATAATAATTTGCTGTGAGGTATATACATGGAATATTCATAGCATCACTACTGGCTAGGTCCAATTCTGAGTAGAAACGATACCTCCAATATGTTCTTAAGTGCCCAGTGACTTGGTGTTCACGGAAAAGAAATCCTAGCATGGTAATACCATGCTTACCTCTGGTGCATTTCATGGCTGATTATTAAAATTGCATGCAAACAAGTTTACTTTCACATCTCAATACTGGAGAGAAGGAAAACATCACAGGTTGGCTCTGTAAACAGGTAAATTGATGGCTTGGATGAGGAAAACCCTTATTCTGTACAGCGAGTCTGATGGAGGGCTGGTGAGGGTACCTGTGAATCCTGACTCCAGGGCTTATCTACCAAATGTCTTCCTTAATAACAACTGCTCAGTTTGTCTCTTCTGGCTCATTACTACATCTATTAGCACTGAGCAGTGAATCCTAGAAAATGCAAGTGAGAGAGAGAAACTTTCAGCTTTGAATTCTCCCCTAGGAAACTTATTTCTGGCAAGTTTCACAAGTGGCAGCTTCTTGTTTATATTCATAGGGCCTATAACACATGGCATTTTCTCGTTGGCTCTGCCCTCAGCTCCCTCCCATGACTGAAGTGACAAGCCATCGTTCTCTCCTTGCCTCTGCTGTTGGTGTGAGTTTTTAGGGCTGTGCTCCTGATGCAGAGCCCAAGCAACAGTTGATTGCCAGCTTTCCCTCCTCCTTAGATGTGTGCTAGCTCTTGAACGACATTTTGAGGTGCCTGAAGCATTCTGTGGAAGAAAATTAATTGGTTTTGACAAACCACAGCAGTCCCTTGGGTGCCTAGGAGTGCAACATTTATTGAAACCAGGCAGGAAATCAAAACGCTCTGGTGTTCACTCACCTCCAGTGCAGCTGTATTAAAAAAAATAAAACGTAAAAAATCCTTAACCTTCCTCTGGATTTTTCGCTCTGACATTTGGATCGTCCACTGACTTTCTAATAAAACCTCCTTTTTCTTTTAGAAGAGAGTTTAGTGGTCATGAAAGATGCCAGAATGACAGCCCAGGGAGTAGATGGTCTCTGTTTACCCACAGAGCAAATGCAGCATCAGGGCAAACGTACTTGCCATTGTACTTCCACCTTGACCTGCGGCATCCCAAAGGAGGGTAGGGAATTGCAGGTTTTCAGCACTTCTAGACTTGACCTCTCTGCTTACACAACTTAATAAAGGAATCAGCCTTCTCCTGCTATTGCAGTGTAGTATTAAGGAAGGATTTTTCATCATAGCTGCAGGTGTAACAGCTTCAGTGCAAAACTCAAACTGAAAGCACTCTGCTAGCAGAAACCATCTCCTAGCCCCACTCTTCCAGGAGCCTGGCCTGTCTTCCTAACATGTTGGTTACAATCTGATTCATTTCTAAAACATATGCTGATATCCAGTGCAAGGTAAAGAAGATCCCTTTATACATGACAGGTGTGTTATGGTGGGTGTGGGTGCCCTTCAGTCAGCCACTGGCTTGAGGTCACTGCTCTGCTCTGTGTAGAGCTGCTGATGGGAGTCATTAAGTTGCCATCAAGTTTTAATTAGTGTTGATTCACCTCTAAAAAATAACCAGCAGTGTTCTTCACACAGCTCCGAAGGCAGGGCTGGGAAGTGAGGGGAGTCATTTTTAAACAAAAGCTGGTTACTGCCCAGGTGCAGTCACAAAATACGGTTGGGGTTAGTTTTACGGGGGGTGCCCACTTGCCAGCCTGTAGAGTGGCATGTGATTTCTGGACTGTGTCTTGCTTGATGAGGCGGTTGAATCTTTTTTACAGGTCTTTTGCTGTCCATGGGCATACCCAGGAGTGGTGTCAGTAGAGGAAAGCCATATACTTTCAGCCTGTAGGATCAGGTTTATCACAGATCCCGAGTGGAGCCACTCGAAAGGCTGATTGGAAAGGATTCACAGACAAATGGCAGTTATTCAGCTCCTCCAGGACCTTGTTGCAATAGACTTCTGGGGTTTTAGCAGGTTCTTTGTGTGTTGTCGATCACCACAAGATTTATATGGATACGGTAGGGGTGCACACTCTGAATGCAGTAAACAATATGGGGTGTGTTAGGCAGAAGGTCCTGATGTCCTTGTGTGTCCTCCGTAGCTGCAAGTGCCAGGCAGAGGTGGGACAGCAGCTTTGTCAGTGTGGTTAGAAACTCTGCAAGTGGACCAAAGCTCCAGCTAATGTCTGGAGTGACAGAGATGGGGAAGCGATGGACGGAGGAAGCATTTGCTTCTAAAGACTTCCTGTGGTTGGGCTCCTCTCAGTTCTCGCTCGCAGAGGCAGAGCAGGGATGTGTTTGGAAGCTGTGGAGGGGACAGATGGGGAGCCAGCCCTGGGAGGTCCTTGAGAAGAGCAGGTAATGTGACTGCGGCAGAGAGGGGAGGGGTGGCAATGGCTGCTGGCTCTGCGTCACCGAGACGGTGACAACTCCTTAAGCAATTAATTAGCACAGCTGAGAGCCTGAGCTCGGTGCTAAAGGTGAGCTGCAGTTGTACCAGCAGAGATGCACGAAGGCTTTATTGTTCTGGCCTGGGACCTCGCTGGGGGCTTGTCTTGGTGGTTGTTACTGCAATGCTTCTACAAGCTATTCACGATCTCGTAGAATAGCTGTAGAAGCATTGCCTTAAAAGTCCAGCAATGTGGGAGGCTAAAGAGGGGTCATCAACAATCCTAAATGAAGCTTTGGCAGGTCTGGATACTGCAGCAGAATTACTGCCTAGGTTTCTTCTTCACCTTTTTTCTCCTCTAATGATTCTGCTTTCTGGCATAACAATTACCTACTTTGGATATCAATGTCTATGGGAAACTGGCTCAAGCTAAAATGGTAAATTAACTGCTTTGAAGCTTATGTTCCAGATGTCAGAAGTGATAGATTCTGTCGAGTGGTTTCTAGCTAGAAAAGACTTTGAGCGGTGTCATTTTTCACGGGAAAACTTCCCATATGCTTCTCCAAGAGGCTTTTCTGGGCAATTAAGTGACATGCTGTATGCAGAGATAACATGAATTCAGAGAGCTTTTGCACTTCATCTTCTATGACACACCATACATGTGACGTCAGTGGTCACCATGGGTTTGGCCCTTGGTCTCAGTTACTTCTGCAGGAGGGGGTTTGCCACCTCTTCTGTCACCCATAACCAACAGGACTCCTGTGGTGTTCGTTGTACGAATGGTTGTATGAGCATGACACACTGTGAAGCTGGGATGTGGGAAGATCTGTGGCAGAGGAAGTGCCATCCTACATTCATCCACTGAATGGCATAGTGGGCACCAAGGCCTTTCAGCTCCTGAGCCAGTGGGATGTCTGGTAACAGAGAGACAACAGTCTGGACAAGGAGTAGGTGTCATGGGAGTGAAGATTTTCATGCAACTGCATGGCAGCTTCTTTTTCTCTCTTATTATAACAGACGAATAAAGTTATTCTCATAAAGAACACCTGTCTGTATAGGGGAAACCAAAGTGTGCTGCTGTTCACGTATTAGGCAACATGACAATGAAGTATGGGGGAAAACTCAGTAAAAATCATCATTTTTAGATGTATGCAGAGTGTTTCATGGCCCTTGGCAAAGGAAGGGTACAGCATGGATTGTGATTTGGGGGCTTTCAGAGTGCCCCCCAGAGATGACCCTCTGGTGGCACCGATCGTTTCAGTCCCTGTATGGCTCCATCTCCTCCCAGGAGTCGAGCCCTCTGAGATTTTTCTTGCTTGACTCCTCTGTGCCAGCAGTCCTGAGGTTCCTGCTGCTTTGCATTACAGCTGTGTGTCAAGAAATCCCAGCTCCTGAGGTCAAGTGCTAGGCATTTGCTTCTTTATCAGATATTTACTTAGGAGGATTTCATTATACTGAATCTACTAGCTTTGAATAAATTCACATGCAGTGAATTTATTCTCGCTCTTTCTGAAGGGACTTGTATGCTAGAGAAAACTTTGAAGATGACCATTTATACAGAAAGCAATTACTTTTGTGGTAATTTTGTATGTATTTTACTGCAGATACTGTATTTCTATTTGACTGTGAGCTTTCTCCCAAGTGCCACTGCTGTGCTAGAAGCAGAGAAAGTCAGATGCTTGAATTTGTGGTGCCCCAACATTTTCACACTGATAACATTGAGTGTATTTGTCTGTGCATTTATTTGAACAAATTCCACCTGTCTGAATAAAACTACAGGTTGATCTTATCAAAATCCACTTGTTGTTGCTCCATGTGAAGTGGGGAGGTGGGGTTGTTTTGTTTTCTTAATGTTGGTTGATTTTGGTGGGGTTTTTTTGCAACACCACTGTGCCAGCTTCTGGTTATTGGATTTCTTCAGCCAGGTGGTAGAGATGATCCTTCATGATGCTGCAGAGGGCATCTCCAAAGCCTCCCCACTCAGTTCATGAGTATCCAGGAACCACACTCTGCAATATGGATAAGTTGAACTATTGGCAAAAGCAGCTTACTATATGATTTGGAATAATAAACCTGTAAAAAATCCTTCTGCAAATAACTTTCAAATGTGTGATGGGGAAAAGCTGAATTCTTCACCTCAGCGGCTGTTTTCCTCCATGCAAACCATAATGTCATATACACAGGAACTCTTTCTGGTGCCTCTGTTGCAGGCCTCTGCACCCAGGATCTTCTGCAATCACTTGACCAAGTCCAAAACAAATTAGGAGGAAAAGCTCAAGTAAGAATTTAGGTAGTTAGGCCTGATAATCCGTTAAGTCCTCTCTCCACTTCAGCAGGTAAGTCTTGGTGGTCCTTGTGATAAGAAAAAGCCATTCTTTGGGGCTGGAGGTTTGGGTCACCAAAACTGTTGGTTGTATAGATATCAGTGGGGAGAATAGCTGTCCATCCTACATCTAAATGTGCCCTTAGCATTTCCAGAGGGCAAACATGCACAGCTCCTTTTGAAAATGGACACGGGAAAACTGGAGGAATGTGTACTAAAGATAAGCATGTTCATATTAAAATCCAGAAGGGTAGATTTATTTTTTTCTTCAACAGAAGTTTCTCATCAACAAGATTTGTTTCATTTAGAAGTGGCTCATTAACTAGTTTAGAAAAGGAAAACCAAACCGAAAACCTTAAAGAAATGTAGGTCCCTGTTAGGTTGGAAATTCTATATTCCATGCTGGATTATTGTTTTATGGGAACCAGTGATAGTTATGCTGTACATATCTATATATTTCACCAGAGAGCAAAAACTGTTTTCTAGGGGAGACTATTATACAGAAAAAAATTTAATTAATAATAAGCCATTGCTATTGCAGTATATAATACTTGTGCTCAAGCCTGAATCTGAGATGAACAAAAAATGTGTCATCTGAACAGCTCTCAACATCCCAGTCTTAACTTTGTGGCTAGCTTTAACCGTTGCAATAGACTGATGAGAGAGATCACAGAAACTTTCTTATGATTTCTGTAATAAAGTAGACAGAAACATTTATCTGAGCATTTCTATGGCATGAGAATGTTGTGGCATTTTCTGGGTTGTTCATTATCCGACTAAGCCACTCACATCTGGAGGAATCACATCCCACTTGACTTTTGACCTTTTTTCCTTGCATGGCATTTGGTTTAGGATTTAATGACAAATAAAAAATTTATTTCTGGATCAGTAGGTCTGTGAAGTTTTGGTTAGTCCAGATAGGGCATGAACTTGAGCTGGTTTGCTGGCAAAAGGAAGGAAAGACTTTTGTGATTCAGGCAGAAAGTCGTTGCTCAGGACATCTGTGGTTGGGTCCTGTCTCTGTGTTAGCCTGCTCTGGGAGCCTGGGCAGGCTCTCTGTATCTTCCTGGTGTAGCAATCTATTGATGGATTTCCTTCCCACAGTGAGAATTTCTGAATTCACATTCAGTGGATGTTAGTAACGCCTGCCACAGAAAGATCTAGGGACAAACTGCACATTGTTGGTTATTTTTAAGAGGAAACCAAAAGAAAAATAAGCACACTGAGAGTGTTTTGTAATTCAGGTTTTGAAATTGGCACTTAATAGGTAGAAATTAGCCTGAACTGAAAGCAAAGGAAAACTTTGGGCACAACAGGGCTTTGCAGTACTTTCTGAGAATTCGGAGAGAAGTACATTTTGGCAGATTTCTAGTTTCAGCTTCTCATGTGCTATTATAGCCCTCTTCATGGAGATCCAGCAAACCCTGGAGAAATCACACATGTGAACCCACTTAAATCTTCCCCCTGCCAGGCTTCTAAATGGGGGTCTAAGGCTCAAGCTGCTTCTAGTTGTTGTGGTCTGCCTCAGTTTAAGTTATTTTTCTCATGAAAGACTGAGCAGAAGTGAAATTGGTGCTGTAATAAAAGGTGTCCCTATTTCATAAGGACCTTAACAGCAGCTGCTGAGGACAAACATTAGCCTAAGAAGGTCTCCAGGGGTTGGCTTTGACGGAGGTAATCTTTCTTGTAATACCATTCCTAATGTGGATCTCTGTTAGCTATATGTAGTAATTTCTTCCTCTGTATTTGTTCTGGTATATCTCTAGGGCTGCTTGTATGTGCTGTAGAATATTTACCGTATTTCTTTCTTTCCATCTATTGTGCTGTGGTCTTGTAATATGTGTCTGTTGCAGATCTGTTCTCTTCTAAACATGTAGTGTACCTCCTAGTTTCTCCCTTACTCCTTGTAGCAGGTTTGTCTTTTCCTCAAATGTTCTCTGAGCACTGCACCTCTGAGCTGAGGGTACATCAAACTGCAGTTGCAGTTCCTGCTCACGGAAGGGAGGCCTCCAAGAAAAATGGGGAGAGACTATTCACAAGAGCATGGAGTGACAAGACAAGAGGGAACGGCTTCAAACTGAAAGAGAGTAGGCTTATATTAGAGATTAAAAAGAAATTCTTCCCTGTGAGGATGGTGAGGCCCTGGCACAGGTTGCCCAGAGAAATTGTGGCTGCCCCATCCCTGGAAGTGTTCCAGGCCAGGTGGGATGGTGCTCTGAGAAACCTGGTCTAGTGGAAGATGTTCCTGGCAACGGCAGAGGGGTTGAAACAAGATGATCTTTGAGGTCCCTTCCAACCCAAACCATTCTGTGATTCTATTTGCACCATTGGGAACAGAAGTGAGAAGGGCAGAACAGCAATGGTTGCCTCAGTATCTTCTGATTCTCACTGGTGGCTCCTGTTCAGATATGCCTGTTGTCCAGCAGATATTCAGGGGTTCAGCTGTGGTAGTTACAGTCTCAAGCCTGTTGCATTTGGTTCTGGCCTATTTTCCTAGCCAGCGAATCCTTCCTGTTTGCTATTCATTTCTCCAGTTCTGACACCAGATGTTAACAAGTGGCATCTTGATGCTTTGTGATGTCTGGAGGTGGTTTAGGAATTTTTTACTCCTACTTCTCTTTCTTTGCATCACTTTTGCTATATAGATGATACCATAATAGAATAACACTTCACGGAGGAGTCTGTTGGATTTTGTTTTGACTATTACTGCTTGATTGCATTTGTCATTGTTTTTTCCTGCTTTTTTCTTTTTTCCATGCTTTGGATTTTTTGGTCAAATATCGAGGCATCCTAAACCATGACAGAACAAGTGTTTTTTAGGAGTAATTTTAGAACTCTTGTTCAACTCTTCCCCTGCCCCTGCACCCCAGAATTCATCATTCTCCCTATGCCCCACTGCAGTGTCTGTGCAGATGATTTCTTCTGTTTGTCATTTACAGCTGGCCTGCCTGTCTGGCCATTTGTTTAGAAAATCTAGGTAGCTTTTAGACTGATCAGAGGAATTCCACACCACTGACTTAACTGAGCTGTGGGGAACTCTCTTCATCTCTGACCTTTGGTTTGCTCCAGCTCAACAGAGGGGTGCAGCATTCGGGCTGGGTCTGTGTCACATCCGTGGTGTGCAGGGAAATCATTCTTGCTTTTCTGCTGCTGTCTCTTCTGAAGAGCAGCTCACAGTTGCAATTTCTGCAGTCAGAGGGACTTGGCAAGTGGTGGATTGACAGGACTGTCCAAACTGTCCCACAGAGGGCCCTGGAGATTGCTGGGTGTCAGCCAGTGCCGGACCTCTGCTGCTTTCCTGGGAGACCTGGGGCTGTATCACCCATCTGTTTTCCCCTAGGAAGGGAAGGGATCCAGCTGACCAAACTCAATCACTTTGTCAATGAGGATAAATAAGGATCATAATCCAATTGTTATGGCAATTGCAATGCAGCAAACTCGAGGCAACTTTCCAAAGTTTCTATATTTATATCTCACTCATTTAAAGCAGAAGGAGGCAGACCAGCTTTTGCCAGTCTTTCCCATGTCCCAAGCAAATCATATTGCCAGCTCAGACAAACTTCTTGATGGGTGTCAGTAGGACCATCTCTTTTACTGTGTTTACTGGTATGCTCTGCCTCTACTTCCAGGGACTGAAGGCTGATGGTAATCTACAAAAATAATAAATGCATAATAAAGAATAAATAATAAAAGCCTTCTTGGCACTATAGTTCCCAGCTGTACAGCATTGACCTCACTCAGTACAAAGCTTGTACAACAGGTGGTGATCCCTTGTACCAAAACTATGGGAAATCAGAAGTATTTAATTTAAAGTCAAAGTCTATAGTCTTTTTAATGTGAAAATATAGCATAGCATAGTACTTAGGACTATGGGTGGAGGAATCTTCTGAAAGGCTATAAGCAAATCTGAAGAAGATTGATTATTAATTATCAAGTCCTTTCAGGAGTTTGTCTTAGTTTTTTTATGTTTCAAATTACAATAACAAGATAATGAAGACAAATTTTCCATAGCTGTAGCTGAAAGCTTGGTACAGGTTGTACTTGAGGCAACTAGGTCATCCTTTAGTTAAATTGTTAAATTATTAAATATTCTTGTATCTCATTACTCAGGTACAACCAAGTGAAGTCAGCAACACATCACCTGCAAGGTGGGAGCTAACGTGACCTTAGAACTCCTGTGCAGGTGACTTGTGTGTGATCCACTGATCCCTGGCTGATGGGAGTCCTTGATCTCTGTCCTTCTTCCCAGTGTATCAATCCATTGATTACTGATGCCCTGTGCAGTGGGACACCCCACAGCCAAGGGCTTCCCCAGCAGAGCTGCTGTGCCCCCCTGTGCCAGGGCTGCAGGGCTGCCTGGGCAGCTCTGGGGACACAAAGGTGTCAAGCTCAGAGGACTGATGTCCCCCTGGTCTCCTCCTACAGACAGACCTGTGTTCCTGTGCTCACTGCCAAGTCATAAAATCAATTAGAAATTAAAGGCCAGATTCATGAGTTCACTTCAGCTGCTCTAGTGGTACAAACCAGCTGCAAATTCAGCTTTTATGCTGTTGCTACTTTCCCCAGCTTTTATGTGTTAGCAGCTTTGCTTTTAAAAGCAGTTTTTAAATGGCTTGAGATTGATGCTTAACTTCAAAGTGCTAACAAATATTGCATTGCAAATTCCTCCTTGGGCTACTCCATTACTTTTTTAAAAAATAATTTTGAAAACAAAGGATATCTTTTAGGGGAAAGCTGTGCTAAGGTGAATGATGTTTCTGAGTATGCACATCAGTGCAGTGTGAACAGAGCATTGCAGTGCCAATGATTGCATCTAAACCCAGGATTTGCACAATTAAGAACATCCATTATGATGTATAATTCTCTTAGGCTTAGGAGCTCTTAGATAAAACCAAAAGAAAATTTCAATTCAAAAACTAGTACCATTTCTCTGCTTCTCTGCTCTTGTCAGAATTCATTGAATCTTGTGAGAGTTTGATATTTTTAAAAATTAAATGTGGTTATTTCATTGTTAACTTCATACTGGAAGTACCTATTCTCAGTGCTTTTAATAGTTTTAAGCAAAAATACAACAATCACGATTAAGGTTTAAGAACTCTAGTTAAGCAGCATATTTCAAAACATAATATATTTAAAAATACGGTCCCACATTATGTAACTACCACACAATTTAATTTTGGATGGTTTCACTGTGCATTTCAGGTTGCAGATATTGCCAGCTTTGCAGTCCAGTCTAGTGTTAAAACATCAAATTTCCCGATTCCATCATGCGTGTTCTTTCACAGTTGCTTTTAAATATTTCATCCAAAATTACTGATATGCCTGCTCTGCTTTATAATGCTTTTTGGGGGACTAATGACAACTCTTTGGGATTTGCAGGGGTTTTCTCATGTTTAAATTGGTAAGTATTCTTCTCACTTAGCTCTGTCTTAAGATATATTTATTATAACTGAAATCTTCTGGTGGGAAAAATTGCCCCAGCTTTATATCTTGTTTAGCAGGTCATTAAACGATTGACTTTTCTCTAAAAGCATCCCAACCATGGTTTTCCAAAGTTTATAAGTGACCATTTCCATATGTCTGCATAAGACAGGTATTAAACCATCTGACAAGTTAAATCACAAATCAGACAAAGAGAGAGGGGACAAGGGAGGAGAGATTATATAATCCTCTTTACTGGAACAAGTTGAGATCTCACTGTTTTCCCCAAATAAGCAATATGCTCTGTCAGCACAACAATAAAGCATGTGTGTGCATCTTCATCCCAGCCTATATAGCCACACATTAGTGTAGTTAATCAGGGTTAGGGAGAAAACAGATTTGCATCTATGCAAATGGTCTTCCAAGAAATGGAGCAAGGAGAGACCGTTCCAGGTAATCGCAGCAACTCCCCTTGCTCAGTGCAGCAGGTCGGCCAGCGGCACGTGAGCTTGCCCAGGGTGGATTCAGGAAGGGAATTTGGCTATTAATGAGTAAGTTCAGTGGCCTTTGTGCACCGTGTGACTGTGCCTGCCCAGGGCAGCAGTGTGTGCCCGCGGGGACAGGGTACGTGTTGCAAGCAGTGTTGTGTTGATGATGGCTCCTTTGCTCTCGGGAAGATTAACCTATTTTTAGACCAAACTGTTGGTGTGAGGCCAGGAGAAGCCTTCTATCTTTTAGATTTATGGAGGTTGCCAGGCAGATCTTAAACACTTCCTCTAAGCTGCATTTATTTGTATTTTGGCTTCCTTTTGGAGGCCAAGTTCCCTGTATCTCTTTGGATAGGACCCTCGATCTTGAAACAGGTCTGGAGTCTGTCAAGTAATCCAATTCATTCAACATTTGGAATTACCGTGCAAAAAAAAGTAATTTATTTTCTAATTATTCTCTGTCTTGCACAACCGTGCATCGCTGAAGTGTCACTATTTAAAATATTTATCTCTCTCTGCTGCGTGATCTGCTCGAAGGCCATGGAGGGGCGATGAAATAAAAGCACTCTTTCCCAACACAGGCACATTACTTTGACTCGTCTTGGGCTGTTTTGACGTCTCCCTGTAAATACATTTATTTTTCATTAGGATGTTTCTGGGTTTGTGGCATCCAGGAAAGCCAAAGCCATTACGCTGTTCATCTGTTAGAGACAAAATGAAGATAAACAAGTGTAATGAACTCCCGCTGAAGCCATTTCTCTGTTGTCTTTCCCTTGCTGCAAATGTTTGTGTGTGTGTGTGTGCGCGCAGAAACAGCCTCCTCGTGCCGGCTGGATGGGGGCAGCTGCTCTCAGTGCTTCCATTCTTCATCTGCAAGGAGGATTCAGCTGGGGAGAAGGATTCAAGCTCCAAGAGTGCTGTAGTCCTCGGGTTTGCTGTTGTGTCTGGAGAGCTCAGGCCTAGGGCATCACCTGTAGCTTCCCTGGGGAAGCTGTGGGGTTTAACTTGTGATCTTGGCCCCACAGCAATTTCCTCCATCCCTCTCCAATGTGTGACAAAGATAAATACACTGGAGATGGAAACGTGAGGACAGAATGTCTGGGAGATCCAAGCAGGTACTTATGGGGTTGTTGGTGGGGATTAGAGGATGATGTAGGGGATGACACTTCAGTACTGCATCCAGCTCTGGAGTCCCCAACACAGGAATGACATCAACCTGTTGGAGCAAGTTCAAGTTCATTAGAGGGATGGAGCACCTCTCCTATGGGGAAGGGCTGAGAGGATTGCGATTGTTCAGCTTGGAGAAGGGCAGGCTTCTGTGTGACCTAATTGTGGCCTTCCAGTACCTGAAGGGAGCCTGCAAGAAAGATGGAGAGGGATTGTTTACAAGGGCTTGGAGTGACAGGAAAAGGGGGAATGGCTTCAAACTGAAAGAGAATAGGTTTAGATTGGGTATTAGAAAAAGATAAATGTGACAGTAGTGAGGCACTGGTACAGGCTGCCCAGAGAAGTTGTGAATGCCCCATCCCTGGTCAAGGCCAGGTAGGATGGGGCTCTGAGAAACCTGGTCTAGTGGAAGGTGTTCCTGCCCACAGCAGGGGGGTTGAAATGAGATGATCTTTAAAATTCCTTCCAACCCAAACCATTTCATGATTCTATAACACGTTCACTGCAGGGATTTCTATTGCAGGCTAGATAGCCTCATCCCAGCTATGGGCTCAAAAAAACTATTGGAGAGCCTGTGGCATAGTAGCAAATAGCCAGTACGATTGGAGGTTGGTGGATAGGGAGTTAAAGGCAGCCAGAGACAGGAATATTGTTTGGAGATCAGGGAAAGCTTGGAAAGGATAGAAAGTAAGCTGCAAAGAGGCATGAAGACGAGAATAAAAATGAAAGCGAATATTGAGCTTTCTAGGGTGGCACATATGCTCTTTTTTCATCCTAGTCTTTCAATTATTTCCTATTTATTTGAGCCCTCCCTCATGCACCCATCCCCACCCTTCCAAACTAACTTGCTCATTGAGTTTGAGTGAGTTTATGCTGAATTTTAAAATACCTTCTTTTTCTCCATCTCTAAACTGCTAATCTCCCAGGCTGAGGAATCCTGGGACAAAGAGGAGTCCGCAGAGTGGAACTCTGTAAAATTAGCTTTTGCAGCATTAATGTTTGCACAGTTACAGGCTGAAGCCCTGCACTTCCCCTGCCTGGCAGCCTGCCTCCCTTCCCCAGGGAGGCCAGCACAGAGTGAGCTGCCTTCCTCCTTCTCTTCCTCCTCTTCCTCCACCTCCCTTGCCACCATCCCTCTGCTGCAAGAGGAGCAGAGGGGAGACTTGGCATTCATTCGGACAAGGGTTTAATGTGCATTATCTTGGGCTTGTCTCCTGTTATTGAAATGTGTTCTCAAATACAGCATAAAATTGAAATTCCAGTGCTGGTGTCACATAGTGGGGATGATTAGCTGGGAAAAGAGGGCACATGGGGGAATATTTTTTGGGTGGAACCAAGCTGAGACTTGGCACATGCTGTGCATTGCTTCCTTGTGCTGCAAGCCCTCTGATTTTGGCAAGCAATTTAATCTGGAGCATCCATATGCAGGATAGGGATGGTTTTGGAGCAGAAGGAAGGTGCAGAGGCTCCAGGCTGGTGTAGTGCTGTGATACCCCTGCAGGGAGAGTCCTGTCTGTGCCTTTGGGCGATAAGCAGGCAGTGAGTGGCTTTGAGTGAGTGGCTTTGAGCCCAGTGGCTGCAGTCACCCAGGGCCCTCCGCCTGGGTGCCTGAGAGAGCAGAACAACAGATGATGGCTTGAAATCTGCTGGTGAGCTCCTTTTGACAATTTTTTGTGCTCTCTTATGCCCAATTTTGGTGTAAGAACAAGGTGCTTCTTCTGAGCACCTTGCTCCAGTTTTCACTCCTTGCGACTTGCTCTCTGCAAATCACCTATTCAAACACCATCCCTAATGCCTGTGCTTCTTTATTCCTCACTGCTTCTGCTGTTGTTTATTAACTTGCACTGCATGGCATCAGGGGGATTTGTTCATTGCAAAAGCAAAATGAAGTTGCATTTCTGCCTAACACATGTACCAAGGTACTCTCAGCCTGCCGGGCCTTGAGCAGGATCCAGCGCTAACGCTGCAAACCCTCCCCACTTCCTCTCCCGGCCCCGCTCAGCTGATTGCCTTCTATTTTTCCTTGTGGTGTTGTTATTAATAATCATATACCAATCTCCTCTGACAATCACAATCATTTCCTGGGAGAGAGCGAATCCAAGTCAACCACATCCAGCTACCCAGCGAAATGATGCTGTGTCTACCAGCCTGATGAATGCCGCTCCTGTCTGTGCCCTTTCTGTGCGTGGAGCACTTGATGATGCTGGAGGCTGCACTAGAGATTTTAAGCTGTCTATTTCTCAAGGAAACTGGCTGCAGGGAGGAGACATTGCTGCCGAGGATCAAAGGGGATGGTGATTTTTTGAGAAATAACATAATGTCTGGCTGTTCCCCTAGGGGCATTTGCCTGCAAGGGTCAGGTGCAACAGGACTATCTAGGGATGTGGTGTCCTCAGCCCAGTTCTGCGTGGATAAAGTCTCTGCCCTTAGTGCATGGTTGTAACTGGCTTCGCAAATGTTTTTTGGTAATAGATTAAGCAACGTACCATGTGCTTTCTTCTGTATCTGTGCCCCCAGTTTCCATCCTCCTGTGAGACAAAGCCCAGGGAGCTCTTGCTAACAGGTTTCTTGCTGGAAGGGATTCCCAGTGGCAAAATGGGGGTGAAAGCTTTTTCCCAGAGCTCACTGGTTTCTCAGTTATCTCCCTCTTACTCTCAGCTTGGCTCTGCAGGCTCCCAGGCTATGTGTGCTGCCAGGTTTTTCTACCAGAGCAATTTCCCTTGTTGCAGTTCCTGACAGCACCACTTTTTCTCCTAGAAACATGGGGCTGCTGAATGTCTAGCGAACTCAATTGGCCTGGATGGATGGGATGAGCCAGCTGGGTGTGCTTTGAGGCAGAAACCACCCTTCCTGTGCTTAAAGAAAAGGTGGTGACTGCAACTTGCTGGGGTGAAGGGTTGTGCTTGGGTGGGGAGGAGAGCATAGAAGGCACAGGGTGGGGGGCTCTTCACATGGGGTACCCCCCCATGTCTGTGGCTTTTCTCCAGCGTGTCTTGCTCTGCAGCCAGCCTGGCTCTGCCTTTTATTGCAGTTCATAGAAAGTTGTCTTTTTGGCTGATGGGCTGAGCGTGGCTGGCTGTGCAATGTGGAAAGCTGAGGGTGGCGGGCACGCATTCCACGTGCAGAGGAATTGCCAGGGGCTCACTGAAGTGAGGTGCCCAGGAAGGGCAGAGCTGTGGGTTGTGTCTTGGGAAATGAGGTCAAGAAACCCTTGAGAGCTCAATTAACCACACATGACCGGGGCGAACTAGGACACCGATTGCATGACTGGAGAAGATGAGAGCCCGTGGCCTGCTTGGTTTGCTCCAGGCTTAGAATGTCTTCATTTATTTTGCCTTTATTTGTCACTATTTTGTTCTTGGATTCAGAGTAGAAAGCCCTGACCTGAGCTCCCATGCTCTGCCTGTGTGACCCAGCAGTGTCTGGTCAGCAGAGGCGGTGAGTGGGGTGCAGCCTGCTCAGGGCACAAAAGCAGTGCGTGGCTCTCCTTCCCTCCATATTCTTGGTCTTTGCTCAAGCAAACTCTAACATATATTTGACTTTTCTGTATTTCCTTGTGGATCATTCTATGAAATATCGTGAAGTGGATCCTGTTTTATGTTAGAAGCTATTGGTAATGAGATTGGAGAGAGATACAGCGTTTGACTGCAGTGGCTGTTAATTTTAATATGCTGTGAATCTCGAGGTAGCTCTTTATTCTTCCTACATTGAACTTGCACGCTGCTGCTGCTACAGTCTGCATGGGGGACATGTCGTGTGAACCAAAAAGGCTTAATGAGGAACAGAGGGAAAAACTCTGCCAGTATTTTATAAAACATGAGATTTATTTTCTTAAACACAGACCACAGTGTCTAGATATTTAGAGGCTTATGATTTAGCAGCTCAAAGGAAAGATTTGGAGGTAGTAAGAGGAACAGGGGGTGGTTGACAGAGACCTTAAAATTGCACTCAGCTCTGCTGGGCAGAAAATGAGCGTGTGGTGGAAAATACCAGTTCCTGCTGGTCTGAGCAGACAAAGTCCTTCACAGGTGAGGGATGGAGGAGAGCACATCAGCAGCACAGGGCCACGGATGGCAGGTTAGTGCTATAGAATATGCTCCTTAATGGTTGGGTGAGTTGGGCAGAGACAAGTGAAATAAAAGGCGAAAGGACAGGACAGAGTGGTCAGAACCTGGGAATGAGGGCCTGGGAATGCTCTTAAGATGCTTCAAGTAACTTCTTGCCCATGTCCTAAACGAAAATAAACTATAAAAGCCCGGATGTGTCTGAAAAGATGTAGGGAAACCCCAAAGTGGTATCAAAAGGTTCACAGAGGGGATCTGAGCAAGCTCTCGGTGTTGACCCAGCTCTGAGGAGTGGCTTTGGGGCTGAAGTTTTCTGAGCTCTGTAGTTAAAGTAGAAGGGGTTTTTAATTTTGCTGGGGTTTGGGGTATTTATTTTTTTTATTGCAGCTGTTTTGCTGAATGGCTGCTCTCTGGCTGCCTTTGAATTCAGAGGGAGACTGTCACCATTGGTGTTCTGTTTGTCAGTTGTCTGTGAGCAGCAGACTGGAGATGGAACTGCATTTGATCATTTGTCAACTTTTCCTTTTGTGCTGAATATCTGATAACGTTTGCTGAGCGCTCACTCTGCGTATGCTCGTTTGATCAGCTGCTGCAACAATTGCAGGTGATGGAAGAAGAGAGGTTGGGACATGGCTAAGGCACATCTGCAGTTGAATGTTTGTCAACAACACGGTGCTCACTCGACTTGCTAATAACAGACATTAGGTGGTTCCATTGAGGTGGTTCCAGTCTTCTGCAGGCAATTACTGGTTCCCTAAATCTGTAGGCAGGCTGAAAGCATATTGGGCTGAGTGCATATTGCCTTTCCAGAACTGCTCTTGGAGGTGTGTTTCCCATCAGCAGCTGCCTCAGGGGTATCAGTTCCAGGGCAGACCTACAAGTTCTCAGTGTGGTGATGACCTACAATGCTAAAACCCTTGGGAATTGTGTGTGGGACCTGGCTTTGCTGCCACAGCCATTAAGGATTTTCATGCAAGAGAGATGGGACATGCCAGGTTGCTACAGTATCCAAACCTTGTAGTCTGGTGCATGTAAAATTCAGCTCTTCCGGAGGTCCCCTGCACAGAGAGTGCTGTTGGCATGGCAGGCTCTGGATTTTGAGGTCCAGGGGAAGCTGAACCCAGTCCACGGGAGATGGAGGATGCCTTTTCCTTGTCTCCTCCCCTCAGCTCAGAGCCTCCCTGAAGCCTGAGCAGAGCTGTGCTTTGGCCTGGTTCCTGCTGTCAAGTGCTTCCATTTACTCTGTGAAAAAGTCTTTCTGCTGTCTCTGGGAACCAAACCCCCAGGAGGAGCCCGTGACTGTGACCACTCCTTGCCCTGCACTGGCGCAGTTCTCCCCGTTCAGACCAGGCTCTGTGAGCACCACCACCACGGCAGTTATTTGTAGGGTGGGTTTTTTCCACTTTTGTTTCTCATCAGAGGCTGAGTAGCACACTCACACATGGCATATCAGGCCTCTTGCAGCACACTTCATTTAAAAAGCTAATTTGTAATTGCAAAGCAATACACATGCTTGAACAACCCCCTCCTCTCAAAAGCAAACAGAGAAACGCCACAGAGAAATAAAATAAAATGGGATGAGAATTATCCATGCTTGCTCTACTCCACTGTTTGTCTGCTGAGGAAAAAGAAGAGGTGAAGCAAAGTTACAAAAATAAATATATAAAAAATAAACAAATAGAAAACCAGCCTCTAATGTACTTAGCGTTGCAAGTCGTGAGATGGGAATTAGCCCTGCCTGTCTTCCCCTGTAGCGCAGTGTGCTCTGGATTGGGGGATCGCGGGTGCCTTTGCCACGCTCGCCCTGCTGCTCGCAGGTGTGGGTGGCGGCAGGGAGGTGACGGCAGCGCTCCCGCCCTGCGGCAGCGCCTGGCCAGGGCGGTGCGTGAGCTCCTTCTGCACCCCTTGGTGTCCCCGATGTATTTTTGAGGGGGAAGCAAGTGTTTTATCCTGCTGTGTAGCTGTGGATTAGACCGACTGTGCCTCTCGAGGGACTCCTGAACAGGCTCTGCTCGCATCGCTGTGGGCCCATGCCCTTCGCGAGTGCTTTTTCGGAGCACGGAGCCCAGCTGCGTCACCGCGCTAACAGCGCAGCTGCTGCCCACCTCTGTGTGCTGCCCACCTCTGTCTGCTGCCCACCTCTGTCTGCTGCCCACCTCTGTCTGCTGCCCGCCGCTCCTGCCCTCCTGCGCCTGCCGCTGGCACTCGCTCGGCCGCGCCGTCCGGCTCCCGAGCCCTCCCCCTCGTGCTGGGTTGGAGAGGAGAAGGGAAAGGTGAACCTGCTGTTGGGCTGCGCTCCGCAGAGCTGCCAGCTCCGATTTTGTCTCCGCTGTGCCTCTACGAGTTCAGCGGGGGCATTTTCAAAGACATTCACTGTAGTTCGCAGCATGGGTTGAGGGTCAGGGAGCTGGGGAGGAGCGAGCAGCTCTTGCTGAGGAGCCTTTCAGGGCTGAGATGCGGGATGGGGGCCGGTGTGTGGTAGGATCCTGGCACTGACGATATCTTTTACTGCAGCTTTTTTGCAGCATCAGAAAAGCAGGGTGGAATTAGGCCACGTAGCCTGTGGTATGAGCTCTGCTTGTTGGTATTGTTAATAGCTCTGCTCAGAATATGCTGACTTTTTCTGAACAAAAGCTAAAAAGCAACCCGTACAAATTAATCATTATTAATACTTTGTGCTCACTTAGCTATGCATGCAGCCATTCAGGGTGGTAAATACCCATTCTTGTGCTTGATCTCCATGGCCTCAACCTCTCTTCGATGGCAACAAAGCCTTGTACTGGGAACTCCTGTGTTTGGGGGCAGTTTGGCAATTTCAGGGCAACAACCTCTCCCCCTCTCCCTCCTCACATAAAATACAAGTAAAATGCTTTAAGCCTAAAGGAGTGACGTGGATACTATGCCAGCATGACTAAGATGAACCCAGGGATTTCATCTGCTGCCCGTTGACATTGATTCTGTGACTCCTTTATTACTCTGCTGTGAAGGCTGACTTACAGTGAAGTTTGCTCTGGCCCTAAATTTGTCCAACTCTAGTGAGGTCAGGGATTTCTTGGGATTATAACCAGAACAGAAATTCATGGCTAATAAATTGGGTGGTAATGAGGGGTCCTTTTCCTCTCAGGTCTTGAGCTCTCCTGGCAGGGTGGCCATGTGTTGCCCAGCCAGTGGGAGAGGACATGGCACATGAAGGTTAGAGGTATGTTGTCCTGCTGAACATTTTTGGGAGTGCAGCACCAACACACCGAGAGCTGGGCCCCAGGGAGGAAGGCAGGGCCGGTGTGACAAGCACTGATGATGCAGTATCTCAGCCTGCTGATGTGCACAGCAGAGCGTGGCAGTAAGCAAGTGCTGTTTGCAGAGCACAAGGAGGTGGCAGCTTGGGTTGTTGTCTCTTTGGGTTGTACCTTGTGTGCTGGTTTAAGTGCAGTTATGTGCTGCCAGATTACTGGCAACCACCATACTGCAGCAGCCCGGTCCCCTTCTCCGCTGGTGTCCATCAGTGGCTGTGCAGAGCCATGAACTGGGAGGGAAATACTCATCCCTCACTGGTGAATTTAGTCTCTCAGCCACCAAGTTCACCAGGCTTTTCAAAAATAAGTTCTCAGCCTTTCGGTATTGTGACTTCTTCCACTCCAAGTGCTACCCGTGTAATCTCTTGCACATTTCGAAGCTACTTGAAACAGCTTCTTGCTTTAGTGCTTGCCAGATTCCCCCCCAGCTGCCAGGAAGAGAGTAAGCAGCCGCTGCCTGTTCTACTTGAGAAATTCAACTGCCAAGTGGTTATTTACAGCGGGCAGAGGAATGAAAATGTTAAATGAAATCAATTGCTGGCAATGTGAAAAAAGGAAGGGGGAGGAAAAAACCCCAAACCCTTACAAAATCAGGATTATGCTGGCTGCAAGCTGCAGCCACCTTAAAAGGATTGCAGACAACAAACAGCAAAATGCCGACGACAAAGCCATGCCCGCATTAGCCCACCCTGGTGCTGACTCCGACTTTTGTTTCTGTTTAATCTCCCTATTCTTGTCCACTTTGGTCCCTTTCTTGGCAGTGGATGGGGAGATGGAAGAGCTTTGGAAAGGAAGCTGGATTGTGTTAAAACAGTTGTTTCAATCCATTTCAACATCAGGCTCCCTGCCTGAATTTAACCTGAAGGTAAATGAAAAATTAAAAACTAAATGAGCCCTATATCCCTGATGAACATCGAATTTTGCCTTAAAAATGGGAGTATTTTTATTTCCCTTGACTTTTACAGGATGGAGGTGGTGGGAAGGTTACTGGGAGAGGCTGCCAGCCGGTTTAGTTCTGGCTGGATCACAACTTTTTTTTAGGTGTCAATCCCTTCCTTTACATGGAAGCCTCAGGCTTCCCTGCTAAATCTCTACAGAGACAAGTGAATCACAGCCTTGCATTGGGCAGTGTGGCAATTAATCAGCCATTAAAAAGGAAGACCTGCTGTCTTATAAACCAATTAGACGGGAACTGGTTGCTTGTGTAACTAATGTAGTGGGGCTGCTAGTAAGTTAAAGGCTCCTTGTGGAGAGAGGAGCTGAAATAAGTCTCTGTTACAGGGCTTTAAAGAATATGTTGAAACCACCAGAGCACCAGATCTTCCTCTAAAACAGGAATCTCAATTTGCAGCTGTACATTGCAGTAAATACTGTCCCCTCTGCTTGCCTTGCAGTTGGCTGAAGAAAGTATTTTTAACTCTTGATGATGAAATGTTTTAAAGTTCTCTTTTTTCTTAAATCTTCACTGGGTTTCTGGGCAGAGATGGAGATGATGATGAGGATGAATGGGTGAGAACCCCTCTGAGGCTGGGTAGGAGAGGTGAGGCAGTGCTGTGGGATGCTCTGTGCATGCAAAGGGATGGGTTCTCTGAGGTCCAGCTAACCCTGGAGCAGGATTTGGTGCACTCTCCATTAATGCAGCACCTTTGTTAGCTTGTTTGCAGGATGGGTCTGCTTTTAGGAGCTGGGCTGATGCTTTTGCATAGCACTGCCTTTGCGTTTGTGTTGGTGCTGGTGTGGGGCAGGATTGCTGGCTCTAGGGAGAGTCCGTGTCACTGAGAGAGTGTGTTGTTATCTGTGCCTTGAGCAGGGTTTACTCCAGCAGCCACTGGAGCAAATCTCAAGCGTTTAGCTGGTTGCATTGGGCTTTCAATTCTTGGCAGTTCTGCTAATGTGCTAATTTGAACTGCTCTCTCCTGAGAACACACTCAGTCTGCTGGATGCCGAGCCAAATAGAGCAGGGGGCTGACCCCAGCCTGCTACCTGGAGCTGTGAGTGTGAATTTCAGGAGCAGTCCTGTGCTCCATCCATCCTGACAAGGGCCTGTAAGGGTGGGATTGGGTGGCTGTCCCAGCAGCAAGGGAGGAAGTGCCTTGGTGAGGAGATTCTTAAACTGATTCATTGGTTTCCTGTTCAATTTATTCTGCTTTTAGAAGAGGTGTGATTGCTGTCATTGGGCTGCTAAAGTAACAAGATATATGTTTAAGTTTACCTAATATACTGTGTGCAGCTACTTAGGAACAGTGCAAACTAGATAAATAAATCATGGCCTTGCTTCAGTCCTAGCAATGATTTTGTGTCTGCTCCATCATAACACAGGGCCTATTAATTTCACTGGGAATGTGGGACACAGCGTTCACTTACCTTATGCTTGCATTTAATGGCATTCACGTGCAGAATCTTAACAGATCATTCTAGGTCAACCAAGATAGTTGTTGCTAATCCTTTTTTGCAATTCCAGTAAGCAGGAATAATTTTAGACTAGATCTGGGGTAGGGAAACTTTGTCGCTATAGCATAAAATGCTGAAAAGACAGTTTGGGGTGCAGAGAAGGGCACTGGCTGCACCAACTTCTAGTTTTGGCTCTGAAACTTGCTTGGTGACTGTAAGAAAGACACTTAGCTTATGAGAATCTCTATTTTCCTGGCTCCCCTCATGGCACAATCTATTTTTTTTCATTTGTGACTTTTCTTGAGTGCAGTATTTGCATTATTTATGTAGTTGCAGTGACTAGGAGCGTTGGCCTGCCCTGCCCACTGATGCTGTCTTGTACCAACCTCAGTACGTGGTGGCAACACAAGCTATGCGTGTGCTTCATCAGCGAGGAGGTGCTGAGCAGTTTAGAGTACCAGCCTGTGACACTCAGCTCCCTTTGCTTACTGCTGAGTAAATTCTGCATTTCAGGGCTGATCCTGGCCCCACACTTCGATATATAAATGCTCTTAAATCTGGCCATGCGGAGAGGCCTCTGTTTCTTCCTCTCCCTTGCTCTGCAGATCACTTGTCATGATCCCAAATTCCTGACCTAGCCCTTGTTTAGGTCAGGGTCTCATCAGCCCCAGTTTAACAGATTTCATCTTTATTAAATGATAAGCGTGGGCTTACAGTCAGGGGGTTGTCGTGCTTTGCTGAGTCAGGCCTTTAATTACCCCAAGCTTATGACAGATCTGCATCCCAAATGGAAGATGCGACCGTCATCCCTCCAGCCCTCGGCTCATACTCAGGGAAGGTGCACACTCCATTTGAAAGGTACCTCAGCTGCAGTCTGCTGAGCCAATCCTCAAATTGAGTTTGAAGTCATTAAGTGGAAAAGAAAATTTTTGTGACAAGTGATTTCCCTGAGCAGGTGACAAACTATAATGAAGCGGGGCGGTTTGGCTGGAAAGGTTTATGATAGCAGCTGTGTACCCTTCCTCTCCTGTGAACAATCCGGGCAGGAGAGGATTCGTGGAAAACTGTCCATGCCACTGCAATGCAATGCTGCCTGTATGTCAGCCTTGGATTAATTTTCACAGTCTTTCCCCAAAATGTTCCTGGAGATCCTTTGGGAACAAAGGCAGGATGGGTGACTAATTACCATTTAAGTTGTACTACTCTTCTGAGCAACGTGCTTGCTTGGGAAAAGCTTGTGAGCAAATAGCACCCCTGGAAAATGGTGTAATATGAAGGCTCCGAGTTGTTTAGCTGCACTGTTGCTGGTTATAGCTGCCCAGTTTCTTCCTCCTGCTTTGGCTGTGTTCCTGTAGGACAGGGACATGTCTGCCACGAGCCAGTGGCTGCGCTGGGCACACGGCCTGGCTCTCACAGGCACCTGCAGAGAGGGGGCAGTGGGGCCAGGGACAGAGCTCTTCCCAAAACAGCAAGAAAATGGAGAAGGGAGGAATAAAGGCACCGGGATGGCTCTTCCATCATGGGGCAAGGTTTAGGTACAAGAGCAATGAGAAGCTGATTTAAAAAAACCTGAAATGTGCAGTGTGAGAGCTCCAGCTCACAGCAGGATGCTGGAGCAGCACAAGCACTTGCTCACCTTAATGTGCAGGTAGCCAAGTGTGACAGACCATGGCCGTAACACTTGGGAGAGAGGTGCAGAGGCCAAGGAATAGGCTGTTCTGGCCAGGACGGCGCCTGTCTGTTTTTAATCTCACTTCTGTGCTGTGTAGATACCTAGGCAAGAGATCTCCCTTGTTTAGGATAAAGATGGAGTGGTCCTTAAATAGGTACTATTCACAGTACACAGCTAGCCAGGAGGTTTATGGAGTGTTCCTCTAAGGTGGTGGGTGCCTTGTTAGAGGTGAGGCTTGGAGCACTGCAGGCCAGCTGCTCCTGATTTCTTTTTCCCCCTGACTGCTGGTTATGCAGTGTGTGGGTGGGTTGTTTTTTTTCTTAGTACAATGTCAACTGCTGAGCAACGCTGGGATTTGTGTAAGGGTTATGTGCTCTGATGGGGGTGCAAGCAGCTATGCCCAGGAGGACCAGGCATATTCCTGGGGAGCAGGCATGTTGTGCAGGTGCACTCACCTGTTGCAGAGAAGCCTGATCTCTGCACTGCCTTCTTGGGGTGAGCTGTTCAGAACCAACCCCCTCACTGTCTGGGCTTATGCTGGTGTCTGTTTAATGGGATTTTTTCCACAAAAGGGTAGTGATGAATTACCCAGGCTAGACACTGCTGTCTAAGGCCACCAGCTGCTGACCTTCAGGACAGTTGGATTTATACCTTGGAACAGGTGTTGAATTCCTGATGCACAGAGCGCTGCTGAGCTGGGAGCTGCTCGGTCTGGTCTGCTGTCCATCCTACACTAGGCTGAATAATCCAGCTGTCCCCACCTCCACTGCTCTTACCCAGGCTGGGACCTCCACAGCAGCACACAGAGTGGGAAGGTGGTGGGTATTGACCAGCCATGAGGCCCCCAATGTGTTAATGAGCATCATTGCCTTAACCAGCTTCACCTGGGACCTACGCCCAGCTCCTCAGCCTTGGGAGCTTCATTTTAGCTCAGGTCCCTATGTCTGCCTGAGCTATGTTGGAGCTGTACCTGCCCCCAGTGTTGTCCCTGCTGCTGGCTCCATGGGTGCCCTCTAGACCTATGTTGCAGTTTCTTGCTGCTGTTTTGTCTCCCGGATGAACCTTGGAGTGACGGTGTAGGTAGCCTAGCCTCTAATCCTGTTTCCTGAGCGAACTTTGGACCTATGCTGCAGGTAACCTGTGTCTGACTCTTGTTCCTGCCTGAGTGCTGTGAGTGGGCTTTGCCCCTGACTTGTAACCTCACCTTGCCTGGGGCTGTCCACTAGGCCTGTCTCCACCTAGCCCTGCTTAGACTTGGTGGGTCTGTGCTGGGTAGGTGAGGGCTGCCCTGTGGTCACCCATGGCTCCTGCATTGTCCCCTGTGTAGAGCATCCCCACTTTTGCTGCTCCCTGGTAGTCATGTGGATAGCAGGCTAATTCAGTGCTGCTCTTGAACCTTGAAGCAATCCTCTGGTCTCATTTGAAAATTCACTTTTCTTGAGCTTCCACTTTCAGAGCTCTCCCCTGTCCCTTCCCAGAGTTTCAGGGCTGCTGGTGTTTGGGAGGTGGTGTGGAATGGTTGTCCTGTTCTGGTTGAGAGGTGTTGCCCAGGCAAAGAAAGGATCAAAGATGTTATTTATAGGGGTGCCAAAGTTTTAATGTACTGGGAATAGAGCAGGAATAATTTCTTGGAGGCACTAGGTATGCATAGCACTACTTTGTACACAGGGGTTGAGCATGGACTGGGGGAGGGATCAACGGGAGCAAGTGATGCCAGCTGGAGACACCAGAAGCCTTTTAAAAAGAGCTTGGAAGCAACACAAAACCCAACACACTTGCATATTCCAAGCAATGCACGTAAGTAAGACTCACTTTTACATTTTTCAGAGCAGATTAGCGATTTTCTAATTAGGGAAAGAGCTGAATATTGAGCACTGAAATGGATAAGCGACTTAAAAAGAACACAGAAATCGCAAAGTGAAATCACTTAAATCAGCCTTGTCTCCTCCCCCCCTTCATGCTTGGTATGCTGTTTATCTTGGCAAAGAGGGGGAAAATAAATTCCCTGGAGGTGGCACATATACTCTGGTACCTGAATGCATCAGATGTATCTATGCACGGAGCTAAAAGCCCTAAACTGCAGATTTTTTAATCACTCTTCTGGACCTGCAAGAATATGAGCAAGGCTGCATCCCAGCAGGCTGGGGCTTGCTCTGTCTGTTGTACCAAGCAGCAGCTGTTTCCTGAATTTTGATCTGAATCTGGTTATGGATTAAGGTGATCCCAGTAGCTGAGGGTTGTTTGGCCCTTTGAACAGCTTGACGCTTGGGTTTGTGTAAGAGCAGAACATTGCCTTGGTTGTGATTCCAAATGAGTTCCTGGATGCTGCCAGACACATCTTGAGACCCAAAATGTGGCTGACCATGTTCTGCTAGCAGAAAATGTACTCTAAAGGCTAGAGACCAGTTTTGCTTGTCAGGCCTGACCCTTTACCTTTTTATGCTCTAGATTCACTAGCTACAAGATGGGGAAGAGCCAAACTTGGATTGCACCAGCCTGGGTTGGTGCCTGGGCTTTGGAAGGGACCAGTACAAGGTACCCTGGAGAGGTGCTGAAGGCTCTTCTTAGGCTCTTGTTGTCCCAAGAAAGGAAGGTTTAGGAAGCGTTATAAACTGTAAGGATGCGGGGCAGGGAGCGTATCTCACTGTGCACACAAGCCGTGCTTGCATGCTGCAGCCACTGCTGGACCATAAATAAATGTTAGTGGGCATTCTCTCTCCCAAAGCACCTATCACTGCTGCCATCCATGTGGAAAGAGGAAAGTAAATAGATTCTTGGATTGTCTTAAAGGCAGAGGGAATAGGATAGGATCAGTCTATTGGATTTGTTGAATAAACGACGAAAAATAAGATATAATTCTCTGCAGGCGCGGGTTAATGGGCTATGTTGTATTTTGCATTTCAAGCACCAGAGCATTCAAACCAAACTGTCAAACTGGTGGGCTTGTTTGAATTAACCATAGCCTGAACTGGGCACAATATTTTCTGACTTATTTATGCTCCAGTAGAATTTATGCCTGGGTGCAGCAGACATGGTGCGCTCTGCTTGCCCGGGGAGGTGTGTTCTCTGCCCCACCGTGCTTACAGTGGGAATTACAAACTGGGGAGCCAAAAAGCTGCTTTGCCATTTGCCTAAAAAGCTGACCATGCATCTGGGATTGCATCAGTGGTGTCCCAGAAAAAGGAAGGTAGCTTGCTGGCTGGAAGCTTCTGGTGTAAATCCAACCAAGATCAGTCCTGTGTTTTAATCAAAACTTCCATCCAAAAGCCATGCATCAGCATGACTCTGCTGGCTGCTCCAGAGAGGCAGAAGACAACCCCTTCACCCTCTGGCTCTTCCCCCTTGTCTGGCCAAGATGTTACAACACAGAAAAAACAGCATTGTGCTGACACTGATGCTGCTTGTGCGTTTCCCTGCTCTGTGAACACAAAAATGGGGCTCTTGGGTTTTGCCCTAAGAGGATATAAAGTGTCAGGGAAATATTATGTGCCCTTTCCTTTTAAATAGGGCCTTTGTACTGGCCTTAAAGATAGGTAAGAGGGATTCGTGCATTCCCTGACAGCTGTGGGGAAGCGGGAACTTTTCATTCCATTCTCTAGATGAAGATCAGAGGTTGTGAGATGAGAGGAGAGAGGCTGGCAGTGGAACAACCCACAGGTTAATCACGGAGTTGGCATTTGGGGGATCCAGCTTCAGTTCCTACAGGGTATTTCTAAGTATTTAGCTGAAAGCAAACACACAAAGAAACTGAAGTGCACAAAAACATGAGAAATGAGCAGCCCTGCAGCAGGCTCTGTTGTAGCTTTAAGCCTTCTAAAGAAATATCGTTATATCCTATGAATTGTATTCCAGTTGGAAAACCTTTACTGTGCCTCAGAAGTTGCCTTGCACTTCTGATACTTGATACAGAGCACATCGAGGTATTTATATAGATGATATCTTCTGGCCACTTTTAAATTAACAAAGCCTCAGGTGTAAATTCATTGTAGTTTTCATTCCTATTTCCTCTCCCCAAAATACCTTGAGAATTGGAGATTTCAGCTGCATAGAGGGACTCTGGGGGGCAGCTGTACCTCGGCTGTGCTCTTAGATGTCCCTTGCTACCCTTCACCCTACACGTTGCAGTCACCCAGTACTGTGAGCAGGGCTCTGCTGGGCTGGCCTTGATCGGCCACAGGGCACAAGAGGACGTGCCTGGGCCAGTAATGCAGCAGGACTGAACAAAACCCATCTCCCCTGGGTTGCACCCTCTCTCTAGCTGCAGCAGCATGCTCTGGCAGTCTGTTTGCTGCTTCAAACCTAGGGCCTTTCATCAGAATTTTAGCTTTTCTAATAAGTAAAGTAAGCTCATGCACATTCTCTGGCTTTGAAGACAAGTGGCATGGCATGGTTCATGTCCTTGTGGCTCACCTCTTCTCCCCAGAGGAAATTAACTTCACCTGGCTGTCGCTGCCAAAATGCCCTGGGGAGCCTGGGCCGTGACTGTCCGCTCTGGTGTGGATGGTGGTGGGGCAGTGCTGTGCTCTCCTTTAGTTACTGGTGTAGAAACAGCCAGCAAGCCTCCAGTAGCACGGAGTTAGTAGGGCAGGGTGGGTGTCTGCACATCTCTGGGAGAAGATGCCCTCGTGGCTGGGGTGCAGGGCTGGTGCTGTCCAAAGATGTGCCCTCCTGTCTGTGGAGACCTTGAGCTGTGAGGATACCCAGTGTCATTTTTCTCAAGTAGCTGAGATGCTGGCTCGCAAAAATCAGGAAAAATACAGCACAGAGGAGTTCCAGCAAGGTCTTGCCACCTTTGTCAAGTAGCAGCCAACTTACCTCACCCGGTGCCCAGGCAGGAAATAAACTTGCTAAATGAGTATATTTACTGCAAATGAATTTGTACCAAATCTTGTATGTGCAGCAAAATCCTCTTAGATGAGCATCTGATAAAGGATTAAAACTATTAAATGATTAAAAAATCCCCTCTGCCAAATGGTGAAATATACAGATTATATGGTGCTTTGTTGTTTTGTTTTTCCCCTTGGCTTTGCTACTCCCACCCTCATTGCCCTGTTTGAGGGGAGGGAAGAGAGGGAGAAAGGTCTCTGTTGCATCCCCCTGAGGCACAAGGGGTGCCAGGGAGGCTGGCAGAGCTAGGGGAGCAGTGGTAAACTCCATCACCCTGCAGGAAGTGGGGAAAGGCCCCCCCAAACCTCTCCCAGCTGCATGCTGTGTCCTGCTTTTCTGGGAAGCAGATGGATTTCTCCTTAGTATGGAGAGCTTTTCTCATGAGAAAGACTGGGCACACTGGGAGGCTCCTGGGAATTTGGAAGCCCAAACTGGTGAAGCCAAGGAGCAAGACTAAACTCTACAGGAGGGCTATTGCAGGCAGGATAACATTCCAGAGGAGTTCTCATGGGGACAGTCCTCTCCTTAGGCAAAACAGAGGAAGGATTGGTTTCAGGCAGCACCTGAGCTGGCCCTCATCTCTGGAGAGGACCATCAGTGTTTCCTTCAGCTCTAGGACATGTCACCTCGGTGAGCTTGTCTGCAGAAATGTCCTGGAACTCAGCTCCCTATGATTTGCATCACCTGTGTTGCAGGTGGTGGCACGTGACCTCAGTTATGTTGGGTGGCAGCAGACAGGGAAGTGTCAGACCATCTCTCCTGTCAGAACTTAATTTCACTGTGACACGTGCATGTCTCCTTTGGGTGTGCAACCAAGCATTCAGGGCTTGCTAGGAGTTTCTTAGCCCACAGTCCTAAGGCAATAATTGGGCCAGCCCTCATATCAGAGGAAAAATGCCAAGTACTCTGTTGTAGGAGGGGTCCAGCTAAAGCTCCTCCTGACGCTCATCATGTTCACAAGGCTTAGGTGAGCTTTGTTCTCACCCTGAACTAGAGGGTGTGAGAAGACTCCCTTGCTGTGGTTGTGTGACTGGATAATTCCTGGTAGCGCTGGGAGAAGGGGTAGGGACAGGCCACAGGCCACTGCTACAACCCTGAAGGTTGAAATGAGGGTGAAACATCAGCATCTCTGCTGTGAAAGGAGCTCTGCTGTGGGCTTGAGCAGAGCCAGGGTTTCCCTCAGGCTGCCTAGGGCTTGCTTCTTGCTGCAGAGTTGGACCCCACTAGCCATGGGCTGCTGCTGAAAGTACCTGTTTCCCTGGCGTGCTGGGCACTGCTCTGCTCTGCAGAGGATGTTTTGGGGTCAGGCTGGATGAGATAACCACTTCATTAATGTAACCCTGATTAGGCAGTCAGGGACCGCATCGGAGTCCAAGTTATTAGGAGCTGTCAGCAGCCGAGCGTTCAAGTGGAAGGATGGGAGAGGAGGAAGAAAGAGCCAAAGGAGCTATAGCAGTGGTGGTGTCAGCTCAGTATTTATGAGAGGAATAAGCCTCTGGTGCTTTATGGCCGGTAAGATGCTGTTTTCTCTGGGTCTGTTTGATTAGATAGGATTATCTCAAGGGCTCGAATGGCACATCATTGATTTCTGCTCACTTTCATGGGGACATTCAGCAGCCCTGATCTATCCCTCCTGGTTCCAGAGCACTAAGAGGGGATAACCACTGCTGGGGGGCAGCCTGTGCCAGGAGGGGCTGTTTGGAAGGGGGCACCTCTTATTTAGCCTGACTCCAGCTCCCTTGCTCTCCTGCACTGTGCTCTCCGTTTTGATTGCTTTGGGGCCATCACTCGCTGTCTCCCAAAATCAAGAGCTGGTACGATGATTCTGTCTCCTTGATGTTTTGGGGAGAGCTGGACAAGGGCAGGAAAGGAAAGAGACAGGAGAGGAATTTACCAGCTCTGGGGAGAACTTAGAAGGCCACAGTTTCTGGCTGGTGTAGTGCTGTAGGAATGAGTCATGGTCAGAGGCATGATGAGGTAGGGACCAGATTTAGGATTATTGGGGAGGTGATGGGTTTTCCAGCTTTCTGTGCCCAAGCTCTTATTTAGCATTCATTATGTATCTGGAAATTTTGTAAAAATCTTATCCCAGGCACCAAACCCTCGGTAACCTGTCCTTGCGGGTGTCAGGGTGCTTCAGGTAAGGGCAACGTGGTGCTAGCAGCAATGTCAGGCGGGTAAGCCTGACCAAAGTGAGTCAAAGTATTTAAAGGCTGCAACAGAGAGCAGCCTCCCTCATTTCCATCTTGTAGCTGCTGGCAGAATCCTGAAATGAGATGGCAAATTGCTTTTGTAGCTCTTGTCCATATAAATTGGAGGCTGAGGGGTTACAGAGCAGACTTTTTCAACAGGGTTACAGTCTTCTGGCCATGAGCAGAGGGATCTTTGTGCTGCAGTGGCAGAGAGCAGGGCAGGAGAAGAGGGAGTGTAAGGACAGGCTTTGCTTTATTCTAACCCATTAGGCATGGGTGAAACCAGTGCATCTTCATCAGCATTGGAATCGATTGCCATGAAGAGAATTGTAGAATGTTTTGTGTTCTTTGGCACATGAGGTTGAAGGCAAGGACAGCATGGAGATGTGGGGGCTTAAAGGGACTGTTGTGGGTTTGGACAGTGATCTTGCTGGAAGGACAGTGACTTGTATTTTGGTTTCTGCTTACCTCAAGCAGTCACTGGTGGATGGGTTACTTCTGCCTCTTCCCTGTGCGTGGAGGATAGTGACTTGTGAGCAGAGGAGCATCCTGAGCTGGTGGTTACCAGCATGAACAGAGGGGCTGTCTGCAGGAGAGGCTGGTGTGAGCTGCCAGGGCTGGTAACACCTCTGGGTATCTCTAGTAAAGTTCAGTGACTCTATTCCACTTGGCATCACAGAGCCGAATAACTTAACAGGCTTGGGGGCTCTAAAAGCGCTGTCCTTGTTAGCTGGTCTCCTCTGAAAGCAGAGCCAAGGGAGAACTGGGCAGGACGAGCAAAGCACCACAGCATGACAGGAGGAGGGAGGTGGGTGACGGAGGGGGATGGGGCTGAACTGGAGGCCTGTGGGCAGAGGAGCTGATGCAGGCAGGTAGTTCTTAACATTCTGCAGTGCAAGTTGGGGCCAGAGTGGAGCATGGAGGAGAGAGTGGCAGGACCACTCAGACCCTGAGGTTTACTTCTTCACTTGGAAACTGCATTCCCTTTAACCTTCTGCTTCCTCTGCTTCCCCTGGTTTTTTTTTTGTTTTTTTTTGTTGTTTTTTTTTTTTTCATACTTCAGGGAAAGTGCTAGCACTCAGCTCCTGCTGGGAAAAAAGTGCTGGAGCCCAGTGCCTGCCGGTCCCTGCTCGTGCTGTGCCCTGATTAGCAACTTGTGCTGGAGCACATCAGCACAGGAGGCTGGGCTGCTCAAGAAGCAAAGGAGAGGAGGAGGGGTCCATGGAGCTCTCGGCCCTCTCTTTGAGGAGCCTTTCTGCCTGGTTCACAGTGCTGGCCAGGTGCCGGGGCTGCAGTGTGTGCTGCTGGCGCTGCCATGTGTGCCAGCCTGCCCGTGTCCCACTGGCTCGCCGTGACCTGACCTACCTTTCCCAGCTTGTTCTGCTGCCTGAGTTTCTTCAGCCTCTCTTGCTATAATGGAGGCATGAGCATAGGCTTCCCCTTCCCTCTGCCTCTCTGCCCACACAGGCTGAGAAGCTGATTTCTTCCCCCAGATGATGCTCGGGATGCTGCCCAGACTTTCTTTTGGTGGCGTTCAGTAGGTGGGACTTGGATTAGACAGAGGGAAAAGAGTGGACAGATTGGGAGTTAAGATGAGCCCTGCCAAGCTCATTTCAAGAAGGCCCTTGAGGTGTCATTGGCAGTGTCCAGCCTGTCCTACGCCTTCGGTGCTGGCTGAGGAATGTCCAGGACTTGCCACTGCAGTAATAAAACCTCATCTTAGGCTCCTAGTCAACCAAAGCTGGTTTTCTCTTCCCTGAGGTCTGGAAGCAGTAAAAACAACTGCCAGACTATTTCAGAGCTTGCAGTGTGAGCCCATAGCTCTGATGGACACCAGAAAGCCTCCATCCCATTCCTGCAAAAAAAGTTCCATCCCCAGGGAATGAAATAATCGCCTGTACAATCATTTACTCCCATCTACTGGGACTATTTGCTACCATTAGTACTAAAAATGGTCCTACGGCAACTACAGGCCACCTCCTCCTCACTCCCACCTCAGTAATGAAAACACTCCCTTCTCTCTCCATCCTGAAGAGTTTTAATCAAATAAACCTGGCACACACGCTCCTGAAAGGAGGATGCTCTCTGTCAGCCAAAATCTGTGCCTGTTCCATTTTCTTCTGATTTAATTTTCCAGAGATTAAGATCCTGCTCATCTCCACTCTCAGAACTTGGCTGCCTCTGTTTTGTTTGTTGGTTTTACTCTAGTGGGTTTTTCCTTTCTGTTGGTGGCTTTGTTTTGAAAATCCTGAAACCCCAAGGGCACTGATTCCTGGGGACCCAGCCGGCTGTGAAATCGATAGGGAGCTGAGCCTTCCCACACCTGGCAGCATCTCGCCTGCTCTTGCCCTTCATGCCTGGAATATGGGTTGTTGTCTTCCTCTGAAGGGCTTTGGCATCGCTGCTGAAGAGTGTTTCTGCTGGGAATGTGCCTTCCCATAGCAGGGGCTATCTCCTGGCTGCCAGCTCCTCTTGCTCTGTAGAAGGTTGTCTGTCTTTACTGCCATCTTTGGTTTTGCATCTCCATGTAGCCTGAATGGCAGTAAAAATTTCACCCTCTTGTATTAAAGACCCCAGAGTGGGTCCCTCAGGGCTGCATTCAGTCCTTTTGAATATCTCCGGGGAGGGAGATCCCACAATCTCTCTGGACAACCTGTACCTGTACTTGGTCTCCCTCACAGTGGGAGTGGGAGGAAAAAAGAATTGATTGTTTCCTTATGGTTTGATGGACCCTCTTGTGTTTCAGTTTGTGTCTGTCGCTTCTTTCCCTGCCACTGGGCAGCACTGAGAGGAGCCGGGCTCTGCCTTCTTTACACCCTCCCTTCAGGTATTTATAGGCACTGATAAGATCCCCCTTCTCCACACTAAGCAGTCCCAGCTCTCTCAGCCTTTCCTTATATATGGGACACTTCAGTCCTTTAACCATCTTAGTGGCTCTTTTCTGGACACTCTCCAGTAGTTCCATATCTCACTTGCACTGGGATCCCAGAACTGGTCCAGCACACCAGGCGTGGCCTCACCAGTGCTGAGTGAAGGGGAAGGATCACCTCCCTTGACCTGCTGGCACTTCTAAGGCAGACCTGGGTACCACTGGCTGTCTTTGCTGCACAGGCACGTTGCTACCTTATGGTCAACTTGGTGTCCACTAAGGCCCCCAGCACCTTTCTCTGCAAAGGGGAAGGAGTAAAGGTTGTACGCGTTAAAGTCTGTGTTTAAGGCATTGGCACAGGTTGCCTAGAGAAGCTGTGGCTGCCCCATCCCTGGAAGTGTTTAAGGCCAAGCTGGACGGGGCTTGGAGCATCCCTGGTCTAGTGGGAGGTGTCCCTGCCCATGGCAGGGGGGTGGAATGAGACAGTCTTTAAGGTCCCTTCTAACCCAAGCCATTCTGTGATTAATGGTGGGATTAAGCACATTCATACCTCTCCCTTCTGAGTGTGCCAGCACTTGATTGCACCGCATTCTTCTTGGCTTGGCAGACTGATGGGTTTTAGTTTCTACAAAGCATGGGGCTGTTGGTCTTCAGCCTGGAGCTCCCTGGTTTCCCCAAGGTATGTCTGATGCAGGGAAGACTGCCCGTTTGAGGGAGAACTCCTGTGTTTGTGCTAATGGAGGGAAAGTGCCCCTAAAGCTGACCCACTCCCAACTGGCCTCTGAGCATTGTTGTTTGTGAGGATACTGAAACACCCAAATATTTCCAGCACTCTTTGCAGGCTGTGCAGATGTCTGGGGTCAGTGGTGACAAATTATGTAGATTCCTCCCCCTTCCCTCTCTCCTTTCTCATTTCCATTATCTGCCTTTTGTAGAGGCTGTAATTTATTGCATTTTGCAACCTTGTAATTTATGGCTTTTTTATAATTCTTTTCGAGCTTTCAGAAGTAACAGCTCCATGTACCCCAGTGCATTTCATTGTCACACTTGAGGCTTTCCCACCTCCCCCTGCACTTCCACTCTTTTCTTGTAACTTGCCTGTTTACTTGCTAAATTATTATTGTGCACTCAATAAAAATTGCATTTAAAAAGTGATAACTGAAATGACATTTAACATGGAAAGCACTTAAGCATAATTACACTATATGCATTGCATCATTTTGTGACAGTTAATGAAAAAAAATATCTGAACAGGGTTTTTTGTTGGGGGCTGTAGAGATTGAGTACTGACATTTCATTGCTTCTGGAGACATGGCTTTTATTTTCACTGGAGGGCTTTGTCCTGGGATTTTTCTGCTTCCTCCTCCCTGGCTGCCGCAGGCATCCTGTATCTGATGCAGTGGCACAGGGTGAAGAAGTCACTGCTGGCATTCCAAGGGGCTCAAGCTGGCTCAGAGTTTGATATTCCCGGCTGGAAATTTTGAGAGGGTTAGCTTATTTGGATCAGTGGCTTGAGCAGACTTGCTGCAGAGTTGCTTGCGTTGGCACCAGGGCTGTGGTAAGGGGGAAGGGGAGGAGGTGGCAGCCCCTTGGTTGTCATGGTCCAGTTGTGGATTCTGGGGTAACGGTGTCATTGCAGCTTTGGCTGCTGGTCGTGCCCTACAGGGATTTTTCTGGAAGGAAGCGGCTGCTGGCTGTGACTGAGAGCTAAACAGTTAATGTCCTTGCTTTATACTGTCCAATGACTTCTACAGAAAGGGGGAAAGTGTGCCAACCCCTCGTGACCCCGTGGCTCATATCCTCACTGATATGACTAGTTGATTATTAGATTACCTGCAAATCACCGTTCCTTGACCATCTGCTGTATGAAACTCCTCAGCTCAACCCCAGCATCTGTCCAGCCTGACCATGCAGACTGTGGTGAATTCCTGAGCAGATCAGCCTGGCTTTCCAGGCATTGTTTCTTCTGCCATGCTTTGTCCTGAACCTTTTCCTACCTACACACTGCAAAACTTTGGCATACGAGATGCTTCAGGGTGAACCTCATTCCTTGCTCTTCTTCCCTTCTCCAGAAAGCGAGATGAGCTTGGTCAGACAGTCACACAGGCTGCAAACCAGCTCTGAAAATCAGGTCCCTATCTCATACAGGGAACTGCAACTGGAGATGCAGATCACAGGTCCTTCATAACAAGGTTAGTCACCCCTGTAGGAGCTGTGGTCTCTCCTTCTGGGAGCCCTGCGCTGCTTGGGAAAGGGGTGAGGTGGGGGGGGTGGACCTCTTCCTGCACCTTAAGCAAGGTGAAAAGACAAGAACAAGGACCTTGAGTAGCAGGGCACAGGAGGATCTGAAAAGGCATTTGAGATGTAGCGAACAGATGATGGGAGCCACGGTGCTTGACATTTCCAGGCTGCGTGTGAGAGATTTTTGTAGTAAGCCAAGATAGACAGTACGTGTTTGCTGCAATTTGGAGGAGTGATCTTCAGGAAGCAGTGTCTGTGGCAGGTTTGGATACTAGTCCATGCATTGGAAGGGTAGTGGGCTTGCAGGGAAATGAGCTGGGTAGGAGAAAATGGAAGCAAACCTTTATTTTAAAAAGGAAGGGAGGGGAAAACCCCACCAGTGAGAACATTAGTGTCCATGAACAAACTCCCCAGCTTATCTAGAAAAAGCGTGTTGCCTTTATGTGGTGGTATTGTGACTTGCCCTTCAAGTTAATAAACTGTTAATCACTTTATGGGTCATTTCATTCAAAATGTTCACCATAGCATTCTGAGGTTCAGATATAGGAGGTTAGTGAACTCCAGCATTTTTTTCCTCTTTTTCTTCAAATGCACACATAACTAGAAACCATGCTGAGGCAATAATAACCAATATAACTGGGAAAGGAATCTCCTGGAGAGATTACTCTATGCTTTTTCGAGGAGGAAGAGGCATTTCTGGTTGCTTGTATCTTTTTTTTTTAATTATGATTTTTCTGAGTTGACTTTAAAAAAAAAAATTCTATTGATAAAATCGTCATCTGCTTGACAATCAGTCTCATCTGGGAACTATTTGGTGTTATCTTGGCTTAATTCATTAGTGAGAATTTTAAAAAGGCATTAAAAGTGGACATCTCTATTGAGAGCACTTAATTCTTTGCAACAAGAGTCGATTATGCCCTATTGAGTAAGTGGTTCTGCATGAGGCTTACTTGAGAAATTCCTCAGCCTGAGAGAGGACCTGGGAAAATAAAGTGGAAGGAGGGCAGAACCCCACACTCGTGGGAGATGTGCAGAATGCCTGTTTTGCCTTGGACATGCCCACAGCCTGAGCAGGAGGCTGGGATGCAGGGGCTGGTGACGCCAGGTCTGATCTGCAGCCTGGCTCTGTCGCGAAGGAGGGAGGGAGGGGAGCAATTCTTCCGTGAGCTCAGCAAGTGGCTGGAACACGTTTGCTCTCCTGATGGGTTTATGGCCAAGACTCTGCTTCCCTCCCCAGTTCCTCTGGTACTTCACAACAGCACTTCGGTTCTGAGGTAATGGGGCTGAATGCTCCTGCAGCACATGGTGGAGATTGCTCCTGCACTGTGCACACTCTGCTCTCAGAGGAGAAAACACTGAGGCTTTCGTTTTGCTTCTGATCCGGGTTTGTATTGGGACCCCTTTGAAATGGTGGCACGTTCACTGCCTGCCAGCGCAGGTGCTCAGCGTCAGACCATCACTGCCGAGTCTGGGGCCTGTGGAGCTGGGCGTGGGTTTGGTACTGAGAACCAAATTCAGCCCATGGGATGTCGCTGAGGTTCTAATTTCTGCAGGAATTAATTCCAGCAGCCCTGTTGTCTGTGTTTTTCAGGAGATGGAGGGCAGGTTCCTTCTGGCAGTGTAAGCTGTGGCACCAGGTGTGCCAGAAACACAGCAATGCTCACTCTGGGTAGGGGGCTTTTCTGCTGGTGGTGATAATTTTGATAAGTTGGATGAGGAGACATAGACAGTAGGAAAGGAAATGGCACTAAAAGGAGAAGCAAATTGTGAAGCCTGTTTCCTGCTACACTTTTTGTAGCTAAAATGTAGTGATACTTTAAAATATGTATTGATCATCCAAACACAGAGATAGATGTGGTCTGTATAATCATCTAAGTTTTATTTATGACACAAACCCAAGTCAGCACTATTATTAATATAATTGCAAACCCACTTTTCTATTATGTGATCAACTAAACTGCATTGCAAAGCAGCCTTGAGAGTTGCCTAGCCAGGAGTGCAATGACACACTTCAGGACTGTGAGAGTGAGCAGGGTGCTGCTGCCACGCTGTGGGGCTCTACCCGTGAGCCACTGGGCTTGAAAAAATAAGCTATAGAATAAACCCCTGACATTTGGAACAAGAGGCAAAATCCCACAGCCCTGGGAAATTACAGTTTTCTATTTAGAACTCACTCCCAAGTTTTAGCAGGAAAGTTACAAGGTGGCATTAAAAAGCACCTGCTGCATCACCATCACATGTCTCACCATTTGAGTTTAAATGTCTCATCTGAAAAAATTCCCAACCAGGTTTCTTTTCAAGCAATTGAGGCTGCTTGGGTTTTAGCTTTTGCTGCTGCTGTTTAGAGTAATGCTAATTAACATTCTGGGCAAAGGAGCACCGAGTGGGGAAGAGAAGTGCTTATGATTTGTAAATGCCACTTTGCTCTTCTGGCGCTATCCCTCCGGGGAGAGGATTTCTTTCGTCTTATTCTTGTTTTCCCTCCTCCCTCCCACTGTCTTGGAGTAAAGCTGATGGTTGGGCACATATTTTGCCTTAAGCATAGGCATGACTTTTCAGTACCTGTGCAATGGTGGGTGAATCTGCGTGGACGTGAGGGGACCTGTGTGCGTGCAGAGCCTGGACGTGCTGCTCTGAGTGTACAGGAGCTCGTGGCTGGTGCGTGTGAGCCTTTACCAGAGAAAGAAGCATGTGACAGGCTTGTCCATGCTACAAGTTCCCATTCCCTTGATGATAAGCTACGAGGAAATGGGGATGGAATCAGAAATTGGCAACATGCTGTCAGGAGGGATTAATTTCTGTCCCTGATTAACTTTATGCTGGAACAGCAGGAGATGAATACTTTACCATACACAATGCAACTTTTTCTTACACCAAGTAGATCCGACTCCACCCCCAGTCCTACGCTCCCCTTGTTGTGTTTTCTTAGATTTGGCAGGGCCATTGCTCTGGATGTGTAATGACAGGCCAAATACATGTTTCCTGATGCTGATGGAAAGTACTGAAAATAATCTGCCAGTGCTTTGGGGGTCTGGCTTGAGCTGTGCAAGAGTTTTGTTTCTGCTTGTAGAAGCTTTAATGTGCTGGTTGGTCCCTAGAGCTCTTGGTGGAATATTAATACTCTCCATTCCTGTGCTACCTTTCCTCTAAGGCTTCCACAACACTTTGCAAAAATTAACAATAAATTCTTTCAAAGTGGGAGGTCAGTGCAGAACACAGGGAGGTGATTTGCCAATGATCACGCAGGCAGGTCAGTACTGTGTGTGGCAAGGGGGGAATACAGACCAAGTCCCCTCTCTCAGCCCTTAGTGCCAGACAACTGCTCCAATTACTCCCTGCCTGTGCCTAAAGCTTAATTAAGACTGTGACTGTCGTAGGGAGAGCAGGTGTGGAGCCTAAACAGTGCTTTGTGACAGAGCAGAGCTGTGTGGGGAGCTGGGCCTGTGCACACAGGTGGGTCGGGAGCTCAGTCCTGGGTCTGAGTGTGTGCTTGTGTGCAGGAGAAGAGGGCTGGGACAGCAGGGACTAGAGCCCTCAGACACTGGGAAAGAACTGAAGGAGGAGAGGACAAGGCAAGTGGGGTGCAAGTGTGTGCACAGATGTGTGTGATGGTGGTTGAGGAGACCTGAGTGACTACTTCTGGCTGCCCTGGCCCAGCTCTGGCTTTCACACTGTGGGTGCTTCCCTGCACCCTCTTATTCCTGGGGGGTAATGGGGCCCTGGGGACCAAGGTTTTTCCCACCTGTGGGACAGCTCTCCTGTGATCTTAGCAACGTACATGGCCAGCAGGAGTAATGCCAGGATTGCAGAGCATCCTGCTGCCTCCTCCTTGGCCCTGTGGAGAGCAGAAAGTCATAAACCCTAGGCACAAGATTTTCCGAAGCTGGTGTGTCTGGTTGGACACCTGATCGAAGGTCCCCAGCTTTGACTGATGCCTGGATATTTTGAGGACTATTTTGAATAGCACCCTGGTGAATGCTCTACCAAGGACATTGTCTAATTGTCACATTAATTGTAACTTGAACCCAAGACACTTGGGTATGAAAAGCATTAACTTATAGGGAAAGAATAAATGAATATGAATTTTTTTGGCCTACAAGAGTAAAAACTAAAGTAGGACAAATCTTCAGAATAATAACAGGGCACAGCAGCACAAGGCAGAAGTGCCTGTTCTTTGTTAATTTGGGGTCTTTCCAACAAGAACATGGTTTTTAATTGCAGCAAGGGATTTTCAACTTAGGCATCATAAAAAGTTTTCAAATAGGATTGTGAAGTACCAGAGCATTTTGTCCTGTGAAACACAGGAATCTCCATCACTGGAGTACTTTAAGAACAGGTCAGAGGAACAGGTTAGGAATGAGATAACTGCGGTAATTATGTTAGATATGACACATCCACGATGCCACCCTTTGCTGGGGGTATGGGAACAGGCTGAGACTACCTGAGTTGATGAGATCTCTTCGAGCCCTATTCTCTGTGATGCTGCAGAGGTTTCTGAATTTTTTAGTGGAGTCTTTCCATTCGGATGTCAGACCTCTAGAGGTTGCCTTCAGAAGACACATCTCCTGGGATCTCTGTGGGTACATATCAGTCCTGCCCCTGTACCTGTCCAAGACTGTGCTGAAAACAAACCTGGGCTGAGTTTGCCAGCTGTATGGTTTAATGCTGCTGCTAAAGTCTTGCTGGTGAGACTTTTGAGGTGGGACTAAGCTGAAAATCTCAGCTGATACGACTTTGCAGCAAGTCACCTCTTTATTAAAATCTCCAGGTACATAGTGTATTCTTGTTGCAGTTCCTGAACCCCACTGACTCAGGGAGCAGAAGGCACTAGCAGGAAAAAGGATGAGTCTGGAAATGTGTGGAAGAAAGCTGTCTGGAAATCTGTTCTCCATATCCTCTGGGGATAAGGCAAAGCTTTATGAGCCTGTTCCACAACAGAGAGGACTTTATATTAAACATCAGTAATGACTTTCTAGCAGGCTGCCCTTTCAGTGACTAAAAGGGGCTCCAAGAGAGCTGGAGAGGGACTTTTGACAAGGGCATGGACTGAGAGGACAATGGGGAATGGCTTCACACTGCCAGAGGGCAGAGTTACATTAGCTATTAGAAAGATGTTGTGGGGTGGTGAGGCCCTGGCACGGGTTGCCCAGAGAAGCTGTGGCTGCCCCATGTATGGAAATGCTCAGGGCCAGATTGGCTGTTGCTTGGAGCAAGCTGGGATAGTGGAAGGTGTCCCTGCTCATGGCAGAGGCTTGGAACAAGATGTGCTTTAACCCTTCCAAGCCAAACCACGCTTGATTCTACAAAAATGCTAAAGGACATCAGCCAGGGAATCCTGGGCTCTCCACCAGCAGTGGATTAGAGCAGAGTTTGTAAACAGCTGTTAGGTGGGTCCTGAATGAGACAGCGGGGATGGGTTGGACAGGTAGGTCTCTTCCAGCCTTGCTTCCAGTGAGCCTGTGCCTTTACAGAAATGCTTCCAGTGCTTGAGATTAGGGAGAAAAGCTTGTAAATGGGAACCTCTGAAGTGCAGAGAAAGCCCCAGCACCTATATCAGAAGGTAAATCAAGAGAATTGCACAGTTGCTGTTTCTAAAAGTTCAATTTCTTTAAAATAGATCATTACTCTGCAGAAAACTGTGGGGGTAACTGTTGACAGTGCTGACTTATGCTGGCCTAGATTTCAATTGCTTTAGCTCTAATAAGAGATTTAGTTTAATTCCATGTCAGTGGAGTTATCCCAAATTTGCATCACTGCAGCTGAGAGCTGAATTTGGCCTGTGGTAGCCATCAATAAAAATAAAAGGCAGTGTGGGGTAATTGTTACTCTTTTTCTTGTGTTGATAAAAGGAAGCCTGCAAAATATGTCTGAGAGCTTTAGTGTTAGAGGCTGCACAGCACAGCCTTTTTCCACAGCCCTTCCTACAAAAAGCAACAGCTTTTCTGGCATGGAAAATAAAGCTGTTTTGGGAAGGAGGTCTGGTTATTTATTTAAAGTCAAGTCTTTGAGGATCTGGGAGTCTTGCATCACTCAATGCAGAGCAAAGAAGGGAGCTGTGGTGGGCTTTGGGTACACTCACAGGGGATGGAGAGCAGCCTTTGCCCACCTGCAGCAACCCTGCCCAAGGCACTGTGAGAGAGCCTGGTGAAGTGCTTTTCACTTCTCTCAGGGCAGTGGTGGCCCCTTTCTCATCCTCCTCACTGCCAGGGAAATTGAGTCTGGTGAGATCTCATTTTGGGTCTCTATGAGCTTTTGGAATTTCAGTGTCCTAAATATTTAGCCTTGGGGGAAAAAACCCAGCAGAATAAAAGAAAACAGAGTTTTAAACTGTCCAGCCGCTGTGTGAAAGGCAAAACTGCAACCACACGGGGTCCAGGAGGGATCTGAGGAGCAGAGATGTTTCTTGCTTTATCTTTCCCTAATGATCTTCATCCTCTTCATTCTCTTAGGTATGCTGGCGAAAACCCAGCATGACCCATTGTGTGGAGGCACCGATTCCAAGAGAAATCACAGAGTGGTTTGGGTTAGAAGGGACCTTAAATACCATCTCATTCCAGCCGCATGCCATGGGCAGGGACCTCTTCCATTAGATCAGGTTGCTCAGGACCCCATCCCACCTGGCCTTGAACACTTCCAGGGATGGGGCAGCCACAGCTTCTCTGGGCAGCTTGTGCCAGGGCCTCACCACATTCTGATAAAGAATTTCTTCATGATATCCATCCTGAAATCTAGCAAAATAGCACATCTTTATCTGTGACAGCACCCCTGCTAGGATGCACATGGGGTATTTGAGGTGCAATTTTAATGCCGTTGATCTGAAGTAGGTGTGTTTTGTGTAGACATAACTTAATCAAACTGGTTAACTCTTTGACATATCCTGAAGGAAAGTAGTTGAGGCACCTTTTAAAAATACTGTTTTCCTTACTAAAGCTTTTCTTATGTGCCATATAACAAAGAGATCAGCCAGGCTCCAGGATCAGGTTGGGGTTTTTTTGTTTTGTTTCTGTTTTACTGTACAAGCTTGTATTTTTAGAGACCATGTGATCTCTGACTGCATTTGGGCATTTTTTCTGAGAAGCTGTAGCTGTTCTCTCCCTCTCGTACATTAGCACAGCAGGCTCTGGGGGGCTTGTGCCGTGACCTGGCAGCAAGGCCCACGCCATCCAAGTGGCTGTAAGTGTGCAGAGGAGGGCCTGGGCAGAGTTCCCATCCTGGTTGAGACCTTCCATCTTCAACTATGCAGCAATTTATTTTTGCAGCACTTTATCTGAAAGGAGGAGACCAAGTTGGAAGTTGTGTGATACTGAATTTCCTTGCAGAAGATTCTCACTCTCTGCAAACACCCAGGCAGATCTGCCGCTCTGAGAGCTCCCCGTACAAGGGTTTGGGATCATGAAGACTAAAAGCTGCTTTCCAGGCCGGGAGAGGTTTTCTATAATCCAGTCTAACTGTGCGTAGCCCTTTATCCCTGACTAGTTGCTAAATTATGTATTACAGTCCCAGGTCTGCTTTGGGGCTGGCAGAGCTGAAGTCTCAGCTGTAGAGGCTGGTGATCCTGTGCTGAGGAAGCAGAAGTCCAGCCAGTGCCACAGAGGATGGGAGGTGCGGGTGCTGGGGCAGGATGGGGAGCACTGGAGCAGCTCCACCATCCCTGGTGGTGTGGGCTGCTTTTCCCTCTTCCCCCATGTGGTACTGCTGCCTTTTAGCAGGCTCTTTAGTGAACTAGAGAGACCTCAGTTCTATGGGGTTTTTGCTTCAATTATAGCTGACCATCCCTGAGGAGCAACTAAACTTCACATTTCCCTGTCCTGCTTCTGCAGGAAAGCTGTGATGAACTGCTCAGAGGGTGCTTGCTTTTTATGAGGTAGGTGGAAGGATGGAGCACAGCAGGGAAATGGCACTGAGGAGAGAGGGAGCTGGGGTTAGTAAATGTCAAGCTGTTTGCCTCCTGCGCGCGCTGGAGCACGTCCGCAGGCTGCCAGAGCAGCGGCTGCGCCGAGGACAAGGCAGAGGTGGTGACAAGGGGCAGCTTGGGCTCTGTGGGAGCCACTGCCCACACTGCTCCCAATGGGGCACCTGGGCTCAGGGCTGTGCTCAGAGCTGTGCCCTCAGGGCTGGTGGCACCTCTGGTGCCAGCTCTGGGAGTTGGTGTGGGGTGGATTTGCAAAGCCCTCTCTGAGTTGTGGCACCAGTGCTCACCTGCAGCTGCTTCCCTTTGCCTGTTCCCCTCCTGACTCCTCAACAGGGAAAACCAGGATCTAGCACCTTCCTGGCTGATGACTGCCTCTCCAGAAGGTCATTCCCGTGCCAGTGCCCATCCCCTGGCTGCTGCAGTGGTGTGTGACCCGCTGTGCACAAGGAGGTGCAGCACAGGCAGCACTGCCCGTCCTGGCAGGCTGTCACCGAGGCCACTGTTGCTCTTATCACTGCCTGCTTGATTGTCCCTGACGCTGCGCCGAGCCTGACATCCTCCTAATATAATATAGACACCACGATGATTACCATCATTGCAAGGACTATAAGCACCAGACGATGAAATTTAACAACAGTAGGTGCAGCAGTGATGAGGGGTGAGATGGAAATCGTGCTGTCTCTGCTCTCTGCCTATGGCCCTGAGCAGTCTCCATCTTCCAGCAGGATCTCTGGGGTCTGGCACTCCTTTTCCTCCCCGTTACCCAGCCACAGTGTTCCGTGCTTGGCCTGGACAATCTCATGGTGCTCTTGTTGGTCATTTATATTACTGGACAATTCTCCTCAAAGCTCCCTCTTCATCAGAGGGGTCTGCTCTGTGTACACAAAACAAACGCAAGTCTGCCCAAGGGTTCTCCCCTTTCCTCTTCAATCATACTCTGAGCTGCGGGGAAATGGTAGGACCCTGCAGTAGGTGAGATGAGACTCAAAATGGGCCAGACTGATGCTTGTCTGAGGGAGACCAACAGATCCTGAAGCTCCAGGAGAAGCTCTGGACGAGCATCTGAGTAAGCAGTGCCTCTCAGGGCAGGTATCCTGCTGCAGTGTTGGCTGTACCAATGACTTCCCTTTGCAGATGCCATATCTGGGTCACTGTGTGATGCTGATCCCAGGCACGGGTCTGGCTGCCGGAGCTTGAACTATAACCCTGAACAGAGACCTTCCCTGCCTCCCATAGTAATGCTGGCTGGGAAAACCCTTTTATTTTCCTGCTTGCTGACCTTTGTGGGGCACGACATGGCATAGGCCCCCGTCTGGGGCATGGGGGTTATCTTAGGTATGGGTAGCTATTGTGTCTACAGAGATGTGGTTTGGTCTTTGGCCTCCCTCAGCTTGAGCACCCCAACTTTGAGGTGGAATGCTCTGGGAGCAGGAAGGCAGCCGCTCTGTTGCTGCACGTAGTTCTTTGCTCTTTTGCAAACATGCCAGGTTTGCACTGTGATTAAACGCTGCTGTTTGGACTGCAGCTGTCCAAACCTGGTGTATTGGATTCATACAGGGGTGGAGAAAAAAATTAATTTCTGGAGAATGACTATTACCCAGATCAGATGCTTTTCCAGCAGGAGCTGGAGCACCACAGCCTCTCCCAGCTTGGCCCTGAGCACACCCCAGCTGAGATTTGAGCTGTGGGTCCAGCTCTATCCTGGCCCAGTGGGGCTGAGAGCTGCTGAGGTTACCAGCTGCTCTGTCGGGGTTCAGCTTTTTGGTTGCTGTTGTTCTGGAGGAAGGTGATGGGGGTGTCTTGGCATGGAGGTGATGCTGTGCAGGTGCAGTGCTGCCCCTCTGATTTTGGGGAAGGGCTGCTTCTTGGCAGATGTGAAATGGAGCTGGAGGTAGACAGAATGAGAAGGGAGGGGTCTGCTTTGGGTTGCAGGTGTACCCCACCATCCCCACCCTCCCATCAGTGTCCTCCCTCATGTCCTGGGTGAGGAGGCTGGAGACAGTTGGCAAGAGAGGCCAATACCTGTAGGAGACAGGAAAGCCGAGGCTGAGGAGGCAATTTTTACTTTCTAGTGCTGCTTTACAGGGCGCTGTCCTGAGATTTGTTATTTTCCTTCACGTTTTATCATTGGATACCTTGACCCATGGGAAGGTGGGCCCTCTCATGGCAGCTCATCAAATGGTGATTTCTGCACTTATGGGAGTATTTCTGCACCCGTTCCTTTCTCAGGCTGCCAACTTTCATGGTGCTGGGCGTGCTCATGGGGAATTGGGGAGAGGAAAATGCTTTCTCTGAACTCTGACAGCTCCTTGAATATACAGGCACAGAGGGAATTAATGGCAGAGATGAGCATCATTTATTGTGCATTAGGAGCAAGGCAAACAAGTGAATTCAGAGAATGGGTGTTTCAAGGCAATATCAGATCTGCCTTCTTGGCTGTACAGGTGCTGCTGGGAACACGTGCTGGCAATTGGTTGTGTTACCAGCTTTGCTTTAAAGTGAGGCCACTTAGCACTTCTGGGCTGGTTTAAATAATTTTCGTGGCTGTTTGTAATTGCACTATGCTTAGGAGTATTTAGGATTAAATTTTTCATGCTGCAGGTTGTCTTGAACAGTTAGATTTTTCTTCCCCCCACCTGCCACTGTTTTGTGTTTTTCCTTTGCACTTATTTTTTTGTTTCAGCTCAGTACTTTCTATTGTTTGGCTGCTGTTAATATTCCCTCCTACTCCCCCCTGCTCTTGCCACTTATTAGTTCACTCTCAGCATCCACTGCTGGACTCCTTTCCACTGCCAGGATTGGATCTTCTGCTACTGCATCCAGCTTCAGCCCTTCCCAGACCTTTTATTGAGATTGCAGTTCATAATGTGGTCTCAGTCCCCATCCTCTGAGTACAACAGCTTCCTCCTCTGTGCTGCCTGAGGGCTACTCCCTCTGTAGGTAATTCAGGGGCTCTCTGCAGCCCTTCTCCTGTCCTGTAATTTCAGGTTTGCCAACCACATTAAACAGGACTAATACAAGGGCGTTACTTCTTGTTTCAGCGTGGCTGAAGCAGCACAGGATTTGGCTTTGCTCGTGTTCCTGCATTGCCACCCACCTGCCCTGCCTGTCAGGGAGGCTCTGAAGGGATGGGGCCTGTTGCTCAAGGTATTGCCAAGTAAAACCCAGTCTGCTAAGAGCACACAACTTGCACCCTTTCTCCCTGAGGGTGCCGACACAGCTGGGTGTGAGGGTACGAACATGGAATCAGAAACAGCAGTTCCTTGACTCCGAGGTCACCAGTGTTACAAATTTCAAAAACAGGTCCCAGAGCACTGGATCACAGGAGAATTTCAATGAGAATGGCTTTGTAATCTGGACAAAACTAAAGGTTTTTGCTCTCACTGAGGAATGTTCGGGATGTCTTTGGCCAGAAAATCCTCCCTTTGATTCAGCTCAAGGAAAAACGCAATATGGGAAATGTCACCTTAGATGAGTAAAACCTGGCCACGTTCTGAACAACCCAAAGCAAAATGCTACAGTGGAGACTGCGAAGTTCTCTGAATTGCCTGGAGCCCCCACCATTCATTCCCCTGCCTGTCTGGGACGTTCTCATGCACGTATGGTCACTGTTAATTTGTCTTGGATTGTTCTAATTAACGCCGGTGAACTGTTCAGCCACGAAGACTGCAGAGCTCTGCAGCTGCAGAGAGGGCTGGAGGAACAGCTCCTGGTTTCTTTTTCTGTTCTTTCTTCCCTTGTGGACAGGCACCGTTTCTGTCTGTAACCAACGGGAGCCAATTTTCTGTTTCATAATAGGAAAATACTAATGTCAGGACTCCCTCTGTACCCAAAGCTTTCTCCTTGAAGATTGCTCCTCTTTGCTTTCCTAATTGCTGCTGCTCAGCTGGAGGTATCCTGCATCTTCCAAGAACACGACTTTGTTGTGCTGTTACTTACCAAGGGGAGAGAAAAAAAGAGTGTAAGAGAATATTGCTCTGTGTTGAGCTTTCCTTGCTTTAACCCTTTCTGTGCCAGTGTGGGGTGTTCTTGTCTAGTGCAGGATGTTGTCCTGTTGGCAATACAAGCTTTTTTAGGGTGTGATGGAGTTCTGATGTGAAGAACATCTCGAAATCATATCCTGAGCAGCATCAAAAGCAGGTCGAGGGACGTGAGTGATTCTCGCCCTCTGCTCTGGTGAGACCTCACCTGGAATGCTGCATCCAGCTCTGGGACCCTCAACATAAGAAGCAGGTGGAGGAGGTCCAGAGGAGGGCAATGCAGATGACCAGAGGGCTGGAGCACCTCTGCTATGAAGACAGGCTGAGAGAGCTGGGCGTGTTCAGCCTGGAGAAGAGGAAGCTCTAGGGAGACCTCAGAGCCCCTTCCAGTGCCTAAAGGGGCTCCAAGCAAGCTGGACAGGGACTTTGGGCAATTCCATGGTGTGACATGACAAGAGAGAATGGCTTCACACTGAAAGAGGGGAGGTTGAGATTAGATATTAGGAAGAAATTAATTACTGTGAGGGTGGTGAGGCCCTGGCACAGGTTGCCCAGGGAAGCTGTGTCTGCCCCATCCCTGGAAATGTTCAAGGCCAGGTTGGACAAGGCTTGGAGCAATTTGGTCGAGTGGTGGGGGTCCCTGCCCATGTCAGGGGGTTGGAATGAGATGGTATTTAAGGCCCCTTCCAACCCAAACCATTCTATGAAATAATTTCTTCTGGAGTCTGGGGATGCCTTTTAAATGTCTTCTCTTACTAAAGCATTTTCTTTGGAGTCCCTGTGCTCCCAGAGTGACTACCTGTAATAACACAGGAGTTGCCAAATTAATGTGAAGTGTGGGTGGTTTGGGGATCAAAGTGATTTGGGTGAAGCCCATTTCAGACAAATCAGATTGTCAGAAAACTTAATGCTTGGGGTTGCCTTTCCTTGAAGGCTGGCAGGTGTGGAGCATGCAAGAGCAGAGCCTTGGGGAGGGCACTGGAACCATACTCCATGTGTTTCTTAGGGACTGAGGAGTCAGATGAAGATCACAGATGTCTGACTCTTTGCTCTTGGCTCATGGGCCATGTTCCTGCAATTCAGTAACTAGGAAAATTCACAGAAATTCTGTTTTCTCCAGAAACCTCAGAAATGAACAGATCTGAGCATTTTGTGTGTTGCCCCACTAACAGAAGTGGGATGGGTTACTGTTCTGGCAGCCAGGGCAGATGACCTGAATCCCTTGGGGCTTTTCTGGGGGAAAAAACCAGCTGCTGGAATAGAGCTAGAATGGAGTAAAGGTATATGTGGACATAAGGCTGCCGGAAAAGACTGCTGTTAGGAATTTCCTAGTGCCTTGGAAGAAAGGAGGAGCTTGGGCAGAGCAGGGGCCCCAGCGAGAGCTGCAAAAAGCGAAGTGGAAGCCTGGAGGTTAACCCAGTAGGTCTGGAGGGACTGTGCACAGCCAAAAGAGCAGCCTTGTGCTTAGTCTCTCAGTACTCAGTACTCCTGTGGCTTCAGCCTCAGAAACTGCTTTGTTTAACCATGAAAGGAAAAGGGAGGCTGGAGCTGGGGGATATCTCTGCTCTGGCTCTTGAATTCATTTCCAGCTGCCTTCAGCAAGTGGAGTTGCTGTCTACTTCAGCTCATTATAAGGTCTGGAGAAAGAAGAGGGGGCAGTAAGTAGTTTCCCAGCATTTTAGAGCGTCTCATCCTGTCCCTGAGCTGTGTGATGTGCCACCGTCCAGATCCTGGGCACCTGCCTGCCTGTACCTTTACTTTTGCTGGCTCCACCAAGAGAAAGAGTTGTGATTGTATGAGTCTGGTGGGTGGCCGAGCCTCTCCTTAGTCCTGGGTGAAATGGAGGAGGTTCTGGGTGCGTGTTTGTCATGTGGAGGCTGGATGTTTACGGTTTGTGTTTGGGTGCTGCTGTGAGACCCAGGGCAGATGTGTCATGGGAAATTGCCTCTGCAACCCCTGGTCCTCATGGCCACGTCTGCGACAAACCACCACTTACAGGCAGAGTCTTTCACTTGTAATGAAGCTCCAGCAAAGAGAGAGTTTTGTCCCGTGGGAAGCATGATTCAGCTCCTACGGATCATGCAAGCTTGGGTAGGTGCCAGACATGCTTAGCATGGAATTTGCAGTTAAGTGTGGAGTCTGCTACCTCCTTGGGGAGGTCCAGCTCTCCTTGGAGGGTTCTCTGTTCCCATATGTCTCCATGTCTGGAGCTGAAGGTATTTGCAAGTAGCCTGAGGATAAAGAATCCTATTTGCTTTGTGGTTTTCTTCATGTACCTTACTTAAGAAAAGATAAGGCATGAGGATTTTTTTTTCTTTGCTAATCTCGGATGATGGCAATAAACTCTTCCCTTTGACCCTGTGTTGGCTGCACCTGAGTCTGCAGGCAGGCAGAGTTAACAAGTCACAAAATCATCTGAGGAGGTGACTGATGGGCTGGTGGTTGTGAAGTCTTGTGGTGGGACTGATTCCTTCTTGTTGGGGCAGTGCTGATGCCAACAGCACTTCCCTTGGATCTGGCGTTGTTCCCTGCAGTTGTATGATATGCCTGTGGGTCATTGCTACTGCTTTGGGTGCAAACATTCAAATACAGATAATTGCATTGGCCTTCAGGATTGTGCCTCTACCCACCACAGCCTGGCCAAGTTCTGGACTGGTTGTAGAAATCCTCATTTCTTGAGGGTGCCAAATTATTATGCCTTGATTAGAGATGTGGGTTTTATCCTGCTTCACCTGATCCCCTTGTTCCCGTCCTGGTACCCAGGGCTGCCCTGCTGCCCCAGTGCTGCCAGGCCCTGCACCCAGCAGGCCCTGCAGGCAGTGCAGGGGGCTGGGGGCGGGCAGGGAGTTGGGCTTGTGCTTGCCAAGTTCAGCAAGTGGCTTTGGGGGTGCCTCTGGGTGAGGGAAGGCACAGCAGCAAGCGTGGTGGCTCTGCCTGTGCCACAGGAGTGGTTCAGCAGAGGCGCAGATGGACGGCTCAGCTTTTGAGTGAGAGGGTGGGATGCTCATTGCCTGCAAGCATGAAGGCAGGCAGCTACAGAGCCAGTGATGTGGGCAGCAGGTTGAATGCATTTCTGTTTTTTCTGGTTGCAAAGCCTTTCTTCTCTTGCTCCCCTCATTTCAAAAGCTTATGTTGTTACCTAATCCATATTGCTAGAATTCTCTGTTAGAGGATCAGCTTTTCTGTAGGAAGACTGTTGTACTCCTCACTAATATTGACTGTCTTTTTCTCTTGCTTCCCTTCTTAGATCTACAATGACAATAGCAACCTGTTTGAAGTCAAGGAGAATGTGCCCAGGAAATTGGTGGAGAAGGTCGCAGGGGACATTGAGAGCCTCTTGGCCAAGAAAGTCCGTGCTTTAAAGGTAAGGAGATGGACCTGTGTGCTGATCCTTTGATGGAGATGTTCAGTTTAAACAAGAGGGTTGATGCTGGCGTAGCATTATGATCTCAGCTTCAAAGTGATTTCTGTGATTGTGTGGCCTTTTCTGGGAACTGCATCCTGCAGTTGGACAGATTCATATGGAGCATGTGAGGCAAGGATGTGTCATGTGGGGATGTACTCTAGGTATCTTCTTGCTTTTTATCTCCTCCCACCGTCATGCGAACACCTGAAGGCGCTGCCACAAGAATACAAGTGACAGCAAAAGCCTGGCAGCAAATTTGATCCAGTCATTTAACTGAGGGTGTACTGGAAGCAGAGGTACTGCAGTGTCCCTGCTATCGCTCATGGAAGTGTTTTGGACAAGTGGAGCCTTTCCTGTTTAGGAGACGATGTGCTTGAAGGGTTTGTGCCAGTGCCTGGGACTTGAGCCCTGTGACTGACTGCATGTGTGGGTTGCCCTCGTGGATGTCTGCATACGTTTCCAATTTACTGTCCTATTTTGTAACACTTCTTTTAAAATTAACTCATTTTATCTGTAGTGGAGGAAGGTGACCTGATCCATGGTGCCTGCTCAGTAAAACCCAGCAGTGGCTGTAACAAGGTGGCAGCAGGACCATGCTCTGCCACTGAGGCAGAGACAAGTAATTGCCTTCCTGGAGAGGTGGACAGCCTTCTCCACTGCAGAGAGATATGGATACTTCCCCTCCAGGAGCTGAGGTGTCCTCTCTAAGCCACAATTTTATCAAGTGGCATGAAATTATACAACGGGCATCTGGCAGTGCGGCCAGCTGGATGCAGCTTGTAGCTTGATTCACTGAAGGGGTGTCTGCAGGGTGGCATACAAGGGGAAGGCTTGGAGCAGGTAGCACAGCTGTTGTGACACAGAGGCACTGTAGCCAAAAAGACTTGGTCATCCTTCAACCTGATAGACAGGAATGGGAGCACAGGAAAAAGTGCTGTGGTGAGAGAAGGGATATTGCAGTAACTGAGGTGTAACTAAGGCAGTGAGAGTTTGGAAGTGACCTGTCTCCACAGCGGGTGAGAAGTAGCTTGGAGAAGGTAAGCAATGGGAATCACAGGACACCCATGCGGGCCAGGGGAGTCTCAAGACTCATGATCTCAGTCAAGGGTGGTCAAAGTCTGGCCTGAGTGTCCAGATGGTGTGAGGTTGTCCACAGTGCCTGACAAAGATGGTAACTGTAGGGACTTGGGTGAAGAAGACTGTTGTTCACCCAATTCCTTACTCTGGGAAGTAAAGAATAATCCTACTTGGGACTCACAACAAGTGTTTTAGCTTGAATGGAAGGAGCTGAAGCGGGACTAAAAAGGTGTAAACTGTCAGCACTGCATTTGGGATTGTGGAAGTGAAAATCAGGGAGACTAATTTTTTTCTTAACATGAACTTGCATCCTTGTGCTCATATAGTTTGTGTGCACAGTTGAGCACGTATCATATTAAATGTTCCAGAGATGTGCAGCACCTGTAGATGCTGGAGGAAGACACAGGTGACAGAAGGTTGTTGCAAACTTGATATGCACCTGGACAGCACATGGCTCCCGTGGGATGCACAGGGTAATAACCCTGAGTTACACAGCATGACTGTGCTGAGTGGTTCCACTGTGACACTTGAATTTCAGCTCATCAGTCACACTGTTTTTCTTTGCCCTTTGCTCTGAATCACACAGACTTATAGAGAGTTTGTACATCTTTTGGTGCTAGATCAAAGGTTGAACTGTGCCCGTGGTACAAATAACCTTGTTTGTCTTCCAACTGTCTTTCTTTTTTATTGGGTTTTTGGGCAGGACTCTCTGATGTGCTGTGGAGGGCTCACCCAATGCTGGACCTGACACAGGAGTGATTCTGGCAGTGCTGGTTAGGTAACAGCATGTGGTGCTGTCTTTATAGTGGAAACAATGATCCTTTGACCTAAATTAGTCTTTCAAGAGGACTCCTTCAGAGTGCACTTTCAGATAGAGCAGAGTTTTAGATCCAGTTTCCATGTAAATTCTTGACGTTTTGGATTGGTGGTACTACCAACAAAATCTGGAAATGGGGAAGTTGATGGAGGAAGATAAATTGAATCTTCTAAATTTCTTCCACATTTTGCTGAGCTCCTTTGAAGCAGTGGAGCTCCCATAGCTTCTTCTCCTGCCTGTTTTCATCTGTCTCAACTCTCCCTTTAGTTGAATCATCTCTCCTGGAGTCATTTCCTCCTCTTCTCTCATGACTCACAAGAGTGATGATGACTTCTTGAAACATATTTTTCAGCATCTGAGTCAGGTGGGACTCCGTGTATTGGCATGGGCAGGTCAGGAGGGAGAAATGGAGCCTCTCCTTGATGTACGAATCGCCCTGTCACTTGTGTGCTCACTCTCCTGAGGAGACATCCGTGTCTCCTTTGCTGCAGGAGAGAGAAGGGATGCTGCCTGGGCCTCAGTGGGGCTTTGTAGGAAGGTGCTCGCAAGCCTTTGGGCACACACCATGGGTGCACAGCTCAGAGCGCTGTTCTGATTAGGTGGTGATTCAGTGCAGTCATCAAAGTTCTGTTCTCCTCTGTTTCTAAGTGAAAATATTAATGTGTCTTTATTAAACTATGTGCAGAGCATTTATTAATACAGTTTCTTACCTTGTGTGTTGCATTTCTAAGAGGCAGAAATCAAGCACAAGGAAACTGAACCCGTCTGGCCCTGACAGCCATGGTGGAGCACTGTGGCATGGATCTGGCACCAATAGGAAACTCTGATTTCCCATCTGCATTTTGAAGGCGTGCTGGAGCCAGGGGTGTGTGGCAGAGAGGGTAATTGCTTCCTAAAATAAGGCATCTACAAGGGGCTGGTTATTTGGATGCTGTCTCTCCCTTTTTGTTCCAGAGTATCATATCAGATGACAGTCTCATCATGGGACAAAAACTTCCTAGGAAGATGTTTTTGCAATCTCCACCTGTTCCACCTGGCACTAGAGTATCTACAGCTGGATTCTGGGGGACTTCTACCCCATGTCCCGCACAATGGCTTCTGTTTGACATGGATTTGCATCAGCACTAATTGCCTTTTCACGTGTCCTTTGTCTATGATGATTTCATTGCTTCAAGCCTGGCCTCCCAGTCACCTTTGGGCTCTGTAGTTCCAGCTGCTTTTTATTCCCAAGCTTTCACAGGAGGAGAGGTAAAAGAGATGGCCTTCAAAACCAAAAATGCATCTAATTTTCTTTGAATTGGAAGTAAAAGACTACGGTGGAGTGACTCCTGAAGGAGATGCCATTACATTTACCCAGTGTATTGCATTGTGGGGAAGTTCCAGAGCTACATGTGAGGTGTAAGGAAGCAACGAGTGTGTTCCTGGCTGGGTGGGAGTTTAATGGGCTGGTCTCGTCCACACTCATGAGTTTGTCCTTGTTAGGGCTAAAAAAGACACCTTTCGTAAGACGTGGAAAGGAGTGAGGTGGCAGGTTACCAAATGACTACAAATCTCCCTTGGGTTTTTCTCGTGCTGGGAATCAGAACTGGCTGGCTCATGGCTTTACATCACCTGAGACTAGAACTCAATGGGTTGGTTTTTTGCCAAGTAGATTCTTTGTCACTTTTTCAACTTTATTTCCCATCTCCTCTTCAGTTTTTCAGTGTGTTCAGACCCCTCTTTGCCTTTATATGTGCCCAGAGAGATATGTACAGGCTGGGGCTTCTTTGGGAGCTTGTTTAGGAGCCCAGATGTTGGAGTTTGCTGTTGGTGGAGCACTGAGTGAACCAGGGAAAAGCCATCACCTGACGGTGTGCATGGTGTGGGTCCAGATTCCCAAACCCAAGGGGCACTTTTTCTTTCTTTTAGAGTACTATGTCAAGTACATGAGCGATGCCTCCAGGTCTATTCTTTCCTGAAGCTCTGCAGACTGGGGGAGAAGGGAGTTGTGATCTGATGGAGGAGGAGGCTGAGAGGTGGAAATTTTAGATCCTAGGATATGTTTTAAGATTGTTTCTCCTTTTTATACAGTTCTTGTGAAGGCTGCTTTTGGATGCTGACTGCTTCACTCTTCACATATTTAACCACAGACAATTTGCTTTGCCTCCTGAGAGCAACACATCCCACAGTTTACTGAGTGGGTTATGCCCTGAAGTGAACTATTCATATACTGTGACTAGCCCAAAGATTACTGTCTGTGCTGGTGGTCTTCCCCATCTCCAGAAAGAGGCCTGCTGATCCATAAAACATGGTCTGGATGCCTGCAGCCTCTGGCTTTGCCCCGATGGTGACATGGTTGGGCTGGTATTTTTTCCATAGAGCTGATTTAGTTTTGCAAGTTGTACATCGCCAGCGCAATCTCTTGACTTGAGGTGGAGTTTGTTGCATTTCCTGTGGACCTCAGCTGTGTGCAGTATCAAATATGATGTGTTGAGCAGAAGCGCAGCAAAGTGGCATTTTGTGTATCAAAGAATTTATAATGTGTACTATGTACAGCTGTGTGTATTTCATGTAGATGTATGTGTGTGCAACAGGTTTGGTGCACCTTGCGTGGCTCTGGTGATGAGAGCACTAACAGCACTTACCAGGAGTAGGAGGAAGGTTTGTGAGAGGGTTTTTTATTGTGTTTTTGTGAAATTTAATAGCATATTTTTGTTGCTGTGTATTTAGCTCCAATGTGGAATGAGCATCTAGGGGAAAGCAGGGGTTTGGTTCAAGGTTCCTGTTCCTTCAGCTAAGGTGTAAGAGGTCACAAAATATTTCACTCAGATTTTACTGCAACCAGAGTAGTAAAATCTACACTTGGCATTAGACATTTTCTTTTGGCAGAAAAAAGAATACAAAGGACAAGACTGAGGATTTCTTGTCTTTTGAAAGCATCCTGCAGGAGAGCCTGGCTGGGTTTCCTGTGGCTACAAAGCCTGGGGGAATGTGGCTGTAGGTGTTCCCATCTTCCTTTACCTTGGATCCTAAGGGAAAGAGGCTGGAAGAGCTGGGATTTGGCACACAGAAAAGGTGTTTGGTCTGGAGATGCTTAGAGTTTTGTACTGCCTTAACCCTATTTTGCTGTTTTGTCTCCTATTTCTACCCCTCACTCTCAGCCTTGAGTTTTCCCACTTACTGGCATCTTTTCTTGCATGTTTCTTCTGAAGTGCTGATGCACTTAGTACTCGGCCATGCTTCAGGATCCTGTGATGGAGGACAAGGTGAGAGTTTGGTGTGTAACCACAAAGTACTGACCAAATCAGCTTCTCAGGGTGAAGCTGGTCAGTGGGGGCATTGCAGGAGGGAGGAGCTCAGGCCAGTTGTGCTTTTAGTCCTGGTTGAACACTCAGTGCATTACTGCTCAACTGGGACTAGTTCCAAGCTCCATTTGAGCCTGGCACAAGCATATATCAAGAGTGCAGAGGGGATTTAATTGGACAGGTTTATCCCTTTAACAATTGTGATAGCCCTGAAATTTCCCTTGCAGGTTTGTGGTGAATGGAGTCTTTATCAGGTTTCTGCTCCGCGATAGGGACAATAAAAAGTGCCACTTGTCTGACAAGCTGCAAAAATTGGCATACAGCAAAGCATCTCTCAGCTCAGTTCAGAGCATCTCTCTGCTGTCTCCTCTCAGTAGCAGAGGCACTGACCTCTGTCACGGCATAGGCTGGTAGGAAATCACCAGGAAACCTTCCCTCATTCACTTTTGGGGTTGTTGCTGTCCTCTGGTCTTGGTAGGCAGCAAAGGGGGTCAGCATTCAGCAGGCGCAGCCCTGGGGTTATACTGGATTTCTCCTTTGTTTCTGGCAGAGCAAGGTCCTGTCTCTCCCTGCCCTGCTGAGCTGTCTGAAGGACGTTGAACCAGGTGCTCATTGGCCAAGTCATTGATGTGTTTAACTGGAGAGGTCCCACACCAGGAGAGGGAGACCCTCCTGAGCTGCAGTGCGCCAGGGGTTCACGCTGGCTGGCAGCATGTGGTGCCAAACCCTCGTGGGTTTCCCTCCTGCAGTGTGGTACAGCCCTAGGTTTGACCTGGCGGGGGGGGGGGGGNACCAGTGGTCGTGCTGTGGCCTGCTGGGTCACAGCTAAGGGACACGTTACCTGTCTTGCCCAGGCAGCAAAACAGGGTAGGAGAGAGGGAGTAAAGATAGCTCAGGTGAGCTCCGACGCAGCCTGTGCATTTGGTGAGATGTGGGGCTTCATTGCCTCGTGCACTCCTGCACCATTCCAGCTGTGTGGCCACAGACAGGAGCTCTGGAGTTGGTGGACTAAGGACCACAACCATCAAACTTGCACGTGCTGAAATACAAACCATTTAAAGCAGGACCTCTGTGGTTTTTTTTATTTCATAGCGACAAATCCAGCCTTCTTCCCACTTCTTTGCTAATTGCTGGTTGGTGGCTTTTGTTTTTAATTCTGTTTTTAATTCGCTCCTAATCAAATCCTGGCTGACAGTCCCCGTGCGTTTGTTTGTTTATTTATTTATTTATTCATTCGTGCGTGTGTGTGTGTGTCTTCTCCTGCCTCACAATTGTTCTTGTGCTGGACCTGCTCCAGTAATCCAATTTGAATCCAATCTCCCAGGTCTGGAATTCTAATTTACAGATTGCAGAGGGGAGTCAAACAATGCCCACACACCAGGATGGGGGTTGATTGTCTAATCTAATCAGGGACAATCAGATGTTTGTAACAAGTCTATCAAACCTGTATTGGGCCAGTTTGCTGAGCAATGTAACCAGCTTTCTTAATAGCGTTAACACGATTTAGGGCTTCCTGCACTTTCATGCAGATTACATTGAACGTTTCCCTTTCTTCTCCCATAAACATTTGGCAGCAGCCCAGTCCGATGGGCTTTACAACTTGGTGAGCTGCTGGGTGCCCTCTGGGGCAGCAGAGGTTTGCCAGGACCCAGGGGGCTGCTGCCTCCGCTGGCACCGCCACACACTGAGCTCCTGGGATGATCCTGTTTTGTGGCACACATACAAGGAATGGACTCAGTGCCACCAGTGCATCTGGGGTCACAGATGGGGGAGTGAAAAGCAATGGTCCCGACCTGATACAGTGTTCAGTAAGTCTCCACAGCAGATCCCCAGCCCCATTTGTGGCTGTTGGTAAAGAACATATGAAGAAACGTTTGTCCTCTCTTGCCCTTGGTAGTCTGAGGCTGCTCTTCCTGGTATTTGCTGTAAGAAGTCTGGACAGCTGCTGTTTAAAAAAAACACCTGTCTGGTTTGTTGGTTTGGGTTTTTTTTATGCCCTTTCAGAGCCTGAAGCAAAAGTGGAGGCAAAACCAGCTCTGCAAACAAGATGATGTCCCTCATAGCTCTCCAACCCAGAGTGGAGCTTCCTTACTTACCCTATGCAAATAAATAGTTGCCTGACTTTGCCCTTCGTGAAGACTGAAATATCCATCTGGTCCCTTTCCCTGTCAAGAGATGAGCTGGTTCTCACGCTCCAGGTCCGTACCACTTAGCTCTGCACTCACTGCCTTTGCCCAGGGATTTATTTTAGGCTTATGGCTTCCTCCGTGCCCCAGAGCATCTTCCCTCGCAGGCCCTGTGTGCGGCACTCACCCCGAGGCAGGCGTGCCGCAGGGAGGGATCGCGGCTCGCTGCTGGGGCTGAGGCTCCCAGGCTCAGGTCACAGCCGTGCTGGCAGCTTTAGCTGGGCTTTTAGCCTGAGCAAAGCCTGCCCTCATGCCCTCTCTGAGCGCTGCCAGGCTGGTTTGCACGCACAGGCAGGAGGAACAGGAACTCCCCAGCCTGGGAGCTAACGTTTCTTTGAGGGTTTAATTGCTGTGCGTGCCTTGTCTTCCTGCGCTCTGCACCCCACGCTGTGAGGAACGCAGACATCTCTGAGATCGAGCAAAGAGAAGGATGAAATAGTCCTTAAAGGGTGTTTACTTTCCTTCCTCAGACCATGTTATGTATTTGACAGCAGTTTGCATGTTGTTTTTCAGTTTTTCCTGGTTTTTTCCAGCACGGGAGCAGCACTCCTAGCAGAGGAGGAGGTGACTAAAGCCACTGGTGTGGGCAGGGGGTTTGCAGCAGTTGTAGGGCTTGGCTGTCTCAAAACTCAGATCCTTCAGCTTGGTCCTCACTGTCTCAAACTCCTGAGGCTTAGTGGGGCTGTGCTCTAAGAGGAGGCATTTGGGGGTGGTTGAAAGGGTAAAAGCAGATGGGTATGACTTACTGGTCTATCTGTGAAGATAGATAAAGATATAAACTGGTGAGTGATGCAGAAGAGGAGGAGGTCTCTGAGGGAATTAGTGCTAGGGAAGGGAATTACCATTTAATTCTTTATAGAACAACCTTTAAACATGATTGGGAAGATATGCTTGCAATGATAGGACAATAAAAGAAACCATGTCACTGAAAAAGGGATTTATTTGAATTTTCTTGGTTAATTTTGGCATGAGAAAATGCATTTCCATGGCAGTTTGGTAGCTAGAGTTGCTTCTGTGGCCTGTCCTGTGACTTTATAATCTATGCATGGTGGGTAGAGGGTGAGAGGGGGATCTTTATTTCAGCCAGGGTTGTCTGTAGGTTTGCATGGAGTGTGTGCTTCTGCACTTACAGATGTGCTCTCAGTCCCTGAGGGTTCAGCCCCTGCCGTCCCTGATGCTGTACATCCTCAGAGAGCTCTCCGAAGCCCAAGATCTTGGGCAGAAAAACCTCCAACCAATTTATCCTTCTTTAATGTTTTTCCCTTTGAATGTTTCAGATGCATGATTTGGGGTGGAAGGCTCTTACATTGAATGGGAGTAATTGACCTGGGACATTGAATCATTTTGAGTTTCAGGTGGAATGAGTATTATTTTTTAAGGGTTTCATCCTCAGGCTGAACTAAAAATCAGTTATTTGTATAGCTGTGTTTACAGGCAGGTGGTGAAGTTAAAGACTAATGAGTGAGGGGGTGGAGGCTTGGTCCTGGAGGTTAATGGACTTGCATGAAGCTTTTTTGTCTCAAAAGCTCTCTCCAAATTCCACCTTTTTTTTTTTTTTCCCGCTAAAGAAAGTAGATTTAGTAAGTTTCATTTCTGCAGCCCACAAGCCCCAGATCAGCTTTGGCACAGTTTATCTCAGTAGGTCTCTGCACAGGAGTGACTTGAATAGCAGGGCTGGCTGCAGGTGAGGAGCAGGAGGCAGCCCCCAAGGTGCCTTGCATGATGAGTGTTTAGCTTGGCTCTGGGCACGTGGGGCTGTGCTGTCACACAGGAGCTGGCACAGAGTGTGCTCCCTGCCCTAGGACACTGCCCACCAAGATCCTGCTTTCTGTCCCACATGGATTTGCTTTGTATCCACTGAAGCTTTCATGGAGCAAGTCTGAAATCCATCAGCATCCTACCCCACCCCATAGCAAGGAGCTATTATATATTCCCAGAGCAGCTGATGTCCATTAAATGTTTGACTGACACTACAACAATGTGTAAAATATCAGTGATAAGGATCTAGCAAATCTTAATAAAAAAAAAAGGCGACAAGAATGTAAATTGCACGTACAATTGTGATAAAGAGCCAGAGATAACATTAAAGAGATTGTATCAATTTAATGCAAGTTTTGTGCCAAAGCCTGTCATCTGCTCTTTGAAGAGGAGTTGTTGGGAGCCACGATATTCCAGCAGACAGTGCTCAAAATCATCCCAGTGCTCTGAAGCGGCCGTCCCTGCAGCCAGCGTGCTGCGTGGAAGCTGTCTGCTTGCTGAGGATTAATGGAAACCTTTCCTGCCTCTACAATAAAAATAATGTGCCTCAGAAAAAATAAAGTGCCCTTCTGCCTGCTGGCCTTTGGGTCCCTCAAAATGCAATTAAAAAGCGGCTTAATACAGCCTTGCAATGAGAAATCTGTCAGCGTTCAGAGGCACGATCTGAAGTGAAAGTAATGTGAAAAGGTTGCGAGCAAAAATATTTAACAGTGCTCCTGCCTGCCTGGTGGTGCTCGTGGAGCCACCAGCTGAACTGGGACCTGAGGGGCTGGAACTGGGGTAACTGGGGAAGCTGAAGCAGCTCCACAGACACAGAGCTGGGCTGCAGCAGTGCTGGTGAGGGCATGGGAGCTCCTCCACAACCCAGCCTGGGATTTTGTGTCTCTGCTTGCCTGTCCCTGCTGGTCACCTGTTTTCTGGGCAGGTGTTTCTGCTTTATGTCCTGGGTTTCTGTCTCTCCTCTGCTGTTTAGGGTGTGCTACATCCTTGAAAGTGTCCAGGTAACAGCAGTAAAGGCTATTGGAAGTAGCCTACAGGTTTGATGGAAGGGGTAACTCCAGTTTTCTGTGCAGGGCTGCCAGCTGTAGGTCAGTATTGTCCCTGCCAAAATGTCTTCACAAAATTTTAGGCACAATAATGGAAAGTTAATTTTAAATGGTGGTTGGCTGCTTGTTTCTGCAGGCATGATAGTTTTTAAAAAAAGTCCTTTAAGTAAAGATAGTAATTCTATAGCAAATGGGGGATTATAAGGGCTGGGAGTGAAATGCAAACGCAGGGCTCCAATGACTGCCTGGTTTTGGTACTGCAAAATGAACTTCTGTCTTTGGCTGTCCCTTGTTTGCCACTTGTGTGCCACTACCTGCACAAGGGTGAGTTGAAATCCCACCCCAGTTCTACACAAAGAGCTGCTGGAGCAACAACAACTTGATGGAAGTAGTGCTGGGAGCAGTGTTTCAGCTGGATGCCAGTAGATGGCACAGCTTTTATATCAGCTAATTATACAGGGAGCCAACGCCGGTCCATGCTGTTCCTGTCGCTAATCTGAGCCATGCCTCACTCTCCACTCACACAGATGAAGATGTCTCTGCTGGTGTGCCTGTAATTGAGGAAGTTGGATAAGATATGGAAGGTGTTGAGCTTGTCAGCATTGCAGGGCAGTGGGAAACCGTGATGGGGAAGAGAAGATAAGAATCATGTGCTTGGGTGAGTGTGGGAGCAGAGAAGAAAAATTAAAGATAGTGGTAGTTTAGCTTCCCAAGTACAACTGTATTCCCTTAGTGTAGATATATTTGACTGCTCCAGCTTTATGCACAGGGAAACTGAGGCCTGGAGAGATCATTCTTTGTCTTTGATACACCTGGGAATAAGAGCTGTGCTTCCTAATTAACTTCTGGAACTTTTAGCTACAAGGTGTCCTTCATGCGTGATTACGACAATAACATCTCCCTGGAGCTCAAAGCTCCTTCTCTCAGCTCTGCTCATGTTTGGTGCTATTGTTCCTTGGCCACTTCAGGCTTTGAATGTGAATTTTTTTAGCAGTTTAGCAATTTTCTGCACCCTTTTGAAAGAGTAAGAGTTGAATTCATCCTAAATCTTCTCCCTGTGTGATGGTGCCCAGCTGTTTTGCACCTCCCCTCAACCAAAGCAGCCCTCTGGCTCTTGCTGGAGAGGTGGCCCCTGGAGTTGGGAGGGTTGCTCAAGTGCAGTAAGACAGCCCTGATATGGGGGGGCTGCCCAGCACTCTGTGCCCCTGTCCTGGGAGATGTGCAGAGACCCCAGCACCGGGGGCAACCTTTCTTCCTTCCTTCTGCCTGCTGAAGAACTTTTCACAACTGAAATTGATTCTTGCAAGTGGATGGAAAGGATACATGCCAAATCTTGAGGGCCTGGTGTGCATGTGGAATATAAACCAGAGTGTATGTATGTGAGGTTGTAAATAGAGTTGTCACTCTAAAAGAAATGGGGTTTCTAGTGCTTGTCAGATCATTTTAAAACCATTTTTATTACTAGATTACACTCTGAGATAAAGTTTATTGTAGCAAAAAAGAGGGAAGGTGTAGGATTTGACTACAGATTTGGAAACACTTAAAACTTATGAAGAGTTTTTGAACCTTAGCTGAGGTCAGGCTGTCTACTTCAGGGTTTTCCTCTGGGGCATCTCCTGCCCAGCACATTTAATGGATGATCTCTTGATTGTGGTGCAAACTTTGCCCTAGCATGTCACCTTTTATAATCAAGCCATGACATAACATGCAAACATTGGCACAGGAGCTCCAGCTCACGAGTCTGTGTCCTGTGTATGGGGCAGAAACCCTTCCAGGGGTCCCAGCTGGGAGTCCTGAGGAACTCCATGTTCCCTGAATGTGGCTCTTAAACAACTGCCATAAGGATTTTGTGTCAAAACCGAGAATCAATCCTGGCATGTGTTGACTTTGTTCTTCCCTTCCTCTCCCCCATGACCATTGATCCTAAAATATTTTGCTCTAGTTTTATCCTTTTCTTATGCTCTTACTTTTAGCAATACATCTGCAAGCAACAGAAAACACTGTTTTTAGGTGCCAACTCTTTTCTTAGCTATTCCTTGCAGATACAAGTAGCATCCTGTTTTCTAACCCAGCCTCTTCTGTATTTCCCTCCTAGTTGTTCCTAGTGGTATTTGTCTACTTTTTATATGTACCAGTGGCAAAATTAACAGAGTGTTGTTCTCTTAATGCAGCATGACAGAGAAAACAGCAGTCATCTCCTCCTGCCAGACCTGGGCTTCAGAGTTGTGCTAGTTTACACCTCCCTGCTCCACCTCCCATCCTAGTTTAGGGGACTACAAGGCACATCACCGACTGGATGCTGGAAGAAGCAACAGCTTTTCAAGTGCCACCTAAACTCCACAGCCGCTTGCAGGGCAGAGGTAGCTAGAGTGGCGAGGAGAAAGCTGGCTGGATTTAACCCTGAGACTGGCACAGAGCTACGTTTACCATAACCTCTGGCTATTAAAAAACTTGATTTGTTTTGCCTACAGGCTAATACAGGTAGTCCACACTGCCTTGACATTAGAGTTTTTCTGTCTCTCCTACTCCCAGCTCTATCTCAAACCCAGAACCTTTGCAAGGTCTCATTCTGAGTAGCTGCTCTTCTCCCTCTGTGCTGAGCATCCCTAAAACCTGAGCGTAATAGCATCCCTGCTAATTATATCACTGCAGATTTACTTCATGGTAATATTATAGCTGGCCTTAGGCATCACCACTATCATTGGAAAACATCGAACGATCACAGCTTCTTAGCTGCCTCCATTAAACCTGGGAGAAGCGTCTGGGCCTGTTTATAAGTTTGTCTTTTGATGAGAGCCAAGGATTGATGAGCTGGTGGATGCGAGGTTTGCAGAACGTGCCCTGGAGGGAAGCTTCCCTCGTCACGGCAGCCATAAGGTGCAGATGGCGGGATCGCGAGCGGAATGCAGACGCAGCCTGGGAAGCGGGAGCGGGGCGGGAGCGTCACCTTCATCTCGTCGAGGCAGACCTTGCCCCCTCCCTAGCAGCACCACCCCGTGCCCAGGGCTGCACCCCATTCCATGCGGGATGGCTCCACGCTCCAAACCAGTGCTGCTAGCAGCTTGGTTGGACCTGCTCCCAGGGAAAGGGAGCGTTTCGAGCAAGCAAGTGGTCTTGTGATGCTTTCTGCTGACAGTCTTGGAGCTAGGGTACAAGAAAAGGCACAAATACCAGTGCCATTTTTCAACTAAAAAAAAAAGAGATAAATAATTCAAGAGTTTTCTCTATGTTTTCCTTGCTAGAAATAAAATTAGTGCTGTGACCAGTGNGGCAGCTGGCACCACGTCCCTGGCACCACCCTGTGCCCAGGGCTGCACCCCATTCCATGCGGGATGGCTCCACGCTCCAAACCAGTGCTGCTAGCAGCTTGGTTGGACCTGCTCCCAGGGAAAGGGAGCGTTTCGAGCAAGCAAGTGGTCTTGTGATGCTTTCTGCTGACAGTCTTGGAGCTAGGGTACAAGAAAAGGCACAAATACCAGTGCCATTTTTCAACTAAAAAAAAAAGAGATAAATAATTCAAGAGTTTTCTCTATGTTTTCCTTGCTAGAAATAAAATTAGTGCTGTGACCAGCGTGCTGGGTACCGAGGCCTTCTGCCACGAGCGTAGCTGAAGGTCAGTGCTGTGTCCCCAGGGATGTTCTGTTCTTGGGAGCCAAGCCTGTGGCTGCTTGCTGCTCCAGGCTGTGTCCCTTATGGAACACAGCCATGGGATGGCTGGAGGTCTGTAGGACGAAGCATTTGGTGCTGAAGACATGGTATCCACACTCTGGGCTTTGGAGGGTATAAGAGAGTATTTCAGCAGACATCCCAGTACTGCACCGGTTTGCTGTAAGGGAGCGTTTGTCTACACCTGAAGCCTGGCTTGCAGGGATCGGGTGACCATCATCCCCAGTCAGTGTGTCGGTCTTCCCCATGGATGTCTGTGGTCCCCAAACAGCAACCCTATGGGAACAGCAGATTATCACAGATCTGAGACATATCTCCTGTGGAGAACACAAGGAAGTAACTTACAGATCTTGAAAGGGACTTGGATAAGAGTAGGTCCGTTGTTACTGATTTTACTCTGGCTGTTGTTACTGATTTTACTCTGTCTGGCCATAAAGTCGTTTTTGGATATGGTGCTCCAGCACGGCAGTGAGTGGGCCAAAAACTTAACTGAAATGGGGTCAATAAATTACATGCAGACAAAAGGCACTTACACTCAGACTGCATCAAGTCTCCTGGTAATTTCAGCGGAACAGGCAGAGCAGAAATATGCTGATAATTATTTAAATTAGACTCCAAGCATTGAATTTTTTTCTTCAAGTAACAGCACTTCAGCACTTGTCCAGATGAGTGCTAATTTACCCAAATGGAAAGGTTTATTAAACATGCCAGCCAGTGCTTTAGTAATATTTAGGACAGCAATTTTGCTTTATTATATCTCTTAACAAAGAGGACACAGGCTTCTTGATCCAGCACCAGAGCAGTCAGGGGATGTTGGGGAAGATCCACGTCAGTTCTGCCTGGTCTCAAATCAAGGTACACTATTTCAGCTTCAATTCTGCCTCTTTGCCAAGTGCAAACCTGGGACTTGATTTGAAAAAAACTTCACTGACTTGGCCAGTTTGAAGGACACTCAAAATCTGGACATCTTCTGGGTGCAGGAGTCACAGCTATGATTTTGAAATATTGAAGGATGAAATTGAGTTTGCTCCAGTGAAATGGGCCCCGAGCCAGGTGCTGAGGAAGACGAGCCTGAGCTCTTCCTGCTGCCCCTTGCTCACTCTAGGAGTGACAACTGTGTTGTTTTGGGGAGAAATCTGGGAGCATAAAGATGATCCCACCCATCATTTGCATCCCTCAATGCTCTGTCACGCCCTGCCTCCTAGTCTTGTTGTCATCATGTGTGTTATTGCCAGGGCTGTCTTTCAGACTAATACTGGCTTTGTGTTTCCCTCAGGACTCTAAATTTCTTTGGGTTTTATATTTGAGAAAATGCTTCACAAATCCCAGTGGACTGACACTCTTCTAAAACATCCTGTAGAAGTCTTCTGCTGCTTTCTGTCTGTAGGTGCAGGTGTTTGGTTCTGTGGCTTCTCCCTGGACTCAAGTGGGAAATTAAGACTACTTGCACAAATTAGAGATAATGTAGAAGTGTCTTAATCTGAGACTCGCCTCACAAAGAGGATGGTTATATGTTGTGAATGCTTCTTGCAGATCCATCCACAGAAATTTGCTTTTAGGCTTTGAAATTCCTCTGGGTCCTTCAGAATAAAGGCCACTACCTCCTTTACGTGAGCATGCTCACCGAGGACATGCAGATTAGAAATACTGTGTAACATACCAAAATCTATGTCATACTCTTAATATCTTTACATTTTATCTTCCATAAATATCTTCTCCGTCTCTTCCCCTGCACAAGATTGCTCTGTTAAACTATCACACTGCAAATCTTGTGAGTGCCTGGAGCTCTGGATGCTTGCAAAAGATTTGGCAAGGGAGAACCTTGTGGAATTCCAGGTTGTACATTCTTCCAGAGCTTGGATACAGGGTGAAGCCAGCAGTGATGGGAATGGGAATATTTTGCCACAAATCCAGGTATTTTTTTTTGTCTTTGGTACCATCACAGTAATGAGAGGAAAGGCTGTGGCTGCTCTTCTATGCAGGTGTGGATGTTGGATATCTCACAGGAGAAACAGAAGTTGATCATCTCTAAAGTTAAGTTGGAGGCTCTCTAATCTCTACAGAGAACTGGCTTCACCCCAGACAGGTCGAATACCTTTGTGTCTTGTTGCACTGAAGTGCGAAAGAGCTCCCAGGAGGAAACATTCCTTCTCTGCTCCCCAGCATGGGTGGACAGGAGGCCAGGTTCTCTGGGGACCATTGCCGATTCCTTCTCATGCTTCAGAAAGGGCAGAGCACTGTGCTGTCACAGGTCCTGAGAGGTGAACATGAAATTTTCAGAATGGAGAAAACGGATGGAAATAATTTGAAAGGAAACTCTTGCTCTGCATTATTGATGATATGTATTTTTTAGTTTTTGGCATCTCACAGGGAAGTGTGCTGTGACACCTTGTTTATGGTGAGCCTCAGTGTGTTGTGGACCATCAGCTGGGCTCATCCACAGTAACAGGGATGCGGGGAAGCATCTTAGATGAATCCTCTGAGCTTACACACCAGTAAGAAGTGCAGAGACAGTCTGGGATTCAATTTTACTGTTCTAGCACTTTTTTTGCCACCCTGATTGGAAGTACTTAACCTCCTCTTCATTAATCAGTTTGAATTTTATGTAAAATTCATCCTCGATGAAGGTGACTTAGAGTCTGCTCCTCCAATCTTGGGCTGAAAATGATGGCAGGGCGTGCAAGGTTCAGCAGGTGAGTGCATTGCAGCTTGGATCAGAGTGACACTGTATTTTTAGTGGCTCTGTACTAACAAGGCTGGAGATCTCAGCCATGTCCTCTGTGCTCAGTTCCCAACAAGCCCGATAGGCAAGACATGCGTGTGACATTGTACCGGTGAATCCCAGTGACACATGATTGGGGTGCCACAACCCAGAGCAGCAACACGAGTCAGTCACCAGGCCACTGAGGTTGGCAGGGACCTTTGCAGATCATCCCTTTGAACCCCTGGCCAAAGCAGGGTGAGCTGGAGCAGCCTGCCCAGGAACTCAGTTGTTCCTGGGGAGATTCTGTGATTGTCCTAATTTTACAGATGGGCAGGGTAAGCCCTGGGCAGTGACTTGGCTGAGATATCTGGAAGGTGGGTGCGGATGGTGAGGGTGAGAAGGTGAAGAAGGCCTTGAGGCTGCAAGACATGTGTGTGCTTACTCATCTTTTCAAGAGCTCCTGGCTGCAGTGGTGCTGTCTTTCTACTAAAGAAAATTTGTTTTCAGGAATCAAAGTCACTAAGGTCTGTTAGACTTGAAGAGCTATAAGATCAGAACATAAATGCATCAGAAAGATTTGTCTTCTTCTCTGGCCAGCTCCTTTACTTTTGGATGTTTATGTACAGGAATGAGTGGAAAACAAGGAATGGAAGGGAAAAGGGGCAGTGAATTCTGGAATTCTGTTTGCAGAGTCCTTGGCCTTCTGGTCACCCGTGGAAGTCATCATTCTTCTGAGATTCTCTGTGACAAGGACTGTTGGGAAGCTGACTTCCTCTAGTGCTTTGCTGAAGGTCAGCCTATGGGGACAGTTACACCATCCCTGTCAGGATTACCTGGTCCATCCTGACTCGCCCACGGAGCACCTTACAGTTCCTGCCACAGGGTTTCCTGAAAAAATTAGGCTACGTTTGTCTGAGCCACATCCTCGTGCCTGCGTGTGGAACGAGCATCCCACTGGGGCAGCTCTGTTCTAGCCAGCCAGGGAGCATCATAAATGTCTGACAAATCTTTCGTGGCAGGATCTCAGCCATACCCTTTCCTCGGGAAGCAGTAACGACTGCAAGGCGCTCGTGAACCCCTATCCCAACCCTGCAGGCCTTCTCCTGGCTGAGGTTCCCCTGCGGATGGCAGCTGGGGCTGATTGGCTGCGGTGCTGCAGGAAGCTGCCGGCTGATTTCCCTAATCCCGAGCGCCGAGTCAGAACGCACAAGTGCCGGCTCTCATCAGCTGCAGCTGCGATTTACAGTGGGAGAAAAAGGGGGGAGCACGGTCGGGAGAGGGAGATGGGTTCCACTCCTACTTGGGGTGCAAAAGGAATTATAATCTCACATTCTGCTTTATTTTCTGTTTATTTTTCCCTCTCTCCCTAGTGAGGGCAGATAGCATAAGAATTAACCTCCAGGGACATCCTAGCAAGAACAAAAACATCCTTTGCAGACTCCTAGGAATAAGAATTTCCTTGGCAGGAACATACCTGCAGGACCCCTTCTCTGTTAGGATATAGACATTTTGTAGAACATTCTGAGTGTCCAGGATCCAAAAAGTCTCTGCTATGGATTTGAAAGGCTTTTATAGCCCAAATCTGACTCCCTCTTGCAAAGTACCTCACTGTGCTTCTTGTGGGGGTTTCAGGACCTGGTACGTGAATCTGTTCTTTAAATGTTGCTCAGCTGATCAGTGTCACACCTTTTCCAGCATCTCACAGAAAAGAGGAACATGATGAAAACCAAAACAAACCAAATCTTGCTGTGCTTCTTGAAACAGCTTGTGAACTGGGAGTTTGTCCCTGCATCTTCTCCTCCTGCCTTTAGCTTTCTGCTGTGACTGATGACTGGGATGAGAGCAACTCGATGTTATGGAGCAGCAGCTCTGCAGGCAAAGCCTTCCAGCAGTCTGGACCCAAACCTCCTTTGCACTGCTGCTGCTCTGGTCTAGCTGCTAAGCAAATGCTTTCATGCTTGTGGGTTGCCTCATTAGGAGGAAGAAGTAATGAGGGAGCCAGTGATGCACTCCTCCCTTCCGAGATCGCATGCCAAGGCTGGTTTTGCTGATACAGCATCTTTGCTCACACTTGCATGAAATTCTTGCTAGAACAGTGCTCTGAAAACTGTTCTTAAAATCCTGGGCAATATAGCAGGATTCTGGCCTAACTTCCTGCACGAAGCAAGGTTGGTTAGATATGTTGGTCAGGGCCTTGTCTCTTGGGTTTTGGAGATCTCCAGGGGTGAAGCTCCTTCACTCTGGATCCCTGTCTGTTCTTCTGTCTAGAGACTTTCCTTCAGGTGCCTCTTTCTTCCTTTGTTCTTTGGCTCCTTTATCCTATTAAGCACATGGGTTTGAATCAATAACCAGCATAACCCTCTGCCCACAGATTTCCATTTCTGGCATGCCCTGCATACAGAGCCTGTGGTTTAGGTGATGCCTCATCTCATTGCAGTGTTCCTGCTCTAAAGAGATGACTTCTCAGCCTCCTTTCATTTATGGAAAAAATACTATGCAAATAGCTACACGTCCAGCTTATGGCTATGGATTGCAACCGGGAGCAGGATGTCACCAAGCAGAGGACACTCCTCCCTGGTGCTGACACTATGGACAGACCCTCCTGCGTGCTCTGGTGCTGGCTTGTCCTCCAGGGCGATGGTGTGACTGTCCTTGAGCACTCCCACTGCCCAGTGTTGGGTGATGGAACACTGAACAGGTTGAACAGATGAGTAGTGGGAACTCCATCCTTGTGGGTTGGACTCAACTGGACACAGTCCAGTGCCAGTACTCAGTGGCCCCATCTGAATGGGGACCAGGACTTGGACACGCAATGTTCTTTTTGTCTGTGAGAGCTAAAGGGGGCTCAGAACTGAGGAAGGAGGTCGGTGGTGGTGCAGGAGTGGTAGAAGACAAGCTGTGGGCAGTATGTAGGACACCTGTTCCTGACTTCCAGCCAAACCAGGCTGGAGGAGGGAGTCTTACGGATGACTTTGTTAAAATCATCAGGAGAACAGCATGTCTCCCATTTACTTTGTAGGTCTTGTGCAGGTTTCATGTGCCAGAGCTAAAATAATACATGATTTGTTAAACTGGCTTTTTTCACAGTTGTAGGGAACAGCCCAGCCATTCAGCCAGAGCAGCAGCGAGCACCAATCAGCACTGGCAGGCTGGGCTGTGCCGACTGCTATTGAGAGACTTTTTCCAAGGAGCCGGGTGGAAACAAAGGAGTCAAAGTGGTGAAACCACCCCATGCTGGACCTAACTCGCAGAGCAACCAAACAAGGAGGGCAGGGAAGCTAAACAGGAGCAAAACCAATGACAGCATGTGTAGGACAACGTGTTAGAGAATTGAAAGAATCAATCTGGGTGATTTTTCCAGTAAATTCAACCGATTCCTCCAGGCCATAGGAGTCACACCAGTGTGGGATTCACCTGGCCTTTCAGGGGAAGCATCTGATAGGCTCAGAGTATTTTCCTCAGTGGACTGTGGCAGGGTATGTGCTCTCTAGGCATGGTGGTTTGTTTAAGATTTCCTTTAGTGCTTTGCTAAATCCAGAGCTTCTGCTGTAGTGAAGAAAGAACTAAAAAAATGAAAAAAATAAAAGAAAATAGTTTGTAAAATTGCAGAATTTGGACTATACCAGGAGCAGCCCAGGTGAAGAGGAATTTTTCTATTCCCTAAAAGGTTTCCTGTGCACATTCAATCTGTAGCTGAAGTGGGCTTTTTGCTGTCTTTCCTTATTGTAATCTCCTAATTGGTTTTCTACATTCACTCCTCAATCGCTGTGAGCATTAAAGTGTGGTGCGTCCCATTAGATACCCTTTTCCATCTACATTACCTACTTAAGCAAATTTCAAATTAAGATTTTCTTTTTTCCTACAGCTTCAGCCTTTCTGAAGTGCCAAGTAAGTAGTGTCTTAGGAATGCTGGTCTTGCAGGCAGTGGGTTTCCCACCTCCCTGTTTTCCTGGGAAAGTCATGGAGAAGCAGTAGCTCATCACAGGAACGCATCCACTGCATCCCTCTCCGATTTGGTCTTTTGAACACAATTTCGTGTTGTGGTTTTGTTGTTATAAAGGGAGGATGAATGATTCATTGCTGTCTCACAGCAGAGGGGTCAGTGGGTCGCCCACAGCCATATCTTATTATCATCTGGAATTTAGTGTGCTGAGGGTTTTGCTAACCATCTGTAACACACACTGCGCATTTCCACGGCGTGCTCGTAACCTCTGCTAATTATTTATAAAGGGTTAATTAAGAGGATTCTGCTCTAAACAGTGACCCAGTGTTGTTTGTTTCTGGTCCTTCAGCTAAACTAACAGCACTCTTACTGAAAACAACAGTAATTTATCCTTGAGAACAAGGTTTTGAGGTGCTGTATCAAAGCTCCACAAAAAACTGAATGTGGCGTCTACTTTCTTCCTCTGATCACTGAATTTGTAATTTTATAAAAGAAAGCAATCAAGTTTGTCTCATTATATTGGTGCTCTTGTTCAATTCTATTATCCTTTTAGGCTTTTCTCTTAATGTTTGTTCCACTATTTCAGTAAGGCTTGAAATTAGTCTAATTCCCCAGATCACACTTCTTCTAGTTTTAAAATGTAGATGAAACAGATTAAGATTATTGAGTTCTGAAAATCAAAGAGCCGATAAGGTAGAACCATTAATGTGCTGTTTGCCTGTTAAAATAGTCTGTTTGCTGGTCCTGTCAGCCCCTGTGCTGAAAGCAGAAGCAGAGGGCACCCGGTATAATTAAAAGGCAACAGGTCTGCTGCAAGTTAAACGCTTTCTAATACAGCTTGTAGCTCACTGATAGAACTTGTTGCCCGAAGATGCTGTCAGAGCAAGAAATTCAGCAAGACAGAAGAACGAGGGGGAGCTTGTTGTGAATCCGAGCAGTAGCTCCGAGTCTGCGGTGGTTGTGATAATCCTCCTTTGGCAGTGCTGCCATTGTGACGCTGTGTTTGTTTGAGTGATGGAAGCTTTCAAGATCAATGTGAATATCTGCAAATTGAGCTGCGGAGAAGATAAATGACCAAGGCTGTTCTTTCTTGCTTTTGGAGGATTTAAAGCAATTAGTGAAGCCAGAAAATTTTTTTCTTTCCTTGCAGACGTATTCTGTAAGATATGTAGTTGCAGTATCCAGCTGAGGAGAGTTGGGTCTTTCTCCAGACCGTTTTCAGAGTGTGAAAGTTGGTGGGACTCCAGGCCACTTTCACTAGAGCAGTCTCTGTGCTTTTCCTGAAAGATGCATTAAACTTTCCCATCAATGCTTTACAAATCCATCACAGGCTGAGACTACTTGGCAGCATCTCTCTAGAGAGCCACCCAAGCATTTCCTGCTCTACTGGGCCCTAAACTGCTTTGTGTCTGTGAAGTACAAATGGTAGGGAGGAGGAATGTCTTTTATTACACCTGCCTTAGTGACGGAGCCAGCCAGCAACCCTGCCTTTTCAACTCCATCAACTGGTGGATAAAAAATACGTGTTTTTGAATTAAAGTGGAAAGGTGAACAGGAGAAATGAGAATAAGCCCGTTACTCTAATGAGAATTTTGCCGTAAGAGAGGTGTGTATGCATCTTCAGTGCTTCTTCTCTCCTTCCACTTTGTTATTACTTTCTAAGCCTTAGTTTAAAACTGAAGGAATTCCTTCAGCAGTTTTAAACAGTAGTTGTTCATGCATTTTACCTATTCTGTCTGTTAAAAGATCTTGACCCCTTCATTTCCATCTTTCAGGATAAAAGTAGTAAGTTGTGCCACTTTAGTAGTCAGTGTGTGGAAATCAGTGTCTATGAAATGCATATTTTATTTGATTGCCTGCATTTAAGCCTGATTGTGATGTTTGGGTGGTTTGAACATAAAGTGGTATGAGAAGTATAATAATCTGTTATCAGAGGCAGACAGAGAGAAGGGCAAACAACTCTTTAGATTTTGGTAGAACCCAGAGAATTTTATACATCATCTTTTCAAACACTGGCAGTTTGGAAATGTCGTAGAGCTGAGAGCTCTGGTGCTGGTTAGAACTGAAGCTCGAGATTTCTGAAAGGGTTGAGGCTTTAATGCCTCACATTTCTTACATTTAGGTAGATCCACCCCAGAAGTCAGTAAAGTTGCACTTCTCACTTGCATGTTACTGGATTCCACCAATCTTCACTGCTTCTAACAATCTGACGTTCCTGTTGGATGCAACAGAGGTAGAAACGGGCCTTTTGCCAGCCTCCAAAACGTGGGGTAATCTGCTAGCCCAGCACCTGAGCAGTGTGTCCCAGAGACCTTGCCCCTTGGCCTTTGCCAGGACAGTTTTCTTGATCCATCTCCCTCCAAAAGAAGCAGGCAGCATGGTCTTGTCACGGTGAGGCAGGGTGGAAACTCAACTTCTGCCTTGGAATGTCTGTGTCCACACTTCCCTGTGCCCTCCACGTGGTTTTCCAGTGTAGTACTCCTCACCCGGGAGGCAATTTCTGTACCCTTAAAATGATGCCTTGGCTCCTAGCCCAGCAGTCTGTGGCCACAAAATCTAGAAGTCAAATGAAATAGCTTATTTAGCCTCTAGGTTACAACACTGTTGGACTGACACTCATGTGGGGGGAGATGAGGGCACCCTGTTATCCCCTCTGCTGCAATCCGATGGTGGTGCAGGGATGCCCAGTGGGATTGCTCCATGCTTCACTGCCTGTAGCATGAATGCAGCCTCCAGCTTTCCCAGGCACTTCACTGGAGCTGTGTTTGGTCAGAAAGGTGAAAATGCAGGGATTCTTTTCAAATCCCTAACTCACATCTATGAAAGCAGGGAGCAGATTTGTCATTTCTCCTTCATAGTACTGAGACTATTGCCTGTAGAGTCCCATCTGGATGTGGGGTCCCGCAGCATGCGGGAGAAGGAAGGGATGAAGTGGGAGCTGTAACTCCCCCTCTTCCCTCTGCCTCTCTGTGGCAGCTGGTGATTAAATTGTCAGTTTAATGCATCCATCCATTTAACTCAAAAAACATGAAGAGAGAAGGAAGGTGAGGGCAGATGCCTTCCCTGCAGTGGAATGGCTGCCTTGCAGAATTCCAGCTTTACTGTTTCCCAGTTAAGGCCCAGTAAAGTCTCCAGTGGATGGGAGTCACGGGCTTTCTGTTGTCTGATAAGGCTGGAAGGTCTTTGGATTGGGAACTCTCTCGTAGGCACACACACACGTGTGTGTGTGTGTGTGTGTGTGTGAGTGTGTGTGTGTATTTGGATGTGCATGGACACTGCTAGGCACAGCAGGGCTCTTTCCTGGGGAACTCTGGGACTGCCACAGCACAAACCCACTGCAGTGTTCGTAGAATGAATGTGGTTTCCTCATCTCCAGGCAGCCATGCCCAGAGGTTTCCTTGTCCTCTAAGAAAAAATGGTTGTTGCAGTTTTAGGGCTGTGCTCTCAATCTGTTAAGTAAATTACCAGGGAAAATGGTTGCTGCTCTTTTTTTTTTTCCTCCTTGTGCTCTGCTAGTTCTGTTTAAGGCAGTCGTGCTGGATTTTCTTCCTTTTATTCTCTTGTTTTTCAGCATGTCTGCCTTTTTGCTTTCTCTTTGTATTGAGATTTGTCCTTTCTTTTATAGAAATTAAAATGCCACATCCCCGCTGATCTGAGACTGAAGCAAAACTGAGACTACAGAATAGCTTGTTTCTAATTGAGATTTGAAAAATATCCCTCAATAATGCTTTCAGCTATTTTGCGTGGGAATATTTTGATTACATTTCTTCTGGCAAGCCCACATTCTAGCATGGCAGGATAAGAGGACAAATGAGAGAAGTATTTCCACCATGAGGTGTCTATCCTAAAGAGCAGGTGGCTCAGGGTGGAAGCTGTGTTGCATGTGCACACACATGGCTGCATGGTGTGTGAGGCACATGGTGATGGAAAATACTGTCAGGTTTGCTTACCCACAGGGCTTTTTTCCTTTGGGCTGTGTAAACTTTAGCACTGCTGAGTTCCAGCCTTTTAGGTATTCCCTGAGCACCAGGCATGGTTTGCAGTGAGAGTGGCCTGGAATCTGGGCCCAAGACTTTCAAAGTCGGCTTGTGGCTCTGCAAAAGACAACTGAGAAAAGCCAGACTTATATTATTAAGCTGAACTCCCAGCCTGGAACAAAAGCTCAGCTGGAAGACTGGTAGGAGTCTATAAGTAAAAACAACCCACCAGCTGGAAAATGCGACTGTGGTGCGAGTGTCCAGCATGGGCGGGCAGGAGGGGAGAATTGCCAGCAGGAATATTCTGGGAGTATTCATGGAGTTAAACACGCTTTGTAATGTCAAAATACAGATGGGTGTGGAAAGGCTGAGCAGCTAACGGCGAGCTCAGTGGTCCTAAATCTGCAGTTGGGCTATAAACAAGCGAGGCCCGATGTCCGTGGGCAGCTTGACTTGGGAGTGCCTGGTGTCTGCGCATGGCTGAGCTCGGCAGTTAAGTGTCATCGTACAGCTGGCTCTGGGAGCAAGGCGTCGGTCAGTGACAGACAGCTAATACTAAAGCAGCTCTGCCATTTGGGCAGGGTTCAGATGGATAGCAACCCATGAAAAGAGCTAAATTTGGGGACAGAAAAGAGCATCTGGATGCTTAACGCCATGAGGTGCTCTGCAAAGGACAGACAGAAATGGAGACTGGTGAGGAGAAGTCTGCTTCGGTCTGGGTGCAGGACATGGCATCCCAGCATGGTGATTGATGCAGGGGGTGACAGGGAGCTGCCACGCTGCCCCAAGTCACCCATGTCTCTTTCTGCTCTGTACAATGGGAGAGCCAGGAGCCAAAACCTTGTAGGCTTTGACAGCTCCCTTGGCTGCTTGTTACTCTTTTTCCTGAACATTCAAGTCCAGTGTCCCACACTGGACATCAGGGAGCTAATATGTGTGTGAATGCAGAATAACTGGCAGAGCTGAGACCAGAGCCTCAATGCCTGGAGTGAAGACCTGGAGTCTCCAGGGCAGCTGGACCTGAATGACAGCCTTGTGTCCCATGTCTGAAACCAGCCCCTCTGGAGCCTGCAGCTCAACATGGCATTCGTCAGCACTGCCTTCCTGCTTCTAAACCAAACATTTGTGCATGCCTGGCCTCCTCTGCCCCCCTGTCCAGGCTCTGCCTCCTCCAGGAGGCTGGAGGCTGAGCAGTGCGGGAAGGATCTCCCGTACCCTCTTTGTAAAAAATTGTACTTGCACATATGGATTGCATTCTCTTATGGAATAAAGTGTCCTTAATAATAACTGTCTCCTTTCCTACTTCTGACTGCTCCAGTGCTGTGTCCCTCTGGGGTGCACAGTGTTAGCCCTTAGTTCCTCCCTCCGTTGACTTGCTTCCTGCACTGGGTTAGAAAGCAAAGGGATGGAGTTGTCTGGATACTGTGAATGCCAGGGGCAGGGAGCAGTAGTGCCAGCACTACCTCTGTGGGTGCAGGGCTCAAGACCCCCACCTGTCCCTGGAGCCAGGCCTGGCTCTCCTCTAGTCTCCCCAGCATCCTGTGGCAGGCAGGCAGGAGGCAGCACAGGCAAGTTAGTTAAACATTTGCTCAGCTGGGCAGCGGAGAGTGAGTGAATCCACGATTTTTGTCTCCTTTTTTTGCCTAAGAGATCAAATTTACATTGAATAAATTTGTGTTCCACACAGTAAAAACAAATGTAACTGCTTGAGTGCGTGCGAGGGGCATTGCCTGCTAACTAGGGCACTCAGAAGAGCGCTCGCTCCTGTCTGGAGGCAGCCGATTACTCTCAAGATTTGTTCTTTTTAGAGCAAACCTTTGCAGGGAGCAGGGGAGGAGGCTGCCACTGCAGGGAGAGGGACGCTGCTGCTGCAGCCCTCACCTGGCTGTGGGGAGGCAAACAGAGGGCTCGGCTGCCCAGGAGACCTCCCTTGCTGCATCAGGGAGGGCTGGAAGTCAGGAACCCTCAAACGTAGTGATTTGTAGAGCAAATGGCTGAAAACTGCTGGAGCTGCAGGAGTTTGGGAACCGCTGAGCATCATCAGCTTCTCTTTGAAATGAGGCCTGTGGGGTTTTTCTGTCTGACCTGTAGGCATTTGAGAGGAGCTGCAGGAGGGTGCTGGAAGAAAAAGGGGTGTCTCAGCCATGAGGAGGAAGGGGGCTAGGGTGCAAAGCCAGGGCCAGCCTTATCTCAAGGCTTTCCCCAGATCTTCAGCTTTGCCCTACTTTGTCACTCTGCAGCCTCTTCTCTCCCAGCAGTTCACCCATTTGCAGCTTTCTCTCTCAAATCATCCTGCTGCCTTCAAGCATGAAAACTCTTCCTGAGGAGTGCAAAGCCACTGTGCCCTTGTCAGTCAGATCTGCCTGGAGTGTTCAGACGGAGAAGGGATGGCTCTTACCTCTCCCCCAGCCCTGTGTGTGTGTGTGTGTGCTCAGTGTTTCCTTGCAGGCAGGCATCCCCCAGCATTGCCCCACTCCAAACGTGGGTTTTCCTTGTGCTGAGTCTGTCTCCCTGCCCACACAGCACCTGACACACTGGAGCTGAATCAGAGCACTGCAAATCCCCGCCAGAGAGCTGGGCTCTGGCAAGATTTAGAAGCTTTCTGCTGGGCATGGCTGGACCGGGAGCTGTATCTGCGGGGCCACATTGGTGCCCTGTGCTGTGTGTCTGAGTGCACAGGGGTTGGTCACCAGGCCAGGGCCTTTCCATGGCTGCTTGGAAGATGTTTCTTCCCCTTGTGTGGTGCCTGCCTCAAGCAGAGCCCCGGGCGGTGCTGGTTGTGCAGCCAGGGAGGAGGTGACTGGGCTGACTGGGCTTTTTGTATGCTGAGCACAGCTGCAGCCAGTCAGTCATCCCAGGCACTTTATCACCCCTGTCTGGCCTCAGCCAGGAGCCAGTGTCGAGTTGCAGACGCTCATCATCTACCCTCACTCACCTTGCAGAGAAGTTCCTTGTCTGTGTGCCCCAAGGCTGTGGGTCTGCAAACAGTTAAACTCACCGGTACTTCCCAGTAAGCACTAGGTACTGGGTAGCTACTGTGAGCTCTTCTCACACTGCCTGCCCTTCCCTGAGCTGACCTGACTCACCAGCCACACAGAGATGCCCCTTGATTTGTTTTGCTTGCATGATTTTCTTCCAGCCAAGCATACTGGATCATCAGTTGGAGGGACTGGCTCGTGGAGGAGGCCAGCAGAAACAGGGGAAGAGAGTGAGACCATCCCTCCTCTGCTTTTCCCTGTGTTCATGGCCAGCTGAGGAGTGACAAAGAGAATTTCACTGCTTATTAAAATGTAGTGTCAGTCAGTGATGAACCAAGGGGATGGCATCTGCTCCAACAAACATACTTTTGCATCTCCAATAAAGTGAAAGTGTGCTGCCTATAGTGTAGGGCCAGAGGGTCTCAGCCACTCGATTGTCCTGGTCAGGGGTGCCCTGTAGCAGACCCCCAACAAATGTCACACAGGCTTCTGAGCAGTTAGTGACTGTGCATCTGGTCCAGGCGTGATGTCCAGAGACCTCCCCATTTTGGTGACAGTGGTTGTGATAAGGAGTGAGCTCTTCAGCTGCATCAGTCTTATTCCAGTGCTGTGTCTGGCCATGGAGCGTGGAAAGCGATGTGACATGTGCCACAGGGCTTGTTTTATTTTCTGCTTCCTCGCTGTTGCTTTCACGCCTGTTTTGCACAACCTCTGGCTGCTGAAAAGATGCCAGTTACCCCCCTGGACTTCCCTGTTGGGCCCTGGGGCCAGGGCACTGCAGCTCTGGGAAGCAGGTCTGAGAGTGGGAGTCACACCCCACTGAGTGCTCCCTGTGTCCCAAAGGTGAAATGAGTGACTGCAGGTGTTCCCAATACATGTTCTGCACTGCATGTGCTGGTGTGTAGGGGCAGGTCCCAACCCCAGGCCAGTTTACAAAGGGAAAACCTCCCTGAGCTTGGACCTGCTTAGCATTAAGTGATGTGGGTCCCAGCCCCTCTTCCCAGTCACTACACGATGATGTATCATGTCTGTGATGTGCTGTTCCATGGATAACACCCATGTTCCAGTTCAGTGAGTTGTTCGTTGGATTGACTGACTGTATGACAGGGGCTGGGAGCTCCTTTGAACCTGAGGATGCTGCAGAAGCCCCTCTCTTGCTGACCACTGAGAGAGGGGAAGCTGTTCAGGTGCCAGCGGTGGCAGTTTCACAGCCCTGTCTGTGGTTTGAGAATTGGCACATCACTCAGAGTTGGTGGAGGTAAAGTCACACAATCACAGAATATTCTGAGTTGCAAGGGACCCACAATGATCATCAAGTCCAACTCTTAAGTGAATGACCCATACTGGGACTGAACCTACAACATCAGCATTATTAGCACTGCGTTCCAACCAACTGAGCTAATTGTGGCTGGAGGAATAACAGAGGGATGGGGGATAACCTCATTAAGCAGAGAGTGGGAATAACCCCATTAAATGGGGACTGCCTGGCCTCCAGACACAGCACTGTGCTGTCGAGCCATGGCTTGGGTTCTGCCTCTGCTGCTGCCCCTTGGGCAAACTCAGACTTATTTCTACATATATAAAGGGGACCTGTAGGATAAAGCTCTCCCCTGTCCTCTGCTGTGAGGATAAATTCATAAGTGACTGTGAAAATTTCCATCCCTGCTGCGAAGGGCCATGGAAATACCTGGAAAGGACAATAAATTTCCAAGCTGTGAGCATTGCTTAACCTAAGCTGCTTTCCATGGTCTCTGCACTGCAATACTGTGGTTTCAGAGTCACTCTACCATTTGTCCTTCAAAGAGCACAGCAAGGAAAAGAGTTTCTTTCCCAATTCCAGCATTTATTCTGCTGGTGCCAGTCTGTTCCTCTTGTTTTAGATAGCGTTTCTGTGCTCCATCTATCAGACCTCTGGGTGCCCTGGAATCAATCAAGAATTCCAGCCTTGTGCCTGCTAATTGTGCGGCCGTTTGGTGGCTGGGAGCTCTTCCAGCTGATGGATGGTGTGCGTGGAGGTTTTACTCCATCTGAGTGACACCCCACAAGCAGCTCAGCGTTGTGTGCTCACCCAGTCTGGGGACAAGGGTCAGCACTGCAGAACATGCCGTGCTGTGTGTGCACAGGGGTGTGACCTCACTGCTGCTAGGGGAGCACTTAGGCTGTCACCGTGGGAGCTCTGGCTGCTGAAGGGGTGCTGGCTTGGCTGGAGCACTGCACAGACTTGTGTGCGATGCTGATATCCAAGGACAGACCCTGCAGGCGCTTGATGGGCTTGGCAAGGTATAAGGAGTCAGTGTTCCTCTCTGAAATGAAGGCTGTGAGGAGCAGGAATGGTCTGACAAATCTAGCTTAACCCATCTACAAGAAGCTGACCATGATGGCAGCAAAGCAACATGCAGCTGGGTTCTCCAGCTTCTCCAGCCTTGTAGAAGCCAAGGTCAGTGGCTGGACTCAAAATAGCTCCAAGGTCTGTATGGCCTCCACGACTGCCCACAGCTGCCCTGAGTGGTGTCCTGATAGCCCAGCACGCCTGGCTGGTGGTGCCTGTCCCTTGGAGAAACCTTCCTGCATCTGTAAACAAATTTGGACCTGAAGGTAGAGCATTGCAAAGTGACAGGTTTACCTTTCTGAGGCACTTTCATTTTGCAGGTTTGACTTGACATGTCAGGCAGCTCCTCGGATTGTAACCTGAAAGAGTATTATAGGAGATGCTGTACTCCGGGTGACATTTTTAATCTTTCATCTCTTCCAGCTAATGCGTTCTGCTGATCAGTTTGCCAGGCAGGGCAGCCTCGCTGGCGATGCCAGGTCTGAGTTCCTCCCGTCTGCCTCTCATTCTGCACGCGCTGCCACGCGGCTTAACAATTGTGTTTTTCATGAATAATTTGTTCTCTCCACATCAGGCAGTCTGTGTCACTCTGCAGCCGCCGGCTTTGCAGAGGGGAACAGCCGAGTGAAGGGAAGAGCCGGCAGCGCCGGTCCTGGGCGAGCCTGCCCTGTGCCTTCGTGCACTCCAAACGGGGCCATAAGTGATTTCTCCTTCAAAGCAGCGTCCTTTGCTGCCTGCATGCACGCTGTGTGCATGTCCCTTTCGGTTCTGCTGTCTCCAGGAGCACCTTTTCGGTGTTAAGTGGTGAGGAGGATGTTGTGCCCTGCCTCAGGAGAGTGCCTGGCACCTTTGTTTGCTCCTCTCTTCTGGGGGTGCGTTGGAGAGCAGTGAGGGCTGCAACAGCCCTCGTCCCTGTTGTATTCACCCAGGAGTTTGCTCTCCAGTTATCCCCCAGGTCCCAAGGCTGACATAAATTCACTTTTAAGAACAGTATCCACTCGTGAGGTGGGCATTTTGCAGTGGGTGCTCAGCTGGGGCTCTCCCCGGTGCAGCTTTCCTTGGCAAGATTTCTTCCAACTACAAGTGAATCCCATTGCTGTTGTCCCACCAGCTGCTACTTGCATGGCTTTCCTGGGATGAGCTGTGTCCTGAGGCAGCCAAAGGGGCTGGTTCAGCCCTCATACTTCAGCAGAGCAGATAACAGCTTTGATGAACTGTATCATTTGCCCTGAAAGATTCTTGTTAGCACCTGCTATTGACAGAACCACCCAGGAGTTGGATGTCGGGTTTGCTCCTCACGATCCTCAGGGCAGCATCCCGGTCACAGCAGAAGCAGTTCAGATCCTCACGTTTTCTCAGGAAAGCCCCCCTGCCAGAGTAACATAGGAGGCAGCAGGTCAGGCAGGGGCTGGCAGGGCTGTGGGGGGGTGCCCGGAGCCCTGGCCCTTGGGTTACAGGCAATGAGCACAGCGGTATTTCTGAGGGATGTGGTGCTTGCCAAGCCCTTCCTCGGGAGACTGGTGCAGGATTATTTTTCCCACTGCATTTTCTGCCTTTTCTCCCATCCTGTTCCAATGTTTTATCACAGCTGGCTTTTACAGACATTCTTCCTTCCAGAAATACTGGAATTAGGCTATTAGAGCTATCCCCTTTTAATATTCCTCTGGAGTGCCAGTGCCTGCAGGCAGGCTCCCTCCATGGGAGCCCTGTCCCTGTCCCAGCACTATCTGCTCTACTTCGATACCTGACCCAAAATCCATGCAAGTCAAGGTGAAAATTTCCTGTGGGCCTTCTGAGCTTTCAGTCAGGCCCTAGATATAATCATGGGTTCACAGGTGGGGAAACTGAGATCTAGGGTGGCTGAGCCAGGATATGGATGCCCAGGCTCTGCACATCCCAGGAGCAGGACAGAGGGAAAGCCAGCCCAACTATTAGATGGAAAGAGCCATACTTTTGCAATCAGGAAGGCTGAGGTTCCTTTCTGCCATATTAGAGCTTTTCAGTGGCTTTGACCCAGGACTTTGGCCAGAAAGCCTTGCTCCTATATTTTTGGTGACCCTTAGGTGCTATGGTTGCACAGCCAGATGGAAAGCTCACAGACAGACCGGCTCTATTGGGTGCTTCTTGGATAACAGCCCATGGGCTGTCATTTCTGTTGGCTTGTGATACTCGGTGCATGTTTTCAAATACCAACTGGAGTTGTTTGCAAATGCCTAGTAAATCCCAAAATAGCCCCAATTTGCTGAATTTTGTGAATAGCATTCAGCCCACTCCAGTTACAATAGCAGCCTGCCTCCGTGCCTCGCCAGAGCTTTGCGGAGGTACAATAGTGAGAGGGGCGAGGAGTGAGGCTGGGCGAGCAAATGTTATTATTCCAGCTTGCTGCACAAACAAAGGATGCTATTTGTTTTCCTGGCTTCTAGAGCATTTCATTTGTATCGGCTCCGATTCTTTTGCCGCATTCCTCAGTTTTCTTTTGTGGCTTTCCACTCTTTGGGGACTCATTGTCCCAGTGAAGTGTGGTCCCTTTGGGATGGTGCTCCAGAGCTGGAGGACTGGTGCTGGGATGTGGATCACCTCCGATTGTCTCTCCTTTGCGTGTGGGTGGGCTGTGGAGGATGTCTGTCTGCGAGCATCCTTTCTGCTAACCCGCAGTGGCACGTCCTCAGTTCCCCGGGCTCCGTGGGAAGTCTGGCAGTTCAGGGGCTGCCTTTGTCTCTCGCCCCAAGCTCCTCTTGCTCCTCTGTTTACACGATGGAAAGTTTATCTGCTGTGGTTTCTTTCCGGAGTCCAGCAATGCGACGCTGATGAGGAGTGACAGGAAGGTCACAGCACAGGGGAGGAGAGGGTAGGGAATGTGCCCTGAGCTCGGCTCTGCCTCTCCAGCCCTTCTCAAGCACAGACTTGATGGGGCAGTGGGGACATCCTTAGCTGAGCTTGGGGTGGTCCTTCTTGTCCCCAGGATGTGTGCTTCATGTGAGACTCCCTTTACAGCTCTGTAAGGTCCTTTATTTATTCATTGTTTGTGGTTTATTTCTCATTCAAGTTCTGGGTCTGTGGGGGTGTGTGATGAGCCTGAGCAAGCTGCTGGGGCCAGGCAGGTGCCAATGACTGCAGCTCCTCTCCCCTGATGGGGCATTCCCTGTCCCACGACCAGACCCAAAGGTCCTGTGCTTTCCTTTTTATAGCGAATGTTGGGAACATGGTGAGCTGCAGAGGGAAGTGGGCAGCCCTGCGCTCCTCCCCGTGTGTGCTCTGGCAGAACCAGCATGGCTTGGTGGGGAAGAGAGGCAGGGCTGTGCACGTGCTGCCCGAGCCATCGGGCTCTGCAGAGCCCAGAGGCTGTCAAGCCAGAAACTCCAGCATGAGCAGGGAGATAGGTGCAAGTGTGATGGGATGGATCTTGCTCTGAGGGTCAGGCAGAGGTGGGACCCATCACAAAGCCCCAGGATGCTCAAGCTTTATTTATTTATTATGGGAAGAGAGCACTGGGTGCTGTGCTCCCTCTCTCCAGCACTGTCTGGAGTCTCAAACAGAGAGTGCGATTAGAAAGGGTAAAATTCTTTAGCATCTTAAAAATCAGAAGAAAAGCATTGCTGTCTCTTCAGATTTGCTGTAGGCTGATGGACTATTGGTCCGCACCAAGCAGTCACTGCCCGGCGGAGACCTCTCCGAGGCTGGCTGGGGTAATTGCAGGCACGGCGCTCAGCATTCATATCCGAGCTTGGCATCTATATCTAATCTGAAAATAAGTCACTATATATTTCATTAAACCTGCTGCTGCTGCTTTTATTTGCTTAGTTTGAATGATGCTCTGTTCTGTTGAAAACCAATTTGTTTTAGAAAAATGGTTCATGTTTGCAGCCCGTGCACTGCACGGCCCATCCTGCCCCAGCCCTCCCATGCGAGACGCTCAGCAGTGGGGCTGAGCCAGCAACCACCCATCCTGCAGGGGATGGGAGAGGAGGAGGTAGCCCCATGGGTGACATGCTGTCCTGGGACACATATCTGCATGTCCTGGCTGTGCTACAGCACAGAGACCTTGAACAAATCACTTGCAAATGGTTCAGTCCCTCTGTTCCCTGTCTGTAAAGGAGAGATGGAGCAGCAAGTTTGAAGGTCCCTGGGTTGCCATAAGTACCTGTAGGTAGGTGGGCTGACGAGATTTACCTGTAATTTGGCCAAGATGAGGTGAGTGGGCTGGCTTCAACCACTTCTCCTGCTGGAAAGCTGCCTAAAGTAATTGCCTGTCCAGCCGTGCTCAGCTTCGCCAGGTCTCTGTGACTGTGACACAGTCTGAAAACAACAGCAAATGAAACCTGTTAACTTTCCACATATAACCCTGCCCCTCCTCACTGAATCTGGGAGTTGCAGGAATTATATTTTAGAGCTTCATGCCACAGCTGTGAGGGGCAGCAATGTACTCCCATTGTAAAGTGGAAGAAGAGATTCTCAGGTCCTCTCATGGCTCGGAGGTTGTTGCTATGCAGAGGAAGCCCCCAGCCCCTGCCCCAGGGAGGGAGAAGGAATGGGCCAGGAGGGAACCTCCAGGCGAACCTCTTGTACTGGTTACTTGTGTATCTCTTAACATACGGCAATTAGGAAACTTATTTCCAGCACGCTGTTTGCAGTGACAGATTCCTGAACCCCAGCCAGTGCTTTGCAAGAGGAGCTGTTGTAGAAGAGGAAATAATGGGAATCTCGAGCTTTTTATAGCACTACCCATTCTCTCTCAGCTGCCTGCGGGGAGCCTGATGTCCCCAGCACTGCACACGATGGGAACCACGGCGGGGTGGGTGGCCAGAGGGGGACCAGGCTCCAGGGGAAGGTGGGAGCCAGCATTTCTGCTGGATGGCAAGGCATGAGGTTGAAGCAAATTGGTCACCTGCTCGTCCAAAACCTGTGGATGCAAGGATGCTGCCTGTTGGAGGGGGCCTCCCATCCTCATCCTGGCAGATGGAAGCTCCCTGACTGCTTGCTCTATGTAAGGGAAGGAGGTATTGGGGAATTTTAAGAAGCTGGTGGTGATTTTGATGCCTTGGCTGTTTGGTGATTCAGCTGGAAATGCTGCAGGCATGCCTGGTTCTTGGACTGAAGTGGAGCTCTGTTGGGCACATGAATCCAGGTCCTGACCTGCTCAGTTGCCTAAAAGTCTCTAGAAAAATCTCAACCCAAATGAGCAACAGAGACTAAAAGTATTTCTCTTTTTTTATGTAAAGACTTTAGGACTCTCCCAACTGGCTGTGAACTACATCACCAGGAGAGGACGAGAAATCCTCCTCTTCTGTCCCAAAATGAGTCTGTCTCTCCTCACTGTCTTCTCACTCTGGTTATTAATTTCTTGGATATCCAGTTTTTTTAAAAAACTAGTCCCCCCTTTCACCTTTCTCTGCCAAGGTAGGGCTGGGCTGGAAATGGGCAGCACAAGGACAGGACTGTATTAGGAAAACATGAGCAGTGGTGATGGGTGTGGGTCGATGAGCTGAGGCTGGGACCTGCTGCTGGATGAGCTGAGCAGAACAGAAACAAAGGTACAGGAAGCAGCAGTGTGGGAATTTAATTTTTTTAATTATAATTTAATATTTTTTATGTTAACCTAATTTGCTATAAGAGCCGAGGCTGGGCAGCAAAAAGGGAAGGAAGCAGACCTCAGACTGATGATGGGAAATGGTTCTGATGGTGGTTTTTACCTGCGTGGCGCTGCGCTGGCTGCAGAGGTGCTGTCTCAGCCCAAAGGCATGATCAGGTTTACAGGGATGATGAGCAGCTGTGGATCACGAGTGTCCATGGATACAGGACAAGCTGTTACTGGAGGCCAGTGGGTCTCCTGGGGCAGATTGAGAGCTCAGGGCTGCAGGAATTATCTGACCAGACCTTCCCTGTGCTACATGCAGCCTTCTGGACAAGGCTTGCTGCTGCTAACCTTCCCTGAAGATATAAGCATTCTCTGCAGTTTTGGGAAAGAATGTCTGTGTGCTGTTTCTGCCTCCCCTTGCACCCAAAGATACCGTGCAGTTGGTACGAGGGAAAAGGAAAAACTGGTTCAGAGCATGTGGTCACAAATGCCCTGTCCCTGCTCTGTGTCTCTTTCTTCCTTACTCACCTTTTTTGTACACCTCAAGGTCACTGGGCTGTTGCTTTCCGCAAATTGCATTTTCTGTTCCCCCTCTTGCTCTCGTGCTCAGCCAAGTCCAGCTGCTGTGATTAAAGCACCCAGGCTCTTGCTGCAGTGGCCCAATGCCTCCAAGTGCTGGCTTCCTGCACACACTCGGCCTTGTTGCCTGGCGAGAAGCTGATTTACCCTGCAGGTCCAGATGGGCACCTGTTAAACACCACCTCATCCCAAATGCACCAGCTAAAGAGCCCTTTCCAAAGGGCATCTCCCCCTTCCCCATATCTGGTTTTACCCCGCACTCTTCCATCCCCTCACAGAGCGAAACCTCCAGAGTACAAGAACACAGCACGTGGTGTGCCCTCAATTAAAGCACATTTGCCTGTTGGTATTTCAAAGATGGCAATGACCGCAATCCAGCGTGTTTAAATTGGGAGTGACGGTGCAGGAATGTGCTGTCATGCTGGTTACCGAGGGCTCCTTCAGCTTGATGCTGAGATCCAGGGATGCCTGTTAAAGAGCATCCCTTTTTTCATCCTGACTTTGCGTGGCGAGGACAGAGCAGGCTTTGCTTGGCAGAAAGGCACAGAGAAGGAAATTGTGGGGGCTGTATTTACTGCTGTTAACTGTCAGTATGGGATAAAAGACCAGCTGGATTCATAAACTGTGTGTAACCCACCTTGGGGAGAGAGAAATCTTGGCTGCAGAACAGGAGGGAGTTTTCACCAGGAGTTCGTGGGCATGGCCAGAGCTTGTGAGACCAGAGCTCAGTTGCTGATGATGCTGGGCAAAGGGGTGATGAGATGTGGTCAGTGCAGCTCTCCTCCACACTTTCTGGGGGTTCCCAGGGAGCTGCACCCCAACACATCAGCCCTGGAACACCACGCTGGGGCTGGGTGGACACCTGCCCATGCAAAGTCCTGAACCCTTCTGCCCTCTTCTCTCTGCATTCTCCTGAAGGGAAGAACCAGTGGTTTATAAAAGTGAAATATAAACTGTCATTAATTGTTCTGGTCTCCATGACTCAAGTAAAAATGATGCCGTGACATCTGTCTGAGCCAGCAGCTGGCTGTCATGAGGGGAAGGAGCACAGCAGTGTTTTGGGAGGGAACTGATGCCAGATTCAACTCATCCCTGTTGCTTGGGATGCCCAGCAGCCCCCTAAATGGTGCCTGAACACAGCACAGGAGGAGGGTACCAACAGCCCTGGGCTCTCCTCCTGCAACCCACAGTGAGACAACTGCTCCAGAAGCTCCTGCATGCTCCTCTCTGCAGCAATGGTAAAACAAATTAGCAGGAACAATAATAACAAATGTCAGCTGAGCCACCCTGCAACACAGGGCATAAATACCAGTGCCCTTGCTGGGCTGAAACTGCTGGTGCTAAGGTTGGGAGCAGCCCCTTAAAATGCAAACTGTCACTGGTGATGTGGAAATGGTGTGGTTGTAGCCTCTTACCCTCACTGTCTCCACTTGCAATTAAGAGGGCTGAGTGTGCCCTGCCCACAGCGGGGGTGATGGAGCTGACTCGTGCAGTTTCGGGGAGCAGCACACGGCTTCCCAGAGAAGCAGCGTGTCGTGCTCGGCATCCCAGCAGCACAGATCGACTGTACCCATCGACAGATTTCCTCCCAGTAGCCTGCAGCCCCTTTGCTCCTCAGCACTTTTCTTGGATTTTTTAGAAAGATTTCTTGGTCCTCACCTCAGCTCTCATTATTAAGTGGGTGTTTTTCTACCTGGTGTGTTATTTTCGTGCCTGTGCCTCAGAGTGTTCTCTGAGGAGTCAGGGCTGCTTTTGGGGGGAAGAATCAGGGTGAAAGGTGGCAATGTTTCTTTGTTACCTTTTTTCCTTCTGTAGTTGTGAGGCTGTGCCAAGGATGGTGCTGGAGAGTGGCGCTGGCAGGGCGCTCCGAGGGCCATGTGCGCACACGTGGCCGTGCGTGCGCTTGCTGCACACTCACACAGATGAGCTGATGCCTGAGAGCCTCAGCTGCTTAGTGGCAGCTGCTCCTGAGGTCAGAGTTGCTCCTCATGCAAGAACAAGCCCAGCTTCCCTGCTAGAGAAGGTGTTCAGTGGCCACCGGTTTTTGCCCAAAGCCTCATTTGTGCTACCTGTGCCTGGAGACACTGAGGGAGCGGATCACTCGTTTGCCTGTCTGTCTGAACACCATCAGAGAGGATTTTGCAGAGGTAGTTCCCCAAGGATTTTGCTAAGTGCTGTTCTTCCTAACAATTTTCCAAATGCCATTTGTACTCCCGAGTAGGGTTTTACTGTGAGTGTTAATAGCACAAAGAGTGTACTGTGGCTCTTTCTTGAGTTAACTACTCAAGCTGTTCAAGTTTGAAACTCAGTTTCCCTCTTTCATGCTGAAGTTGACCATATTGCATAACAAGATCTGCATTTGAAAGGGAAACGGTGTTGGGGAGGACCACGCTGGTCTATGCTAAGCCTCCCTGCAGCCTGTTTCCCTCCATGTCACCCCAACCTGCCATGCTGAGAGCTTCAGTGGGGCAAGAAGGATGAGTTGCATTATGAAAGGGTTTGTTTGGGGTAGGTTGTTTTTGGCTGAGTGTTGTACTGAGTCTCACCAACTTTTCAGCCAGACACAAAGCATGGAGTGTCACCGACATTGTCCTTGCTGACCTGAGCTGCTCCCATCTCATCCATGTACATGTGGAAGGCTCTGCAGCTGGCAGCTCTTCCCCCGGATCCTGTCTGCAGCATGTTACAAGCCTCAGCTCTGATTAGTATTGTACTATCTTATTTTTGTTAAAAGTAACAAAAATTGAAGCCCAGTCCCTGTTCTGCGATGTGAGTAGCATTTAAAGTTGATGATGATTGCAGTTCTTTTAGCCTCTTTTGTTGCACGGGGTGGTTTAGTATGTTTACCCACAGTATTTTTGGCATGTGGATTTCACAATTTGTTTAGCAATGTCAATACCATCTGGAGCATCGTCTATTTAAAGTACATTAGAGAGATGAGGAACAACCTATCATATTTTTCCATAGGGTGCATCAAGATTGGAAATGAGAGTCATTCAGAAAGGTTTAATGGGAAAGAGATGTTCATTGCACTGCACGCTTGCCTCTTATCGCGAGTGGTTACGGCTCTGGTGCCATTCCTCCTCTGCTTTTCCTGATTGTATTGTGCCACTGTATAATATCTGCCTTGAAAAGCAAACAGAGCTGCCTTAAAGGGAGGATGAAGGGCTGCTACCTTTGACTTATTCTCCTGAATTGAGTAGGACAGCTTGAGAGAGGTGATCTGTGGAGAGGATATCAGATGGGGCCTATGATAAAGGCTGCGGGGGCGTCTCTTCTTCTACTGCTCATGGAGGTTGATGGATGCAGTTTAGGGATTTGATCCCAGTTGCTATGCTTTTGGGATTCTCTGAGCCAGACCTGCTACTGAACAGCCTTGTTGGTGGCTGTGGAGCTGACAGTGGGAGGGGTGGGCTCCCATGTCATTTGTCCATGGGTCGGCACAGCATGAACACCAAGCCCTGGCTCATGGCAGCTCCTGCTGCTGAAAGGAAAAGCTCTGCTCTTACTCTGTTGTAGATCCTCTTTGCTTTGAGTAGCACAAGGATTCAGCCCTTTTTCAGAGGCACCTACAGAGCTCAAGGGACTGTGTGAGCGTTGGGGTGGTGCAGCACATCTTCACCAGCAGCATTGGGGATGCAGGGAGGGTGTCAGCGATGTTGGCTTCAGAGGTCTTTGGAAATATTTTCTCTGTCCCATACAGCAGTGCTGCCTCTGGTTGTGTCCTTGGGTACACACACGTGTGGCTCTGCAAGCCAGCAAGTCTGGCTTTACACTCCTAGTGCCGGGATTGCATTTGGCAGGGGTTAACATCGCCGTGCTTTCAGTTAGATCATGGTTTCTGATCTTCATAATAGCACCAGCGGGACAGGCATTCCTGGCTGAGCCCCAGCCTGCTCGGGGCGGGCAGCTCCAGGGGAAGGGAGTGTGATGCTCAGCTTGGCTCTGGCGGCTGTTTGGCATCACTGAGTCAGCGATGACTTTTTTCCACGCTGTGAGCTGCCAGAGGGGTGCTGGGGGACCTTAATGCACACTCACTATTACTGACGGTGAATCATTCACGAGTGTGAACCCTCTTTGCTGTGTGCTCCCAGGTCCCATTAACCAGGGGGTTCCAGGGGATGGTGGGGCTCCAAATGCAGCTCGCATCCTGGAGAGAGGAGCAAAGCCTCCAGATGAGCTGGGGACAGAGATGCGTGGTTGCTCGTAGGCTCTCTCTCTTCAAAGCTGGAGATGATTATTTGACACCTCTGCAGCATTAAAACTGAGCGAATCCTGGCTGGAGGGTCTCTGTGGCTCGCTGGCCCCTTGGGCAGCTGGTCCCAGCTCAGCGAGATGTGGTCCCTCTGCAGTCTCCATCACCTCTCTGCTGCTTGCACTTCATAAACTGCTACACTGCTAAAGGGCATTCTCCTGCTCTGCATCAAATGAGAGTAATTGAATTTCCCTTTCCCTTCGGTATTTAACATTATTTTCAGGTCGTGTTGGCATTAACGAGAGCCCAGCCGTGGTTTGCATAAGGATATTTATAGGCCCCTATGCAGATGAGAAGTGTTGTCTCTCCACATCATGTGCTCGGCTTGGACGAATAAATTTCACTTTGTTACTTTGAACTGGGTCACCAGAAACTTCAAAAATATATTCCTCTGATCGTTTTGATACAGGTTACTTAACAAGGGAGATAAACTAGTACTTCCACACAATTGTAGGGAGAAATGGATTTGCAGAGCCCAAGGCGGTGTCGGGGCGGTGGAAGCTGTTCTGATACACGCTCTTCAAAGCTTCCTACGTTTTGCCAGCCTTAGCATTTTTAATCATTTTGCTGGCTGGCATTCATCTGGTGAGAGTATCAAAGCACTCCTACAAACGGGCGAGTGTTTCACCACAACCATTAGTACAATCCTGCGCTTGTCGGCCTCTTCCCCTTCAGGAGATTGCAAGAAAAAATCCATGGCGTTTTAAGCCATATGAGTTTTTGCTCTCAATATAGAGCACAAACTGTAATTAGTTCTTGCTGCTGGATTTGGGAATGTCAAGTTTGCTTATTAGAGGAACTTGGGCTAAATCTCTTGGCTCCCGCCGCCTCTGCCCAAGGTGCTTGCAAGGTGAGAGAAGGTACTGATGGCCCATGGGAAAGCTCCCAGCTCTTTCTCTGGCCAAGGGAATGTTGGCATCCCTGGTACAGGGAAAAGTACGCATTCGCTCTTGCACATGCCCACAGAAACACTCTCCTGCATCACAGGATGCAGATAAATACCCTCCTTTAGGCAGCCGATTGAAATTGAGATCCAGGTAATAATTAAAATAATTGCGTCGACCTTAAACAGAAGGATGACCCACAGAAATCTTGGTGTGCCAGCTGCACATTCATCACCTGGCAGCCAGAGGTGCTCTGCACTTATTTTAGCACCGGCAGAGTGTGGCAGATCCGTGTGACCGGAGCTGGAATGCTCGCTGGAGCAGGGGCACCAGGAGCCAGTGCTGCTGCATCTGCAGCAGGGTTTGTCCCTCTGTCTCTCTGTGCTGCTGGAGAAGGATGGATGTCTGTCCTCCAGCCTCAGCTGCTCCTCTCCCAAGGCTTAAAAAGTGATCCGAACCAAACTTGTCAGCCATTGCTGCACCTTGGTTTTGTTTTGGTTTTTAATGGCTTACTTGTGGTGTTCAGATGGGACTATCCAAATCCCAAATTTCAGCCTTTTTACACAGCTTAAAATGGGAAAAAATAATGACATTTCTGTATATGTCCATAAAGCTGTGGGGATCAAATTAAGAGACTATCCTGCCAAGATCTGGTCTTCAGTGATGAACAGGGCTGGTGAAGCTGCATTTGTTTTTAGCAAGCTGTTCCAGTCCATGAGTTAGCTTTGGACACAGCAGAATTATCTAGTCTTGGCACCTTTTAGCTGGGATAGGACAATAAATCATGGCTAACTTTAGATATTAATCATTTCTACACATCTCTGTGTGAAGATGGTACAGATTTCCCCACTGGCTTTCTTGTAAGTTGTACTGACTGTGTGAAGAGAATATTTCCCTATCAAGGAAGCTAAATAGTTCATCTGTGCTCCTGGCTGTCCTAATATGTTTGAGAAGTCTTTAGAAAGCCCAAGAGAAGTAATTCCAGATTACTGAAAGCAATTCGTCTTGTAGAATGAGAACGTGCCTGCATTTAACTGTGTCTCTGTATTTCGGGTCTCTGATTTCCTGGGATGTAACTGTAAGATCTTGTACTCACCCTCCTTGCTCGGAGTTCCCAGCCTGCTGCAGTGGCTTCCTTGCTGCCAGCCATGCTGGAGGATGACCTGAGGCAGAGGAGATGGTGCCTGCACGTGAAACCTGTCTGTCCTGCCCTGGGAAGAGAAGATGAGTGCCAGTCTGTTTTGTGTTCCCATGAGCTGACTTGCTGCTGGGGTGCACTGAGTGCTGGACCACTCCAGCTGGGAAAGCTCAAGCCCACTGTGCTGTGCTGGCATGGAGGTGTGTGCACCACCATCATTCCTCTGGGAACACATGATCTCTAGGGTCAGCTCTGACACAGCCATCTCCTCCCAGGCTGCAGGGCCACTGTCCCTTGTCTTTCCAGAGGAGGATTTATCCTTTTTCCCCACAGACATGGGCAAGGCAGTAGCCATCACTATGCCCCAGCTCCAACCTCCTGGGGCGTGGCAGAGCTACTTGCTCCTGTGAGGAGCTGCTGAATTCATCTGGAGAAGCTCATTCCCCCACAGTGAGCTGGCGCTGGGGGCTGTCCCTGCGGGTCTTGGTTTGTTCCTGTGCTGAGGGGCCTGAGTGCAGGTGGCCCAGTGGCAGAGCCAGCCCTGATCTCTGCGTTCACTGAGGGGAGGGGGGCTCGTCTCTCTGACTTGTGCTGTACAAGTAAGTGCAGATGTTTTTGTTTAGAACACGTTGCAATGGGTGTTTCTGTGGTGTCAATCAAACACTGACATTTTCCCAGGGCAAAGCTTGCTGAGACAGCAGTGGTGAGCAGCAGCCATGCGCAGGAGGGCTATTTCTGCCTGGTTTTAAGCAGCTACTCAGAATTAGTCTTTTATATCCAGGGCAGTACAGTGTGGGCAGCAAAAGTAAAATTTCAAGCTGTAGGCACATAATTAGGTTTCATGCCTGGGGACCCATGACAGAGAGGATGGAATCAGCTGGTCTGAGTCCTGAGTCTGCGTCTCAGTCCAAGGTCGAGCTTCAGCATCTTGGTCCAGACTCCTCTGTCCTTGTGGTGCAGGTGTCTTGAACTGTGAGGCTCTGTGGAGCCATACCTGGCTTCTCATCAGGACTGTGCTATTGCAGGCTTGCCCAGATCACAGCTCAGCATCTGTGGCAGGCAGGGGACTTGTGGTTTCAGGACAGCCAGAGACTGGCAGCGGGTCTGAGATGTTCCTGTGAGGAATGTCCCTCTCTAAAATAAATGTAAGAATGCTCTTGGAAAGTTAGTATTTGCTGTCTTAGGAAAAAAAATGAAAAAAATCAAGAGGGCTTGCTTCCTCTCCCCAGCAGACTTTAATGAAGGCTCCTATAGAGTGTGGCTTAATCGCTGTGAAATTATCGCTTCATCTGTGTGATCCATCTCTGTGTCTGTATCAGATCCCTCTGAGCGCCTCGGCTGTCATGTCAGCTCCACCACGCTGCCGGGACTGACTCGGCCGGCCCCCTCCCGGCTCCCCCTCACACTTAAGATAACATGGAGAGAATTTTTCAACAGACAGAAGACGATGGATTTGCATTAGTGTTAACAAAGGCCGAGATAGTGACAAATGAAGGCCTGGCCTCGGCGAGGACTCTCTGTGCTGGCACAGCAGAGCACGTCCTCGTGGGGATGCTCTGGCCCAATGCAAAAGATAGAGTGGACTGGCAGAGGTGAGGAGGGGCTGCCCTTGTCCTCCTGCAGTGACGGCCTTACTACTGATTTACTACCAGCAAACGGGGCTTTGGTCCCTAGGTCTTGGTTGTTCCCATGGTATTTGGCAGGAGGAACACAGAGTGCAAACCTTACGGGGTGGCAGGGTGGGCTGGAAATGGGATACAGTTTCTGCCCTGCATCTGAACTGCTTTGCTGTAATCACTGTAGTGTTATTTTTTTAATTCTTGTTGGCTGTGTGCAGCTATCCATCTCCTGTTCAGAATAATCCTATTTGTGTTGCAATAACAATAGAATTACTGCAGCGAGCATCAAAGCCCATGTAGGTCATAAGCGTTTTGTTTCATAATCTCAACGTGGCGATGATGATGATGACCTTTTGCTGCCTGCATTTCCGTGTACCTGTGTCTCATTCTTATTAAATATCCCTGCATTGAAATCTCTTGCTAATCTAATCTCACCATGTGGCTGCTATATAATTATCTCATTTGGTAAAATATTGCATCTGTCACTCTCCCCCCCCCCACTTTTGGAGCAGAGGGAGGGTGAGGGAGAGCAGGGAGCAAAGAAGCTGCTGGAGGAGGCAGCAGTAATCCCACTTAAGTGACAATTTGTACATTATCAGTTTGTAATCGCTGCTGTGTGTGCCACCTCCTAAGGACTATGTTCCCGTCACCGTGGGAGTCCAGGAAGGGTGCCTCAAGCAGGAAATGTGCACTAGGATATTTTGCTTTTTTGGAGGAATGTAATAAATTTCAGCTTGATCTTTTTGTCCCTATGGTCGCTGCCTCAGTAAGCTCTGATACTGTTTTCTCATACGGCCCCCCAGCGAGGATGGTGAGAGTTGTTTCTCTGACCTTCCTCTCTGGGGTAGGGCTGGGGCCAGCAGCCTTCACCCTAAACCCCAGAGAGAGACTGTCTCTCCTCAAAACACCTTTCAAACTTCTGCTCCACAGGAGCCTCTCATGCTGGAACCAAGGAGCTCCTGTGCTGCTCAGCTGGAATAAAGCTGGCTGCTGACCCAGCACTGGAGAAGGGCAGCAGCAGCCCAGGACCCAGAGCTCCTCACTGGGTGGTTGTCTCTGCAAGGTGGCTCAGGACCCTTCCCTGCAGAGCCACCCTAATCAACAACTTAAAATAACAAAGTGAACACACAGCCATTGTCTAATAACACGAAGCTGTGGGGAACAAAGAGCCACAGGACTCTGTTTTTGTAAACCATCCCCAGGGAAGGACCAGAGCGCATCTGCTATGGCAGGTTCTTTCTAGAAATAGCAAGTTTAATTAATCATCCTGTTTTCTTTTCTTAAACTATTTAAATTCTTTTTTTTTCCCTCCAAGGGATAATGCATTGCTGCCTTTTAAATAAGTGCTGCAGTTGTAAACTCCTGCCATACTTCTGTCTGGGAGCACATCTGTCTTCTGGCTTGGAGCACATCTGTCTGTGCCTCCCAACCCATTGCTCCCACGTTCTGGCACAGTGGGAAAATCTGTATTTCAGAAAGGAATCACGTGGATACTTCCAGGCTGCAGAGGGTGTCAGATGCAGAGCCCTTTATCTTCTAAACCCCCTTATCTTTTAATTCTGAGACGTTTTTGTCTGACAGTTCATAAATTAAAAATGTTTCTTAGGTGACTTTTTGCTCCTGTTTCATATGTATTTCATGTAAAGACTTTCCGGGCATTTGAGTTCTGTGAAGTCTTACTTATGCAAAATGAGAAGCTCTGGTTTTATGTTCTTATGGGATGCACTTGGCATGCTGCAAACCATTATGCTACAATCAGTGACTGTGCACTTTAAAAATACCAAGAGTTGTGACATTTTCCTGTAGCCCAAGCATCACCCTGAAAACACATTAGACATGTGGATTTATGGATTTATCACACTGAATTGCAGTGAAGTTTGTGTCTGACCCTGACCTTGTTCTGCTCTCTGGTGGCTGAGGGCAATCCCAATGTCGTAGTGATCTCTCTGATCATGTGGTACCTTCAGTGCTGGCTAAGGACATTTGCACCAGACTTCCCAAGTGTGAGTGATGTGTGCTGGACACATGAGTTTATGGAGAGGCATCTTTACAGCCTGCCTCAATCACCTTTTCAGTGATAGACCCCTGGGATTTTGCCAAAACAGCAGCTGGGAAGATGGTGCCAGCACCTGGTTGGCATTGCCGTGCTGTTGATCCCTGGGACTTCTCTGGCACATGGGGACAGCAAGTTCTGGACCCTCTGAGGATGTGCCACCTGGCCCTGCAGGGGCTGCCACCTCTTCCCAGGGGATGTGGTGATGGTTACTGCTCCGGGCGCACAAGAGTGAGTCTCTCCAACCATGGCTGACAGCCCCTCTGCCTCTCCAGGGGCTTGCCCTGCCAGCTCTAATGCCCATGCAATTGGGGTTGTTGCTGGTTTTCATTCTCCTCTTAACTTCTGTTGTTTCTGCCTCCTCCTTTCCTCTCTTCTGCATGGTCACAACCTCTGGTCATAGATGATTTTCACCACCACCTTGTCTTACAGCACTATCTCTCCAGGCTCTGCTTGCTTGTTCTCACCGTGTTTCACCTTCTCAACCTGCCTGTGTTAAACATCTCCCCCCCGTGCCCTTCCCATGTTTCTCCCAGGTTTCCAAGCCATCACCCTCAGAGTCACTCTCCTGTCAGGCTCCTGCAAAGGCATTTTCCTCTCTTCTGTCTCTGCAAATTGACTTCTCTGCTTCAAAACACTCCCTTGTCAAGACCTTCTGTTCTTTGCCCTGGGCTTTCCTCCTGCTCCTTCTGCCCACCCTCAAGTGCATTTCTCCACTTTGTCTCATGTCTCTGCAGCAGCCTCCAGGAATGCAGGCAGAGCTCCTCGATGGCTCCCAGAGGCAGTGGGTGTTGGCTGTGCTGTTTGCCTGCGTGGCGCACCGGGAGCAAAATCCATCTCCTGTAGGCAGCTCTTTGCACCTCTGTGAGATTTCAGGGAAAATATATCTGCGTGTATATTGATAAGATGTACAGAGCAGAGAGGACAATTGAATTGCTGTGAGTGGCACATGCATCAGTGTCCCTGACAATTCGGTAATTAGCTGGCAGAGCACAGCGAGCAGCGAAACGAGCCCTGCAGCTTGTTTGCAGACATTAGGGGCTGACTCCCACCGAGTACCTGCTCCCTGCTCTGACATCTGGGGCCATGATGAGACCTGATGGGTGCTTCCGCTTAAAGTCGCCGTCACCTTGGAGATTACTACCAATGAGCAAACCTAGGGACAGCAAATCCTCCTGCAGGCGCTGGCGGTCCCTGCCTGCCACAGAGCCCTGTTAGGATGGTGGGTGCCCCCACTTCGTTGCTGCCTCACCTCCTGGCTCTCAGATGGGGTTGTTTGTAGATTGAGGGGGCTCACACTTGTGGCATGGTGGCAGCACCCCAAAAGCTTGTTGTTGGAGACTCCAGGTCTTTCTCCCTTCCTGTTCTGAATTTTCTGTGTCACTGGTAACACGTGTCTGTGATAGAGGTGTCTTTGCCTTGGACCAGAGTTGGGGACACCAGGGAAGCAATGTCCCACTCACAGTGCAGGGCCCTTGCAGGGAGGCACATCAGCAGATGTGTGCAGGTGGGACATGGCAAGGAGGGGTCTGCACTGCATTTGTGAGCAAAAGTCTGTTGGGGAAGAGGGATTCTGTGGGTGAAATATTCCTGCTTGGGTTGTCATGAGCACTGTGCTACAGTCCCTCAGCATGGGCTCATAAAGAATTAACCTGCTTTGGAATAAGAGGGGTGATAGGTGATTGGATAAATCAGAGATTAGAAGATAGGGTGTAAGTTTTCTCAGTGCTGATCCCTGTAGGATCAGCACTGTTCAGTGTTTTTGTATGCAGGAGGCTGAGAACATGATGCCAAAGGTGCCTGGTGCTCCTGGCTTGTCCGGGGTGGTGAGAATGGGTCAGGTGCAAAGAGCTGCCCGGTAAAGCAGCAGATGAAATCCGGCATTGTTGAAGGCAGAGTGACGCACTGAGGAGAAACGATGCGCGCATCCGTAAGCAATGCCATGGGCTCAGCTGGCTGTTGCTGGTGAGGAGCTGTGTCTCAAAGCGAGGATTAACACTTCCATGAAAATATTGACTTGGTACTCTGTAACGATCCAAACCTCAGGTTGAGTGTAATGGATTTTTAGGAAACAAAGAGAAAATGAAACCCAGAACACGGTTATGGACTGTTGCATTAATCTACTGTGTGTCTGCATGGGAAATAAATACAGCATGCAGCTCTGATCCCTGCTGCAGAGAGCAGTGGGGAGCCAGGGCAAGGACAGAGCAGGGTGACAAGGGCCATGGACATCCTTACAAGCTTTGGCAATGTAAGTGATGCTCAAAAGCTGCAGAGGGGTAACCTGGGCTGTGCAGGCAGGGCTGGGTACTGTAGGGTCTGTAGGAAATGTCTTTTCTTTGCTACAGCTAATCAGTTGCTGGGGCATCAAATTAAATTAATAGATGGCAGGAGGAGAGCAAACACATGTGGCTCCTCTATGGCAGGAGGAAGGAGAATGGCGGAACTGGCTGCCAGATGAGTTTAGAAAGCTTCCAGAAGTAATTAGACAAATTTGGAAGAGGAAAATACTACGGAGAGTGTTGTTGGCACTGGCAGTGATGAGCTAAATCTCTGCATCACAGGATGCTGGAGGTCAGGAGGATGCAGGGGCATCAGCGGGTGCTCGTTTGATCATATGACTCCTTGGGCATCCCCAGTGGCTGTGCTTGGGGAGATGGTCCTGAACTGACTGAAACTGGTTCATCTCTGCTCTGGGTGGTGTCACCCTGCTATGTTGGGGACGTTTGGACATACTGGACAAATGGAGCAGTGGTTTGGTAGACTGCAAAGTAGAAGAACTGAGCACTGGGGAGCTGAGCACAGCCACTGCAGGGCTGAGACAGCAGCAGGGCATCACGCTGGCATATGTGCGGGTCCTGCTGGGGTGAGGATGGCTGGAGGTCCTACAATCCTGGTACTGTATGGATATGAGGATTACAGTCACAAGAGGGTGAGGGTGTGGAGGGAGTCGAGCTCCCAGGGGATATCTCTGGGCAGGAGGCATCACTCAAGCTGTAGGTGGAAACTGGAGCTCTGCCTGTCACCAGGGCAGCACCCAGCATCCCTGTAAGACTGGAAGGCTTGGGCTGTGTCTCAGGAAAAAGAGGTCATTCATGTTGCTGTTTTTCTGGCTTTGTGAAGGTGTGTTGGGCTGTTATCTTCACATGAAGGAGTTGGATAGTCACTGAGAGAGGTGGAGAAGGAGAAATACCATCTGGTTGGTGACCATTGGTGTTCCTTGACCTTGACACCCTGCTCGGTGCCCAGCCAGCTTGTCACTGCTGCTGCAGTGCTGCTGCCATTCCAGGGAGCACAGGATACCACAGCCACACAGGGAGAGGAAAAGCAAAGCAAATAAACAAGGAGCACAACTTAAAACCTCTCCAAGTGTGCAGTGTTTTGTGACTAATACTAACGTAATTGCTGTCATGCTTTTAACATAATGCTTTTATCTCCCAGATAGATTCCTTCTGGTCATTAATCTCAAGGATTTCTAAGCGAGAGAGCATCGGAGAGATGCAGCCGTTATGCCCAAGTGTGGTCAGAGGGGTGCAGAGCATCCCAGAGCACACCTGGGACCAGGGCTGTGGGCTCCCTGTGGGGGTGTGCTCACAGCTTTGCTCTGAACCCTCAGAAATCCTGGGGCTGAACAAGGCTCTTTATGTTTTTTTCCTTGTCTTGTACCACTGTGCCCCGCTGGCCCACAAACCCCTGGCAAAAGCCGCCTGACAGTTCTCTCAGTGTGCCTGTGCCATCCCCATCCCCTGCTCAGCATCCCTCCGTCCCTCTTTAACCTTGAAGAGCAGCACTCGAAGCAGCCTCTGCCTCTTTCCTGGCTCTCTGAGGTTCATAGACACAAAGGCCAGGAGGGACAGTTGCAGCCATCAGCTCTGACCTCCTGCCTAACACAGGCCAGGGAATTTCACTCAGTAATTCCTGCCTCCAGCCCCTACCTTCTCTTTGAGCTGGAAAGCACCACACAGATGGACCCAGTGGCGACGTGTCTGGTTTTGAGGTCATGCTGGTCTCATTCAGGACTGTCTGCTGAGGTTTTTGCTTTTGGTTATTTTCTGTTTGGTTTTTCTGCCTGCTATGAGCTGGGTCAGATCTGAGGATGTGCTGAACCTGCTCCTGCTGCTGGGTCAGGACCTGCTTGCAGAAGCCTCCTCCTGGAAGCTTGCTCCCGGCAAGACTATCCAGGTCAGTGTTGCTGGAGACTCCCAGCCACACAAAACAGCCTCTGCAGTGGTGGCAGAACCAAAGGAGCAAGGGCAAGGAAATCCAGGATAATTTCCAGGAAATCATCTCACTGCCTCATTTATTTACTGCAAAGGTCTCAAAATGTCACCCAGCCCCCTGAGACACCCGGCCATGCTGAGGGTGAGCTTCCCTGAGGTCTTGTGACTGCTCAGGAGGAGCAGCCCGTGCTGAACTGCAGCCTTGCCCCAGTGCTTATTTAAGATGACAGTGGGTAACACAGGGTGCCAGCCGTGCTGGATCCTGCAGCACGAGGATGCTCTCGAGACTGCAGCAAGCCTGAGCAAGGCTTTAACCACAAGGTCAGTTGTACCTGCTAAGCCTAAAATGATCTGCAAACCACCTTGGGAACAAGGGTATCATATCCCTGCGACTGCCTGCAGGCACTGGTGCTGCAGGGAGTGAGGGAGAAGGGCTTGGGGAAGGGGTCATGGCCAGGATGTGAGACCCACTGGGTACGTGGGGCATGGGGAGGGCAGCTTGGCTGTGTCCCCATCCCATTTGTGTTACACACTGCACACTCCCTTGAAATTGTCTGGATTTCAAAGGAGGAAAATGAGCCAAACCCAAGCACTCACTCCCACCCTCCCCCTGCATGAATGAGAGAGTCTGGGGTGTTTTTCACCATCAGGCAGAATCTCATGTCGCACACTGCTCCCAGCTTGTCCCCAGCCAGCTCTGGCTTGACACTGGGGGCGTGCCAGACCCGGCAGAGGCTGTGTTGGAGGGCAGTGTCCTGCTGCAGAGTATTTCAGACCTTTCTGACCTCACTGGCTTAAGATTTTTCCTCTCCCTCTACTCTGGAAAATCAAAAAGGATTTCCCTTCTTGTGTCCTTCCTCTGTTTGGAAAACAGCTGCCCCTGCAGATCACACGGAGGGAGAGGGATGCAGCAGGCACCTCCCACACACTCTGCCCATGTCCACCCCCAGTGCTGTGTAGCTGCAGGCTCTGGCCGGGCTGTGCTCCTTGCCACTGTCCCTGGGCTGGCAGGCACCGAAGGCAGCTCTCCTCTGCTGACAAAATGCTTCCGACCACACAGTCAGAACAATTTTGACATTTTGGGAAAGGACAGAAATCTCACTCGGCATTGTGCATGGTTGGCAAAACTGTCACTGACAGCATGAATAAAGGTGGACAACTCTCAATCAACCTTGATTTGCTATTTATTTCTAATTCAGACGTATTATCAGCAAACCATCTCTCAGATCAGGTTGGAGGATTCTGTATGTGAGAGTTGCACTGTGTTTGAGCTATAATGATATTTGCGACTTTTGATGTGTTGTGAACCAGAAAGGCAGGATGCCTCCTTGGCCTGCAGAATCCTGCAGGGATTATTGTGGGCATCACCACTTGCTTGTTTTGGGTTTGGGCATCTCTGTTCTCTGTCCTGTAAATACAGCCCATGCCCAGGGGAGCTGAGAGCTGTGGCAGAGCGGAGTTTCAGGCCCAGTACACCACAGCCTGCTGCGAAGATGGATGTGAATATGTGGGAAGTGGATCCTGGGCAGCAATTTTGAAAAGAAGAAGCCTTTCCAAATCTTACCAGGTGTGGCAGAGAGACCAGGTCTTTGCTTCGTCTCTTTTCATTGAGTGGAGCATTCAAATATAACAACCTTTATGAGGCAAATGTCATTGGTGAAGCATCAAGATTTACTTTGTTCTTGTCAAAAGGCCGCTCTGACACTGCTGCACCTTGACAGCACTAGGGCTGGCTGTCTGTCCTGCACGTGGGTGTGCTGGCACATGCTGCTTCAGGGCATCCATCCCCCAGGGACCAGCAGCAGCCACCCCACAGCTTGTCAGGATGCTGAGCTTTTCTGGGATATTTCCCCCAGGGGCTGTTCAGAGCACCCAGCTTCACCATTTCCCTCATGATATGCAGGTGGGTTTTCCCAGTGAAACATCACACTGGGAATGCACAGACTTTTGTTTCCAGTGAGAATCTGTGAAACCAACTCCCCCAAATGAGGCTTTTTGTACTGATGCTCTGAATTAACTCAGGTGAAATGAAAATGTTGTCCAGTTCTGTGCATATGATCACGATGGTCTTCTCCATTGCCTGTTGAAGCAGACAACTCTCAGGTCACTGTCAGGAGGAAGGTTTGGTTTTAGAGCAGGTAGGAGCTCATTCCCTCACAATTTCTATGTCATGTGTTGAAGTGCCCCTACGAGGCACAGCCAGCATTTAAGAGGCTGTGAGCCCTTCTCATCCAGCACATCCCTGTGAAACCATCAGTGCTCAGACAAGCTGCATCCTTCATCCTTAGCCAGCATGAGAGGACCAGGCAGGAACCATCCTGTGGCTCCTGTCCTGACCCCTGCTGGAGCAGCACCTCCAGAGATGCTGTAGACACACTTAATTTCCATGTGTGAGTTATGGCTTCCCCATCTGTAAAATAAGGATCCCTTCCTTTTTATTCCCCTGGTGCTGTGCTGTATTAAGGGTCTGCTCTATAGTGCTGCAGCTTGTCCTTGCTGCTGGGCTTGGAGGGACAGGAATCCATCACCTCCCCCTGTGCTCTGGCAGAGGTTCTGGTGCAGAGGGGCCAGGCATCCATGGCTCCCCTGGAATTGACAGCCTGGCCCCCAGCAGCTGCTCCCTCCAGTTCCTTCCTCTCCCAGAGCTGCAACAAGTGTGTGCTCCAAGGGGGTGATTGCAATGAGTATTTTATTTCTCCCCCAGTGTACGGTGCCATATGGGAATGTACCATCAGTCAATTATGGCTTCTTTTCATCTCTAAATAAAATGATTTGTTAATTTGAGTGAGTGATCACTGCATGGCCAGGATGCTTTTCCTGCAATGGCAAACAGCTTGCATGCTCGCAGAGATGGATGGTGAGCCAGTGCCACTGGATACTTTCTGGGGTTGTTTTCAATTTAGCTGTGAATTGAATGAGAAGAAAAACGTTTCTCTTGGCAATTTCATAGGCGCTAGCTCTTCTGACAGATGTTGGAGTTTATTATCCCACCGGGACAATGTTTTGTAGTTCGGAATTGCTAATTGCTTTGAAGGCTTGGTGCTGTGGGAGGAGCAGGATGAGCTGTCTGCAGGTAGCGGGTGCTGCCAGCACCCGAGGACCCAGCATGATGGACTCTGTTGCCTTCCTGCTAATGGCTTTTGACTGCGGCTGCCAGCCCGGGCCTTGGCACTGCATCCTGGCAGGCTCCGTGAGGTTTGTCAGCAGGGCTGGTGCTGACTCCTGTCCCTGGGGGAAGCCCCGCTGTGCCTGCACCCATCCCTGTCCTGCTCTCCCCCGGTTCCTGGCAGGGTGGGCAGGGCTGGCCAGCACACGGTGTGTGTGTGTGGCACTAGGCAGGCACTCCTGGCATGTGGGGCATTCAGCCCATGGGGCAAAGCCCAGCAGCTGGCGTAGATGGTGCCTGGCACTCTGCTGGAGGTGGCACAAGCTCTGCGGTGCTCAAACCAGACTGGTGGTCCTCAGCCACCCTGTGTGTGTCACAATACATTGGGGATATTTGGGAGCTTTCTGGGTGCTGCTGCATGTAGGTGCACTTCCTGCCGTGACCTTGGTGCCAGGGAGGGGCATGAGCCCACCCCCTGCAGCCTGGCTGCCCATCCCCAGGGCCATTTCTTCCCCTGCTTTGCTGCCCATCGTGCTGCTCTCATAGCCAGCTGCCCGATGTGCCCTCCTCACCACACATCAAACAGCCCAGCACACGCCTGTGCTCTTGGGGTAACCACGGGGCTTCAGATGATGGCAGTAAGTCTGGGAGAGCCCTGCTCCCCTCCAGCCCTCCCCGTGTGCTTCGGTGGCTCCAGGAGGAAGGTTAAAGATTCACAAAAGCTGTTAAGTGGAGCCACGAGCTGGTTAATGCAAATTGTTTGCAAGCCCATCCTCCCGAAGTGGAGCAGAGGCAGCCAGAGGTGAGCGTTTGCCTCTGCAAACAGCACTTGGCAAACATCAGCAGCCGGGATCTGGCAAGACCATGCCAGCACTGGGGCACACGGGGTGTTTGCTGTGCCAGCCGGGCCGTGCAGGTGCTGCCGCAGCTGGATTAGGTGAGGATTTTAGGCGGAAAGCTGTGCGAGCTGCTCTGATAGCGGCAGCAGTAGCAGCTTCCCCTGGCAGAGACGTCACCAGGTTGTGCTCCTCCCTGCATCGAGCTGTCTCTTCGCCCTTCTTTTGGAGGGTACCGAGCACTTGTGGGACTCTCAGCTTTGCTGTCTGCAGTGCCCAACGCACCCCAGCACAGGGAAAAGCAGCCTGGGGCTGTAGAGTCACCCCAGGAGTGGGAGCCATGCCCAGGGGTCCCATGGCTCGGTGAGGGCAGCAGCAGGGATTGCTCCTGGGAAGCTCGTGCATTTTTGGCACCTTGCTTGCCCACCCGCTCCTGGAGCCTTTTACAGGAGCACCCCCGTTCTCTGAGGCTGCCCTGCCACCCCTCACATCCCTCCCTGCTGCGCAGCAAGAGCCTGGCAGCCCCTGTGTCCTTCCTGTGCCCTTGGAGACGAGAAGCCTTTGGCAGCGTGGAGCATGGCAAGGGCAGAGCCAGGCAGCAGCAGTCGCCTCAGGGTCGCTCTGTGGTGGTGCCCACTGTGCTGCCCACGGGAGTCGGGTCCCTGCAGAGAGCACGGGATGCCAAAGGCTGTCCAGGTGGCTGCCCACCATGCCCAAGCTGGGAAGAGCAGGCAGCAATGAGTGCCCAGCTCTGCTCTAGCCCTGGATGAGTGCGGTTATGTGTGCTGTGCTCCCCTGATGCTGCGCCTCGGCTGGAGCTTCATCACTTCCCCATCCCCAGCCTGGAGATTTGATGGAAGTGCCTCCAAGGAGCTGGGCTGCATCCATCCTTCTGACCATGCTTTGCCTTCCCACAGGGACTTGTGCCTTTGTTCTCTTGCTTCCCTCCCTGGTATTTTTACCATTTTAACCCTTAACACAAATGCAGTGCCTGTCCTGGGTCTGGGATTCATGTATCAAGTGGGGCCTGGCTGCAGCCTCTTAATTTTGCCTTTGACTCACTGTCTGGGTTCAGACAAATAACTTTACCTCTCTGTGTGTGGTGCCCTGGGCTCCAAGCAAAGATTAGTCCAGGCCAGGATAGAGACCCTCCCTGTGTTGTTAATGGTGAGAATCAAACCAACTCTGGGTCCAAACCCAAACCTTGGACCCCAGTGCTTCCGAGCCTCAGGGAAGCCGGAATCTGAAACTTGGCTCCAAACCTCCAATATGTGTCTAATGAAAGCTGAAATAATGAAATCAAGGGGCATACCTGCTCCTTTCTAATGCTGCTTGTGCCCAGCCCTTGCTGGGCTGGATCCTGGCTGGGTACCCGGGGCTGCCTGCTGGAGCCAGGCATGCTTGTGCCTGGGCCTCTGCGTGGGAGGGGACTCAAACCCGCTGGTTTTGAGTGAAATTGAGAAGAAATGCAATCTGCACGTGTTTTAGTCCATATAAGGTTTTGTGTAGGATTCTTTGGGGGGAAAAAAATGTATCCCAAAAATGGGACCTAAAGAAGCTGACAGAGCTAGAAATAAATTTGTCTCTGCCAGTCTCCTCCCAGCCTGGTCCTGGAACCTGAGCTGCTGCTGCTCCATGGGGTGCCGGTGTCTGGGGATGGGTTGCTCCTCTTGATGTCCCTGTGACTCACCGTGATGCCTTCTGTCCATCTATAGGCAGGGTGCTGGCATTGGGGCATGGAGGCACACAAGCCTTGCAGCCCTCTTTGCCTTGCATGCTGCCATGGGGTTGGGCAGGAGGGTGCCAGAGAGGCCAGGCTCTAGCAGGACTTTCTTCAGAGGTCTTTGTCCTTTGTCCCCTGCCCTGGCTTCCTCTGCCGTGGCAGGGAATGGAGGATGAGCCAAGCTGCTGGCATGCTCTGTGTCCAGCCATGCTTCCCCCAGCTCTGCTGCCTGTAGCCTCCCCATCACTAGTGTCAGAGCACTGGTGGGTGTTTTGGTGCAGACGGGGCTCCTGTGACCTCCAGCTTGCTCGAAGTTCCCTGGGGCAGCTCCTTGTGCCAGCAGCACTGATGTGTGTGGGTCACCTCCTCCCCAGACCATCCCTGGGGCCAACCAGGCAGGCTTGTGTCAGTGGGAGGGTGAGGGGTAAGGGCTGTGTCCCCCCAGCCACACCAGTGGTACCCACATCTTGTGTCTATCCCTGCTTGACTTCCCTGGGGAGGGACCTCCCCCCTGCCTGGCTCTCAGAGATGGGGACTGAGCCTCCTGCTCCAGGGGAGAACATGTCAGGGAGGGTGGTGAGGTACTGGGACAGGTTGCTCAGAGAAGTTGTGAATGCCCCATGCCTGGAAATTTTCAAGGGTAAGTTAGATGGGGCTTGGAGCAACGTGATCTGGTAGAAGGTGTCCCTGTGCATGGCAAGGGGTGGAACCAGATGATCTTTAAGGTCGCTTCCAAGCCAACCCATTCTAGGATTCTATTATTCCATGTCAGCTCGCCTCCAGTGGGAGAAGGCTGGGGGATGGAGCACAGCCACTGTCACACCAGGCACCTGGGGCGGGTGCTGCCAGCAGCACCTCTGGGGATGTGGTTTGCGGCATCCCTGGGGATGTGATTTGAAACGTGTGTCTGTTCCCAGGGCCTGTGTGCCACTTTGTCCCAGGGGAGCTGTGCTGGGAAGGGCAGCAGGCTGCATTCAAGGCTGCAGGGAAAGTGCAGCAAGTCCATGCCGCCGCACAGAGCTTAGCGATGGGCATGGAGAATAAGGCTGCACGAGTGGCAGCTCCCTTGGAAGGGAGGCTATGAGCTGAGCAGAAAGGGCAGAGCGCAGCATCCCTGGTCCTTGGATGCACTGTGGGATTAAGCAGAGCTGCTGTGGATTTGTTAGCATTGGAATGAAACAAATTTTCTTGCTCACGTGGTATCACACGGACCAAACACTGCTGGAGCAGCAGCATTTCCCTGGCTCCCTGTTCTGCTTCAGTCTGTGATTCCTGAGGAGGGGCTGTGCCTGGAGTGCCAGGGTTTTCCTTGGAGGGGCTGTTGGATCTGGGCACTTAGTGCTTTATTTCAGCTTCTCTCAGGGCTGTGGGGAGAGGAGAGGCAGGAAGAAGGGCTAAGAGGAGAAGTGATGGAAATCTCAGCTGGCTGTAGGAGAGATGGAGAAGCAGATTGTAGTGTAGAAGTCTTTGATTGACCACAGTACCATTTTGTGGCTTTTTTCTCCCTCTCTCTGGATAAAGCTGCAGCGTGACATCCATGCCATTAAACAGGCCATGTTCAAAAGAGAAAATTGCTGCTATTTTCCCTCTTTACTTTACTGCCATAAAAAATTGATCCCACATAGCATCCTTATTTCAAAGACTGCTAAAAAAAATACAAAATTCTCATTTTGGTTTCTGACAGCTGCATAAAGCATTTTTTAAACAAAAGGGACATGAAACATGTAAAAAACCCCTCAACCCTTCCCATCCCCTGAAGTTTTTGCTCCAGAAAGATGTCCTTATTTTGAGAAGTGAGTGGGGAGAGAGAGCACAAGTGTGACAGTATGAGAAGGGATTTGGTTTCTCTCTTGAAGCTGGTGATCAAAATTATGACTTTGCTGATAGCTGGACAATAGCTGGAGCAGCAAACCCCCTTGCTTCCCTGGCAGGGATGGGATGGATTTCCTACAGTAGCTGAGTGCTTTTAAGGGATAACGCAAAGAGCTTGCACCGGGGTGGGAAGGCAGCAAACTGGAGAGCTGAGGTCTGACAGGGCACTTGGGGTCAACAGGCTGACCCTGGATGTTGGGGAGAAATGGGGTGTCCAAGCTGCATCCTCCTGACCCCACCAGTGTCTTGCATCTGTCCCTGCTCATCCTCCATGGAGTGGGACCTCCCTCCTGGCTGGCAGAATGGCACCCTGGGAAGGCGATGGGCAGGATGAAAGTGAGAGGAAGGAGTGGGAAGCCCAAAAATGGATTTAAATGGGTAGCAGGTCATGGCAAGTCCCTGCGGAGGGAGGGAATGGAGCTAGGTCAGGTAAAGACTGGGTCAACTTTGAGTCAGTGTTGATAGAGCATGTGAGAAGGATGGAGCAGTGTGGGATGAAGGGGAATGTGGACCTGGTGGAAGGGGACTTCAGAGAGCAAGGTAACAGGAGGTCAGGTCAGCTCAGCTCTCCCTGGAGGAGCTAATGATCTTAATAAGAATCATCCCATTTAAACAAGATGCTCTTCTGGAAAGACAATTAAGCAGAGAGAGTGTTGAGAAGCACTGAGCGGGGCTGCCAGGACCCCAGTGAGCAGCAAGCTGCTGCTCCCTGCTTCCCACCTGCTCTCCAGCTCCTCCACTCTGCTCTCTTCCTGATCAATGCCCAGCCTCCTGCAGCCACTGGGCACGGGTGCAACTGGTGCCCGTCCCAGCAGCAGGGGTGGGTGCCACACTGCAAAGCCAACAAGGATTTCCAGCTGAAAAGTTTTTCCTGTGCTTGTTGTCTGACTTGGCTGGGTGCCCTGCAGGTCTGCAATTACTGGAATGATTCCTGGGGAGAAGCGTGGTGGTGCCAACAAGGTATCCCTGATGATGTTAGGTGGGACAAGGCTTGATAGAGGAACGGAGAGGGAAGGTGACAACCCAACGAGCTGTTTGAGCTGCACAGGCTGTAAAAGGCGTCACCAAAGCAGCGTCACTGCAGGCCCAGCCTGCTCCCTCTGAGCGAGCAGGGCCATCAGCAGGGCCATCAGCTATGCCACCAGATCATCCCCATATCTTCTCCCCATGCCCACTGACATCTGTTTGCCTTTTGTGTCCAGCAGGCCTCTGAGTTATGAGGCTCTTTCCTCCACCAGGATCTCAGGGAGATGATGAAGAGGTAGATGAGCTCTCCATAAATAGCTCTGCCATTAAAAACCCTCAGCTCCTGTTTTAATGTTAGCAGGATTAGCTGTCTGCAAAAGCACAGGCTTAAGACTCGGCAGTAGGCTTTGCCCTGGTAATATGTCTCTATTTTCTCAGGCTTGATTTCTCCAGCCAGCCTGGCTCTGAATGCAATAAATTTTGCTCTTCTTTACACCTCAGCTGATGACTTATTTTTTGGAGCCTGTGTCCTTGGCTAACCAGAGACCTTTCAAAGCTACATTTTGTGCTTGCTTACTCTGAAACCGATGAGGTCCTTACAGAAAGGACTAGTGTGTAGCTATTAGGGCTGAAGGATATCACTGGTGCAGTTCTCCAATCTCCAAATTAATCTTAGTTTTGATTAATGGTTTGGATGCAAAATGGGACGTGCTAGTTAAATCTTTTGGGGTGCCACGTGGGTTATGCAGGTAGAGGAGCCAAGGAGCCCCACGACCTTGAGCAATGGGCAAAGGTGAAGAGCCTGGGATGGAAGGATGACATAGTGCATGGGTGAGCACGAGAGCTCTCTCTGCAAATGGAGGACTGGCTGACTAGAAATTCTGAGCTGTGATTGTTGGTTGTAGGGTGACCACGAACTGCTGATGTGATGTGTTTGTGGAAAAAGCACATGGCATGTTGGGAAGCTCACAGGGGAACCCGACACAGTGAGATAAGGAGTCAAAATGCCATCCCATGGGACTCTGGTGCCCTGTGATCACCTTGCTGTGTGTGCTGCCCTGGGAATCCCAGCAGCCTGGGAGCAGCTACCTGTCCTCTTCAGCCATGCCTGCAATGGGGTGACAGCTTCCAGGGAGGGGAGAGATGGGGGCTAGTGGGGTAGCTGACACAGCTTTGTCTGGGACATCTGCCTGTGAGCATGAGTCAGAGCCCAGAGATCTCCCCCTGTTCTTGTATGTGCAGCAAGGGGGTGAATGTGCAGGGGGAGAAACATTGTTCAAGTTCATGTACAGCATCAACCCCAGAATAAATGAAAAATTTCCCGTGGATAGCTCCGGGCTGCAGACCTGAAGGTTTCCAACCACCAGAGGAAGCTGATTCCAGAAAATCACCCTACCAGCATGAGCAGAGGCAATCAGCCAACCTGTCTCCAGGCAAGTTGGTTAGCAGTTTCCAAAGGGGTCCCCAGAAAGCAAGTGCCTGTGGTTGGTGACCCCAGGCCACCTCTCTGGCCACTGTGGCTCCATCCAGCAGAGAGCAGAGCTGTGCCTGCCCCTGCCACGTGCCAGCATAGCTGGGGCACTGTGGTGCACTGCCTGTTTGTTTTGGGTTTGGTTTAATTTTTTTTTTCACTGCAATATAAACCCAGTGTGTCTTTAAGGCCATGCATGTGTAGGGGGATTTGCTGATGGCTCATCTTTCTAGCAGGCTTTTTCAGCTGAATGTCAGTTTATTGCTTTTGCAAATTGTCTTGTGCCTACACAGAACCGGCTGCCTCAGCAGAGGGCTTTGCCAACAGCCTGCTCTATAAAAGGGTTATTAGGATAACAAGAAAGAAAATAGAAACCTTTGCAGAATCATAACAGTATAGCATAGCCCTCCCCCTCCCCTCTCCCAATTTATTACCCTCAAGTGCTCCTGAGTTGGACTTAAACCATTGTGCTGCTGAATATAAACAGCAAGGTTAAAGAAGCCCAGACAGGAGCAAACTCTTTGGCAATTATCTGGTCAATGGCAGGGCACCGATCTGTAGCTCGGCATAAACATCATCAGGAAAATATGCACAGTTTGCAAATTAAAAAGCAATTGCGTTGTCTCGAGCCAAGCCAAAAGCCTCCTGGTATGATTAGGGTCTCACCGGTGGAGCCAGCCAGAGCATCCTTCGGGTCTCTGACATCAGTCCTTCGTCACAGGAGCCTACTGCTGGTTATTTCTGTTCTGTCTGCAGTGTTTCTGTACCTGTCTGGGGGCACGTTTTATCAGATGGTTTTGTTTTCAAAAAAACCCACAGATTTCACCAGTAAAAGGGATGCAGGCAGAATAATGCAAGAAAAAGCCAAGGTACTCTTTTTGTGATATTTTTGAAATTATATTGTGTTTTTCTAAGCCTTCTGGAGAGGGAAGCAATAAGTGAAATGTTCTGGTTGACACACTGCAGATTTGGCTTATTTGTTGTTTTTCTAACTTTTAGGGTCAACTTCTTTAATAAAAAACCTTTTTGGTGCTACTCTTCTCCTCTTTGCTTGTTCTGACTGTTGTGCCTTACAGCTCCCTCTGCAAGAGGGGAGTTGTTCTCTCTTGTTTGAAGCCAGCTGGGACAGAGATTAAATGACTTTACGAAGCTCACAGAAAGCCTGAGCAGAGCTTGTGTCTTTGAGCCCTGAAGTAGCAAAAGGCTGTACCCAGCTTCCTCTTTCTGTTGCCTGATTTCCTTGAGGTTTGAGAGTCTTTATTGCTAATTCTGAGCTATACACTGAAGTGCTGAGCCTTGGAGAATATTATGATCTAGCAGGGATTTGCATGAGCACAGGTTGCACGGTTGGACCCAGAGATGCATGGGGCAGTTTAGTGTGTGAACACAACACCATAACCAGCTGCCCTCTGAGTTCCAGTGGTTTTGTAGGTGACTGCAGGTCTGTGTTCATTTAAACCGGGCCTTTTGGTGGAAAGATGATGGAAGTCACCTCCTCAGGTATCAGTTTTCCCCTCACTGCAGGTCAACCTGAGCTGTGTGGATCAGAAGGGCTCCCATCCTGCCAAAACCAGGACACCATCTCACCTCAACTTCTGTGGGTTCCTGCTTCTACTTTTCCTGACCCTATTGTTTGAATTCTGCTCATCTCCATCTTTCACTGGCCCCACTCACTGAGCTCCTTCTTTTCCTTCCCTGCTGTTTTCCCACTTTCTGCCAAGGCCAGGAGAAGCAGAACAACCAGAAGTTGATCTCCAGATGGAGGACAGGGACAAAGCAGGGCTCGTGTGCCAGTGGATGGAGGTGACAATGGTACTGAGCAATGCATTCCCATAGCAGTGCTTTGTCTCCACTGCTCATGGCCAGTGAAAAACATGACAAGACTCCAGCATTGTCCTGGATGCTGGTGGGCTGTGGCAGGCAGGGCAGGGATCTCAGTGCCAGCCACTCTCCAACATCTTTTGCTGGATCACCCTCCAGGTCAGCTCCAGCAGTGGGAGCGCTCACTGGGGCATTTCCTTTTGAGATAACAGATCACCTAGCAGCCAGTACATGGGTGGGTGTTGATGGGAAGAAGCCATGCTTGGTCCCCAGGGCTGAGCTGCCAGGAGCTCCCAGGGCTCCTGGCTCCAATTATCTGCTCCAGCAGCCTGGTCCATGCACATGGTGACAGCCCCCTGGATGTATGGCTGAATCACCATGTAGGACTGATGCCAACACCCTCCTGAGTGAGCTCAGCACAAGAGGAGCTCCAGGGAGGTGTCTTGATGGGGGACCAAAGCTTCCAGAGGAGGCACCTGCCCTGGACATGTTTCTTGATGCAATTTCTCTGAACTGCTGAGCATTCCTCCTTTTTATGATTGTTATTTCAAAGTGGAGAAAAGGACCTGGTGCCTTTGGATCATGTGCGTGCAGAGGCTCATTCTTTAACCATCAGGTCCCTCTAGTTAGGCTGGGGAGAACAGTTCAGGTGCTGCATTGCTTTGGGCGCCTCCCTATTCCCACATCCCTATTCCCAGGAAAGACCTGCTTGGCTCTGCCCCAGCCTTTGTCACCTACACCACGCTCCCCAGGCAGGCCCAGGAGGTGCGTGATCATCGGTGGTTACACCAGGCAGGATAAGCAGCTTGGCTCTGCTTAAGCTGGGAATCAATAGGGGATTAATTTGTATTAAAACACGTGCTGCAAAGGGAGGGTTCGCCCTTCTCGCCAAGGTGGTGGCCACTGATGGGACACAGCAGCCACTGACAAATGCTTTGTACACACCACCCTTCAGCACTCAGCCACCAGTGACCACCAGAAGCTGGTGAGAGGAGTGATGCTGTCTAGGGAGAGCACTGGGGACCGGGGAGCAGTGCCAGCACTGGGCTCCCACTGTTCCAGGAGCGCAGGGAGACATCTACATTCTCCTTCACGTGCCTCCATGCAGAGCTCCCATGGGTGCTCTGCCTCCGGCAGTGCTTTGTGTTTATGCGGCTTTTAAGGTCATTCCTATCATCTGCTTTGGCTCTTGAAGCTACGAGCCAAATGTATTCCCACTGACACCAGCGTGCTTCCATGGGAATGGAATGAGCTCCTTTTGTGCCATGGGAGACGTCTCCTCTGAGCTTGGTGCAGGTGTGCCCGGAGAGGGGGTCACCGTGCCAGCACCTGGTGGGACTTGAGGCTGCATCCTGCTCCTCTTGAGACAAGTTCGAAAAGGGGCTTCCTTGCTTTCCCTTTCCAAAAATTGCACTTTAGAGCCTATAAAAATGAAAAGCAGAGCTGAGAAAGGCCATTGCTGGTTTGTCCTCCTGCAAAGGCACCCAGCAGGAGAGGTGATGGACACAGGAGGTTGCCAGGACCCTCTGCAGCCTGCCCAGAGGTAGCCAACCACACATGGAGAGCTGCTCAGGGTTTGCTGTACCAGCCAGGATTGTTATCAGGACAATAGAAGTCACGCAGGTGACCCTGGCAGGGACACAGCCTGCCTGGCTGGCTGGATTGGCATCACTGCTCCCACCAGTGAGACTCAGTCCCTGGGGAGCAGCCTTGAAGAGGGCTCTGGTGCTTGTGACTTGGAGTGTCACATCCCACAGGGACAGTGCTCTGAAGTGGTCCCAGCTCAATGGAGAACTGGGAAACAGCAGCAGGGAATGCCCAGCCTTCAGGACAGAGACAAGGACAGAGGTGCTGGGGCATTGCCTACAGATCAGCTGTTGGTGTAAGTGAGCCAATAAGGGATTCAGGAAAGACTGGTTTGTATGGGTATTATATCCAAAACTATAGGAAGTTATAAGAACTATATTTCCTTCATTTGGAAGGAAATGAGACTGTGATGGTTTTTTCTTTCCTGTGTTTTATGCCGATTCTGTGTGTGCAGAGCAAGGCCTGGAACCAGCCAGGTGCTGCTCCTTGCTCCTGTTTCACTTTGGTTTGCTTTCTCAAGAGAGGACAGGGAATAAAAATGTTATTCGCTTTTCTCTGAAAAATTCTTGACATTTTTCCCGTGGCTCTAATACCGGAACTAACCTTTCCCTTGGGTTTTGTTGGAGGAAATCAGTTACATTTGATGATATATAATACTTGGTATTATAGTTCTCCTCTCCCCCTGCTTCCTCCCTTTATGTATGTTATTTCTTCTCACTGTTATTTTTGTACCTTCTCTCTCCAGCAGCCATTCCTGATGGTGTTTGAGCTGTTTGGGCTCAGGCAGTGTCCTCCATCCCATGTCCTGCCTTGAGAGTGTCCCAGCCCACCAGATTGTTTTGGAACAAGAGGATGAGTAGGCAGTATCTTCCCAAATTCCCATGTTTGATGTTAAGTGGCAAATGGGTCACCTTCAATAAAATGTGACACACATTTGAAAAATGCAAAACTGAAAGGGAAACCCAAGGAGAGTGATGGTGGGGTTTGGGTTCAGTTTTTCAAAGGCACAAGCTCGTTCTGCTTGCCTGGGTCTGGTGCTACATCGAGCACCAGCTCAAACTACAGACCTACCGCAGAGAAACTGCACACGTGTGAGCTCTCCCCCTCCCATGGCTTTGTACGTACATTGTCTCCCGGGGAAATGCTCCATTTTAGGAAGCAACTGGAAGTGTTTCTAACAAATTATATAAAAATCAATAGACTCCCTGCTGAAGGGTCTGCCTCCTGCAGTGGTGAGGCAGGAGAAGGCATCTCGGTGCTCTGCTCCTGCAGCTCCCACCTCGGCACGATCCTGGTTGACAACAAGTTACCCCAAGAGAAGTGATAACACCCTCGTGTTCCAGTTTATAAGGTAGCAATCAGATCAGGGCAGGTTTATGATCCACCTAGCTTATTACTATCTCCATTAGTAGCTGCTAGCAGATGTTGGGAGAGAAGGATTATTACTCTCGCAATGCATACTTAGCTGGCAGATTATTGAAATTTCTTTCTAATCCTAAGCAGTTACTTGGGAGGTATAAATCCTTGAGTGATAGCACTTATATTCCTCTGTACTTTGATCTTGGCTAGCATAACCGATGATACTCTGATTAATCTGATTTCTGTTCCCTAAAAAGGTATCATGTCCCTGGTATCTCGAGGCACTGAGTTCCACAGGGAACTGTGCTTCTCATCGTCAGATCTGGACTTTGAAATAATCGAGCTCAGAGGTACTTTCTCTCTTACGTGGGGATTTATACTCCTGTGTCCTTTGAAATTTGTTTCTTCCTTTAAGTGAATCAAATCCCCTGAATGTTTTCAGTTTGCCACAGCACAAGTTCCTCCTGTGCTCCCAGCAGCCCCGTGCTCTTCCCTGCCCCACATCTGCCTTGTCCCCCTGCTTGGCACAGCAGAACCACATGCGGTGTCACAGATGAGGGACACATTGATTCATAGGCTTGCTCCTGATATGACAGTTTTATTTTCCACTCCTATCTGAGAACAAACGAGAATCTCTGGACCATCACTTGCACTGAGATGTTTGTGCCTCCATCTCTCCCTCAAATGGTTGGGGTTAATTTGGAGCATCAGTGTGCATGACAGGTCCTAATTGTTGTTCTCCAGCAGTACCTTGGATATGCTTGCCCTAAATTTCCTCCATCTACATGCTGTTGAATTCCTTGAATGAGCTGGCTCCTTCCAAAGCCACTTTCACACATATCTAGTCCCACCTGGTTTTCCTTCTCTGCCTTCTTCTCAATACATATGTATTCCCCATTTAGGATACTCCACTATTCTGTTCTACAGCCAGCATTTTGATTCCTGTGCATTGGAAGACATCCTTCTCCTTCATCTTCAGCTCTTTCTCATCCTCTTTGTTTCTCTTTCTCAGGATTGACCAGGCTCAGCTGAGATCTGTTGCACAGAAGAGTGTGCTTGACCTTTGTTTGCTTTTTAGAAGGTGAAGTAGCCCCTGCAGCTGAGCAGGGCTTTATAAAGCCGTGAGTTCCTTCCAAGGAACTGAACAAATGCACCTTTAAAGGTCCTTGGAAGAAAAGCTTTACCATGGGTTTTCTCAAGTCAAATATCCACCCTTCTCTGCACTCAGACGTTTTTTTCTCCTTTCCTCCCACCTGAACAGCAAAAAATTAGGACATGATGGGAAAGGTTGAAATGGATGGCAGTGGTTCTCTAGACTGCAGGCTTGGCATGTCTCAGCCCTGCTGGGGTGTTTGAAGGGAAGACAAATACTGATCTCATAGCACCTTGTGCAAACACGGTGGTGTAACCCTGGCTCCCTCCTCGGCACCGGCTGGGCCCCGGCTGGTGCTGGCTCGGGGTCTGGTGCCTGGCATCACGCTTCCAGAGGGAGGCAAAAGGAAAGGCAGAAGGACCGAAAAGAGGATTAGAAAGCAAGGGCCCATTTGCAGATAATACAAACAGAGATTTATTTTTCTGGAGAAGATGAATGTAAAACCTGGTAACAGCCTTCAGATATGTAAAAGCCTGCAGATGCTGGGCAGGAAGCAGTGACGAATCCTTCCTCCTTCCCTACACCTTCATAATTTTTAAATCCCTTGGTATCTTCCCTTGTGATCATCCCCTTTGCTGGAGATTCCATCTGCCCTTGCACAGTGTGAGCCAGGGGAGCAGGTTTACCTCTGCCCCACACTGTTCTCCAGCATCCTGGAGCCACTGGCTGCAGGAGCTGTGTGATGCAGAGAGGCTCAGCTCAGAGTTCCCAAAGGTTTAGCAACCTTGACTCAAACACCAGATCGAATTGTATTTATCCTGTATCTCATGATTTTGAAGGTCATCTTCCAGCCAGATGAGAGGAGCGTGAAGGGTGTATGGATTGTGCTGCCGGGGGGAGCTCGTGCTTGCTGTGGTCACACTGGCAGCAGCCTGACAGCACTGTAGTTCAGTGGCTTTTGCCTTGCTCTGAGTTTCAGTGTTGGTGCTGTGCTGGTCATACCAAAGTGCTGCACTCTAAGCCAAGGATGTCTCCAAGGCTCCTCTCTAGGGCCCATCGGGGTCACAGCAGCAACTGCTGCAAGGTGCTTCAACCCTAACATGGGACATGCATGTGTCCTTATGGACAGTGTTGAATCAGCACCTCCATACTTCTTGCTCTGCTGTAAAATCTTGGAAAGCTGGTGATATCTTGAGCTAGAGATTTCTTCTGGCTCCAGCATTTTGGATGTTTGTGCACTGAATGGCAAACAACTGAGTCTTCCCTGCAGCAGGTTCAGCAGGTACAGCAATAGGATGCAGTACCTGCAATGGTCAGGTGGGATCCAAACGCTTTCCTTCTGCTTTGCCACTGCCCAGCTCAGCCTTCAGTGGGGACACATCTCTTATATATTTTCCCTTCCCTCGCTCCTCAGAGAAATCAATTCCATTCCCCAAACAATGGCGAAGGCCTTGAGGAGGTATTGATCTGTGGCAGAGCCAGAGAAAGGAGCATTTGTGACACAGAGATGCACTTTTGTAAGTAAAAGATAATTACCAGATCATGGGGACACTTGCTGAATAGGATGACATTAAATAGGCATCAGGGTGAAGGGCACCAGGGCCTCGGAATAAAGCATTAGAATAGTGCTGTCCTCCCCGTCAGCTCCAGCTCCTCCTCCCTGCTTCCCTCTGCCATTTCTGCTGCTCCCCACCCCAGCCCCTCCTTTTGTCCCCCCACTCCTTCCACTTTCATCTCTTGGTTGTCCTTTCCCCTTGGTTCCTGATTGTCCTGTCTCATCCAAATACATACCCTATAACACTGCCCCGAAGGCAGCCCCTCCTCGCTGGCTGGGGCTCCCAGCTGCAGCAGGGATGCACCCGGAGCAAGCGGGTTCCTGTCCCCCACACCAGGGCAGCAGAAGGGGCTGCTCTCCTTGCCTTACTTTTTCTGGTACTTCCAAAGCCTGGTTTATTTATTTCAGACCTCTTCAGCAGTACTGAACTCTGTAGTAATGAGCTCCATGGTGATTTTAGTAGTTTTGAGGTAAGAGGTCTTGTGTGGGGCAGGGGATGTCCTCTGCTCTGAAGTTTCAGCAAACAGGACTGGGATAGAGGTGACTGCTGCAGGATCTGGAGCCCAGGTCCTGGTTTGTACTGGCTCAGGAGCTGATGGTGGTCTCTCAGCATGTTGGTAGTAGCATGTGTGCTCAGACCCCTCAATTGCTGCTGGGTGTGGGGACCATGCCATAGCTGTGTGGGTGACGGTAAAATCAGGGCTGGGTGTGCTGGGAGGGTCAGTAACTCCTAGAGCAAGAGCAGAGCTGCAAAAGGGATGTTTGGGGAGCCTTGCCTCCATCTCTGCTCCTCCTGGGACCTCATGGGAGGCTTTCCCTGCTGGAGCAATGCCTGACACTGCCGTGACTGATGGTCCAGTTTGGCTCATGGAAGAGCCACAGCGGATTTGTTGCCTGGGCTCTCCAAGGCATCCCCATCAGCTGCCAGCTGCAGAGTTCACAGTCCCAAAGCAACAAGTGCCTTGACACAAGGTGCATTCCCAGATATCACATTGTCAGACAGCTTTTCTGCCTGAACTCAGTGTTGTGGGCACTTGAAGCCACTTGGGGATGTTGGGTCACAGGGCTGGATGACGATGTGATTCACTGATGACTGGGAGAGCTGCTGCCAACTGCATCTCAGGAGTTGGCACAGCTCAATGTATGAAAAAACAACCCACAACTCAAAATACTACATCGTAAAATATCTGGTTTTATTTACACTTTCACTGGTTGTATTCTCTTAATTCCTTGCTGTTACACACCAAATTATTGATACTGCATTTTGCAAGATTAATGTAAGAGGAACAACCATCAGATCATGGGCTCTGCAGGTCCAGGAGGAAGGAGACAGAGTCCCGTCCCTGTGGGGGACATTGGGAACTGTGTGTCCCATCAGCCATGTCTCATCCAGATGGTTCATAAATTCTGACACTGCAGCCTGAATGCCAGCTAGGCCTGTGCTCCTGCACTCCTAAAAAACCCAGAGAGGTGCAGTCACCACCTGCATATTTGTGTGGGCAAGAGAGGCCTGGATGGCCTGGTTCTGGAGGATTCTTTTCATACCAGCACTTTTCCAAACCCCCCTCTCCAGCGCTTTGGTTCCTCTAACACATCCTGCCTGTTATCAGCATGGAGTTGAAGATAACTGAGTGCTTTCCCTTGCTTCAAGGGTGAAAGGGCTCTGGTATCTGAGGGCGTGAGCTGATAACAACCACAGCTACCTCCAGTCCTTGCCTTCAGCAGGCACGGAGCTGGCACCTCTGGCTGGCGCTGCTGCTGTTATTGCTGCTGGGTTCCCACTGCTCTCCTGCAGCACCTTTGGGTTTTGCACCTTTGGATCCTGTCAGTGAGGTGCAGGGCTGAGCAGGGTGCTGGAGCATGAGCTGTGATTTCCATGCCTCTGTCAGCTGGTGACTCCCTCGAGCAGCCCCATGTCTGGGTGTTATTAAATGTCTCAGAGTTATTCCCTGCCATCACCAGGCGAGAGCCGGCTTCGCAGCCTGACCAGCTCTGTGCAAAGACACCAGAGCAGGGCACCTTGTGCCTTTAAAATCAAAAATAATACTAACAACACTAAAAAGCCCATTACCATTATTGAATAAAAGACCAACAATTTTTTTAAAAAACCTCCTTTAAATATTGTTGCTGCCTTTCCAGCTGTTCAAATCTTCTGTATTTAGTTATCGTAACAACAAAGTGCTGCGTCTGATTTGAGCAGCAGGGAGGCAGCACCATTATTCAGGAGGATTTTAAGCAGTTGGGTTTTCTTGCTCGCAGTGGTGCTCCCTCGCCCGTTAGAAGTCTCTTTGTTGCCTTGTCACCTCTGGCCGTGGTGGCAGAGATGGCACCGCACACTGGCGGAGGGCCCTGCCAGCGCTTAGTAACGCGGCCGTGCCAGGCGGGTGCCGGGGAGGCGGGCAGCGCAGGAGGCTGCCAAAGGCAGGGCAGGGCAGGGCAGAGCAGGGCAGCTCTGAGCTTCCCCGGGGAGCTCTCACACTGCAGAGTTCAGGGGGAGAAGGAAAACAGAGCGAGTGAGACCCCGGCTGCTGCTGGTGCCGCTGCTGCAGGGAGCACAGGGCTGTCGAGGGAGGTCCTCTTGGCTGAGCCGACCCTGGGGGCAGGAGGAGGTGGGGATGCTGCTGGCAGGGTCCGGCAGGGTCCGGCAGGGTCCGGCAGGGTCTGGCAGGGCAGGAGGGCGTTTGTGCTGTGTCAGCAGTTTGGCTGGACCATAGAATTGATTAGGTTGGAGAAGAGCTCTAAGATCAGAGTCCAAACTCTAACCTGACCACCACCATGTTCACCACTAAACCACGTCCCCAAGTGCCACATCTACTATCTGCTAAATCCCTCCAGAGATGGCAACTCAACCACTTCCCTGGGCAGCCTGTTCCAGTGCTTAACAACCCTTTCAGTGCAGAAGTTTTTCCTAATATCCACTCTGAACCTGCCCTGACACAACTTGAGGCCATTGCCTCTTGTCCTATTGCTTATTCCTTGGGCAAGGAGACCAACAGCCACCTGTCTAGAACTTTCAGGTAGTTGTAGAGAGTGAGAAGGTCCCCCCTGAGCCTCCTTTTTTTTCAGGCTGAGCCCCTCCAGCTCCCTCAGCCCCTCCTCATAGGACTTGTGCACCAGACACTTCCCCAGCTCCACTGCCCTTCTCTGAACATGATCCAGCCCTTCAGTGTCTTTCTTGTCATCAGGAGCCCAAAACTGAACCCAGGATTTGAGCCAGTGCCCAGTACAGGGGGACAGTCACTGCCCTGGTCCTGCTGACCACACTATTGCTGATCCAAGCCAATTGCCATTGGTCTTCTTGCCCACCTGGGCTCACATTAAGCCACTGTCAACCAGCACTCCCGGGTTCTGACTGCTGGGCAGCTTTCCAGCCCCGCCTGACCTGGCTGCAGAGGTACTCAAGGCAGTATCCACAGGGTGAGCATCCTGGAGGTAGGGTCCCTGTGCTGGCTGCTTGAGCTGGATGAATGACCTTACAAAAGGGGACATGGAGACCTGTGGCTTGCTCCTGTCTTGGGGAACAAAAGCTCCTTGTTGCAGGTGACAGTGGGGTGCAGCCAAGTAACGTGGGATGGGGCCTGGCAGCCTCCCTGCAGCAGCGTTTCAAGGGCAGCTTGGTCAGGGCATCAGTGATTCATGTAGGTGAGATGATTGCTGAGAACTTGGTTTTGTCACCCCAAATTGCTGGGGATGGAGAAGAGGGTGGAGGCACCTGGTGTGAGAGACTGCGGCACAGGCTGGGGAGGCTGGAGAAGCAGGAGCAGGCTGAGGACAAGGACACGGCAGGTTTCCTTCCTATCAAAAAATGCTATTTTGGTACCATCTCCCCAAGGTGGGGAGGGTTGGCAGAGATGTGCAAAAGCGTGCAAAGACTCTCAGAAACGTCTTGAACGGCCTTGATCAGCCGGATGGAGACAAACTGCTAACACACAGCCTCTGGGGACCACGGGGGCTGGTGAGCCCGGTGGGAAGGACACACAGTGTGCCTGTGTCCATGGGACAGCCAACGTGGGCAGAGCCCTCAGAGGAGGTGGCAGAAGTGGCACAAGGCCACAGTGTCTGGCACAAGGTCAGCAGGTGGCTGGCAGTGACCTGGCCCCTCACCCATCACATTTTGGGTGCTGGGCCACATGAAAGCTTTGCAAACAGGAGTGACCACATTGTCCCTGGGCTCCTCGCCACCGCGGCGTGTTCCCCAAAAGGTTACCTCCAACCAGAGGCGCTTTGTGGGTAATGAGATGCAAATTGATAGCAAGACAATAAGACTGTCTTGTGAGCCCTTCGACAGGGGCCAGTGTTTAAAAGTCAGCCTGATTGCCTCGCTGGCAATTTGCATAGCATTAACCAGAGAGATTTTCTTTTTAAACTTGAACTTTTTTTTTTCTAGAGGTCACCTCAAAGTAATTACAGCTCTGGTAGTCGCTTCATGAAAGAGAACTCTGTGGTTGTGGCTGGAGTGTGAGGAGGAGACTTACCCAGAGTGGGGAGTGGGGACACCTGTCCATGGGAACTGGGGTGGGTCTTAGTGTGTGCACTGAGATAGCTCAGTAAGAGAGTCCCACTGGGTGCATGTGGGTGCTGAGCACTGTGTCTGCTATGGGAGACACCAGGGCTCGAGTCCCAGCACATGAAAGGGATCAGTTGCCTCTGTTGTTATCTCCAGTGCAGGTACAACCTCCTCGTGGGCCTCACATGCTTTGCTGGGCTGGAACAGGATGGGGTGACCCCATTGCCCACTTGGGGTGCTGTGGTGAAGTAGGTTGGGAGAGCCAAGCCCTGGGGTGTTTGCACCTTCTCCTTCTCCACAGTTGAGTTCAAGTGCGGATTTCAAGCTTTTTTCTTTGAAGTCATGGTAAAAGTGACTGGAGACCTCAGCCAAGGAGTTCTACAGGAGAGTGGCATCAGACTGCTTGGGGCACTACGGCTGCTCTACTCTGACCTGGGCCATTTACTTTGACAGTTGAATTCTTTGGATTTAAAGTGGGCAGGTGTCCCTTACTCTTGCAATTGGACAAGATGATTACCACAGGTCACTTCCACCTGAACTGCTCTGTTCTGTTCTACTCTCCTTTGCTGTACTCTGGTTTTTAGCAGGTTGATTGCTTAGCGCAGATCTTTGTAACTCATTTGGTTTGACCAAGGTGAGGAGCAGTGCTTTCCCTGGCAGCTCTGCCAGTGCCCCTGAGGAGTAGCGTGGGGCAGTGAGCAGCTTGGAGGGAGATGGGGCTGCCCTCTCCTCCCCAGCAAAGTATCTGCCCAGCCTGCAAGCAGGTGTGAGGCTCTTCAGAGGTTCAGCTACGCCGCTGCAAATACAGAGCCAGGCAGTGCTCTGACAGAGCACCTCTCGTTATCGAGGCTGTCTTCAAGACATGAAGCACGTGCTCCATGCTCAGCGGTGCCGTGTGGACACGGGATGGTCGCTCCAGATGGTGTCTGTCGGCTGGATGGGCTCCTCCGCCGGCTGTGCCGCGGCGCGAGTTGTCCCTGCAAGGCAGCACATCCCTGCCGTGGGAGGCAGCGAGTCGGGGCGGTGATGGGTTTGAAGAGCCAGCTGGACAATTTTATCACCATTAATATCGTTTGTAGTTATGCAGGCTGTGGCTATGATACAAATAATTAAATCTCATGCTTCACGGCATCAGCTGATCGCTTGCTGCAGTCAGGAGTGAATCTCCTACACAGAGCGCTTGCAAGTGATTAACTCTGTTAGAGAGGTTGGTTTAGGTCTCCTTCCTCTGGCTTGTTACTCAGTTTCCTTCCTCCTGGATGCAGCTGTGAGGCTCAGCACCAGGACATCCCTTTCTCCTCCTTCACAAAAACCCTGCTGTTGTAGGATGCTGGAGATGGTCAGAGGAGATGCCATTCCTGCTCCTGCCACCTGGTCTGCAGATAAATCTGCCTGCTGGGGAATCCTCTGCTCCTGCCCAGGGGCTTCAGGCCATGTGCTCATTTTCCTCCCACCTTCTGGCAGTCCTTAGATCCTGAATCCTTGGGATCTTTCTCTCTGGGCTGCCACAAAGCACCAATCGTCTCCTGCCAAGCCAGCATGTGGCCATGACCTCATCTCACTTCTTCAGCGTCCTCCTCTCATCATCATCACCTGGAGAGGTTCCATTTTCCAGGCTGAAGCCAGCTGGATACACTCACATCATTTCCTTTCTCCGTGGCGTCGTTTTACCCTTTTAGCAGCTTATCAGAGGTGTTAGGCCCGAGAGCAGAGCTCACAACACTCCTCTGGGTTTATCAGCAGCTCTGGCACCCTTGACGTCTTCTCCATTCCCTGAGCAGTCCCTTTCTGGGACAATATCCCAGCCAAGCCTGGAAGGATGAAGATCAGCAGTGTGATGGCACGAGGTTATTGACCAGCACTGTCTTAGCAGGTCACTGTGGCACTGTTCCTTCTTAGCTGGGCACAGCAGAGCTGTTCCCATGACTCTGTGCCTCGTCAAGGGAATCAGGGTGGGAAAACTGAGCAGAGAATATTTTTATATTTTTCCTTCTAAGTTTTTTTTCCTCTTTCCCTCTTTTTTTTTTCCATTCCTAAAGATTGAGTATAATCAGAGCTAATCAGAAAATTATGAGCTGTCTGATTGCTGATTAGATTCCTAATGTTAATATAGTCAAGAAGCCTCTCTTAGTGTTGTATTTTAAGGGAAGTGTAAAAATAACATCTTAGAAGGAGCAAACCAGAGCTTCTGGAGCAGCAGGAAACCCAGCACTGGTGAAGGAGAGCAGGGTTTCACTGCTGGCAAGAATTCAGGCCAGCAGAGAGGGAAGGGACAGGACCTATCCGAACTGTATCCAGGTGTGAGAGGCCTGCAGAGCCTGGGAGGAAGAGCATAAAATCAGCTCTTCCCACAGGTTAGTCCTTGAGCACACCCAAAACTGGGAATTTTGCTGCTGTGCTCTGGAAGAAGGCATGCAGCTTGCTTACTCATTTCTCTTCCCAACAAAGAGAATTTTCACAGATAATTTAGTTCATGCATTTCCCAGCATCATGGCCCACCTCAGCTGCTGCTGCAGGCAAGGGACAGGCTCAGGTGATGGGGAAAGGGAGTCTGGGATGTGCCCAACATCTGAGTGGGACCTGCAAAGACTTGCTGATAGTGGTGGAACACTCCTTGCCCAAAAGGCAGGGGTGAGATACCCTCTGGGGTGCTGGTGAGCACAGAGAGGATGCTCCTGATCCTGGTGGCAGCTGAGGGAAATCCTTGTCCGCTTGTGCTTGGCTGAGCCATTGCAAAAATCTTCAGAGCCTTCCAGAAGCAGATTTAGAGGGGGAGACACTGCATGGTGGTGGCCCAGGACTGAGGGTTTGCCCTTTTTCCGTATTTAAGCACTGAGGATCAATGCGTGGGGCTGATGCCTCGAGCAGTGCAGTGGAGCTGCCAGCCCTTTCCACGACTTTCCTCCGCAGTCCCCACCAGCAGCAGCTCAGCACTAACTCTGGGGCTGAATGCAGGTATTATGTTCTGGCACACCAATGTTCCTGTTAATAAGCTCCTCGCCATTCACAGGGTGTTTTACTTTGATTCATCCCGACGGCAGTGCTGTATAATGGACTATATACTGTAATTGTCCCCCATTGTCACCACTTAATAACTTAGTATGATGTTATCGCAGCCATTCGCAGGTTTTTTTGCAAACTTTGATGAATAATATTTTGTTCTTAGTGAATTAAAAAAAATTGAGGGAATGGTGAAAAGAGGCAGAAGTTGGGCAGAAGTCTGCTCTAATTGCAGAGTGGGCTTAATAATAGAAATGTCCGTAGCAGCGTCCAGGCTGCTTTTGTTTCTGAGTCTCTGGGAACATCCGCTGGGCCAGCCGGGATGGAGCTGCTATTAAATACCATTTATTTTTTAAAACATCTTGATCAGCAGGAATTGGCTCTGTGCTTGGGGAAATTGTTTTGCTTTGCTTGCTCTTGACAAGCCCCAGCTCAGACACAGCAGATGGGATTCACGTTCATTTCTACAGACAGGGAATAAGGGGTGTGATATCCATAGGGTGATGCTCAAGGGGTGGGTGCAGGAGCCATGAAATGATGAACAAGAGTGCAAATGTTGGTCATTCTGTTGTGCGTGGCTTGGGCATGGCAACAGCCTCAACATCCGTCAAGATATTTGGGGAGAACTTTGGGCTCCAGGCTGAGCAGTTGCAGGTAGAAGAGCTGTGCTGGAGGCTGGACGAGCATCTTCTCCACATTTGAGCTCACTGGCTGCCTCTCCAGGTTAGATGTGCAACATCCCACCAAATATTTGTGACTCCCAAGCATTTGTCAACATCTCTGAATGCTTATGGTACCTGACTCCATGTCTAGCAGGGGAAGGAAATGAATAGAAATGGCTGGGCTGGAGTGCCCTGGGTGAGAAGCAGGGGAGGGCTCCTCAGCATCAAGTAGGGACCTAAATGAGTTTTTCCCTGTAACACATGTCCTGACCTTTTTTAAAAAATGAAATCTATTTTATTAATTTTTTCTTTTTATCAAATCCGTCCATGAAACATTAAAGATATGACTGTGGAAAAGGTCAAGAAACGTGTAGTTGTTGAAAACTTGTTCCACTTGATGGCTTTTCCCTTAGGGAAGCTCCTCCATGCTTTCTCGTCCCCCACCTCGGTCTTTAAAACAGAAAGTGTCAAGTTGCCTTGAATTTTGGGTTTAACAGAAACTGCAAAATGTGTTCCTGGAGCAGGACAGAGGGAAGGGCACTGCAGGTTCCCATGGGGAACTGCTGCGTCAGCCCAGCGTTGTCACAGGGAAAACCTGAGCTGGAAAGGATTTCTCCCCACAAACACAGACCCCAAAAGGAGGGTTGTAGGGTCTCCATCTGTGCCAGAGCCATGTGCCTCAGGGAAGGGAGAGGCTTCTCAAGGGGCTGGTCTGCAGTGAGGACATATCTCAGGCAGAATTAATAAAGACAAAGCCTAAGAAATGTGTGTAGTGGTAAGCTGTCCTGGTTTCAGGACGTGTGCTCTGAGTCCCTCTCCTTGGCTTGGGTCTCTGTTTATTCCCCATGGGAATGGAAGGCAGTCACGCTTGCTGCAGGAGGGGAAGAGAAGCTGAGCTCATCTTACAGGGGCTTTATTAGCACCAACACTTTCTGGGCATCACATTGGCCAGGCAGAAGCTGGATCTGCAGTAGGCAACAAGAGCTGCTCTCCTTGCAAAAGGACAAAGAGAAGGAATGAAAGAAAAGAAATTAAGATGATAATGGAGTTAAAAAATGACCTGTATTGAAGTTCTTTGGGCAAGTTACGTTACTTGTAACATAATGTCAGAAGTCTGCGTAAACCAGAAATTAGGGAGACATGGGGTGAAGTAGAATGGACTCATCTGCCAGGGGCTGGGCTCGGTGTTGAACACATCAGACCCCCTTGCATCCATGGTGGCTGTTCTCTGCTGTTTGGTTCCTTCTTTCATTGTAACTGAGGAAGCTGGGCCATGCATTGGGCTTGCTGGGCTGTAAAAATGCAGAGTTGAACAACACTGAAATTTTAGGCTCCAGATAACAGAGAATAGGTGAATGGAGGGCAAAAGCAAAGCAGCAACCATCCTGCTCTATCAGCATAGCCTGGATTTGTCCTGTGGTCCATAAGCATCAACGTAGGGATGGGGACTGAAGGGAAATACTGTGTGAAGATTTGGGGCTTTGAATAAGGAGGCACAGGAGTGGGAGGGCACATTGGGACATTTTGACAAAGAGCAATGAGGCCTGAAGAGCTGGAGCTTCAAGTTTTGCCAGAGAGCAGGAGGCTGAAGGGCCAGGAGAGGGGGAGTAAGCATCTTGATCTCAAAAAGGGGTGTCCCAACGGGATGAGAATGGGTCCCAGCAGCCTGAAGGCTGCCCCTTGCCCTATGGAAATGCCAGGGGGAGGTGGATGAGTGTTGAGGTCACTGTAAGCTGTGACAGTGGGAACAGCCATTTGGTGGCCTCCTGAACTTCCTCCTTTCCACCTCCCTGAAACTTCCCCACCTCACCTGGAGCCGCTGGGGCTTCTTTACTGTTTTTGTGAAAGTTTGAGCAAAGCTGGTTCCAACTCTTGTTCTTGGTTTTAGAGCAAAATACCACTAAAATGTCCTTTTTATGACTTTTTGCACTGCAGTTGCTTTTTTTTGGTGTTTAAAACTGACAATGTCAGCTGCTCTGGTTGTGTTCCTATCACAGTGGCAATGGGGGCCTGAGTAACTGCTCAGTGAGTCCAACCCCTCTCGGGCCGCAGGAGGGTGCCTGGTGGCACGGGAGGGCATCAGAAAGATGTCACATGTGTCCCTGGAGGGTTTCAAGTGGGGAAGTTCTGTGGGTTTCTCTCGGGGTTTGCTGGGGTCGTGGGGCAGTGGTATTTTGGGGCACTCTTGTGGGAATTCGTGCACGCTGAAAATCTGCCTTAGCATAAAAACCCGATAGCGGAGGAGCTGTGGCTGCACCGGGATGTGGCACATGGAAATCCCCGCGCGGCAGCAGATAATAAACGAGGTGCTTTTTAAAGCTCGCACATCACAGCGCAGCAAGAGGTGATGCCTTAAAATAAATCGATTGTAAGTGGTTTCCAGTACAAACTTTCAACAGCCTCCGCTTGAATGAAAGGCGAAGAGCTGAAGGGGAGGATTTCAAAGGCATGACATGCCCATAGAGCAGGGAGTCAGGGGCCTGCCAGGATGCAGCTGCATTTTGGCTTTTCAGGGATGCCCTCCTGCATCTCACAAGAGCGTCTATGTTGTTGGCACCATGTGGGGAACCACAGGGAAGGGAGAGCCGCTCCTTGAACTTCTTCTCATCTTCACGTGGGACTTACTTCTCTGAAATACAGAAGGATAATGATAAGGAAGGATTTAATTTTTTTTCTTTGAAGACTCTGGCTGCTAAGACCTGGCCAGGCAAATTCCTCCTTCTCCTGCCCAAGTGACAAGCTGTATCACTTCCTTTTTTTTTTTACTTTATTTTTAAAAAGCCCTATTCCTCCAAGCTCTAAGTAAAATTGATTTTTAAGTGCAACTATCTCTTATAATTGCTGCTGAAACGCCTTGTGGTTATTGTAACAGATTTTGAACTGTGACAAGTCCTTCTTGATGATCGTAGCAGGAGGTCCACAGGATATTTGAGTGTGGTTTAGGGAGCACCATTTGTTTGAATGTTTGGAGTATATTTGGGAGGAGACAGGGCTGGAGCAGTGGGCTGAGATGGTCACTAACATGCTGACCCTTCCAACACTGCAGAAGCTGAGCCTGCCCTGGGACCTCATGCCAGAAGGGGCCGTCTCCCAAAATCCTTTGTGGGAGCCATGTCCCTCCAGTCACCCATCCCATGGGAGCCACAGCACGGTGGCATGGGGGGGGAAAGGAGATGGAAGGAGCCCAGGGCAGCACTGTCTCCTCCTCCACAGCTTGGTGAATCGCCTGCTGTCACATTTCCCAGCTTTGACCTTCCAGCAAATGCATCTTGACCTGAATTATTTCTGGTCATCTGAAACCTTATTGTGCAGCAAGCAGCTGCTTGTCACCCAGCAGGAGAGTCCCCAAACCCTTCCAGTTGTGGCAGAGCTCTGGCAGACGCGCTGCACTGTGCCAGGATGCCATGTTTGTGCCCAGTAGCTCACCCACCCTGTCCCTGCTGCTGTCTCCAGCACACAGCAGTACCCTGGCATGAGCTGTCCCCAAAGCAGACAATGACAAGAAGCTGTGGGTAGCAGCACCTACCAGGCTTTTAGCCTGGCAGCCCACCACCAAGGGGCTTGGATTGGGATAGGCAGCTCTAACACTGCTGGGACACATCTGTCCCACCCACAACAAAAAACTACTCTGGAGCCACGTTTCTCAGGTGGTTTGTATCCATCACCCCTCTGGGATGCTGCTGACATGCCCCAGCTCTTCAGCACCTCCTGGGAGGCAGGCACCAATATTCCAGCTTCATCCCAAGAGAGACTTTTTTCTTGACAGCCAGAATTTTAGACTTCTATTGGTCTGACTACTGTTGAAGTGGCAGGAACTTCCATCAGGAACAGACTGGGTTTTCTCTGCCTTGCTCATCTTGTGAGCTGGTGTTCCAAAAGAGAGTGAGAGGTGTGAAATGAGCACCATTTAAAGTTGCTGGGCACGGACAGCTTGGAGAGCTGTGCTGCCACAGGACAGCTGAATGCTGCTGCTTGGCTCTCCTCTGGCTGACTGTTGGGATCTCAGAGCAGAGGTCCCTGCTTTCCTCTCCACCAACTACAGAAGATGCAAAAAGCTTCCGTGACTGCAAATAGCGTGGCAAAGGGGATGGAGGAGAAGGATTTTTCTCATATCCTGAGTAGAAGAGGCAAGTGTGCCTGGTTTGGCTTCCCAAGGGACCACCTGCATCCCGAAGCCAGACAGCAGCACATTTCAGCGGGACTTGAGCATGATGATATTTAGCAGTACTGTTTAAAGTCATCTCTAATGTAAGAGCAAAGTTTGCTGCCATATGTCCAGGGTGAAAGGCAGGAGGATGCGGGATGAGGCAATGCCAGTGTGGCCAAATGCTCCTTCTGCTGACTCCACTCAGAGGAGAGGGACAGTGAGAGAGGCCAAGCCTGCCTGCACCTGTTCCTGGCCTCATCTCTCCATCCTGCATCCCACAGCTCTGCCTCACTGCTGATGGGGATGGGGACAGATCCTGCACCCTGGTGTGAGCCCTTCCTCCCCCAGGAGGGATGGAGCCAAGGAGGCTCTGAGCAGCTGAGGTGAGGTTTTGCTATTGCTGGTCCCCAGGGGCAAGTGTCCCCATGGATTTACAGGGCACAGTGCCCCTGCCCTCCTCCTCCCCTCCTGGGTGACAGGGAGCAGGGGCAGAGCTACTCTCTGCTTGTGATTTTGGAAAGCAAGTGTCCACCCTCATGGAGGACAGGAACTCCAGGAGAAGGGTAACAGAGAGAGGCTTTTCTGCAAGGGGAGAAGAGCTGAAGAGAGCACCAGGCACAGTTCGTGCCGCAGGATGCCTGGTTCTCTGCACTGTCCTTTTGCCCTTGGTGCTTTGCTGTTTGTGGGAAGTTAAGCTCTTCTGGAGACCTGAGCAATATTTTGGGGTAGGAGAAACACCATGAGCAGCAACGCTCTCCCTTTCCTCACCATCTCTGCAAAGACATTGGTACCTCTCTTCTTGGGATGTTTCACTCCTCCCCTCCCTGTGGTTGTTGGGATGGTGGTGGTGTTTCCTGTTGGTAAAAACTGTGGCTCTGGAGAAGAAGGAGAAGTGACAAATGCTGACGGGGGAACAAGAGCCACATGCTGCTGGCCTGCAGAGCCATGAGTTACTGAGGTGCCCAGTAAAATGATGGAACTTGTGGCTCTTGGGCTCATCCCAGGCTCCCAGTGCCAGATGCTGGCTGTGCCACTGCCCCATGTGGGGTCTGCAGCAGCTCTGGCTCTGTTTTAGCTCCAGGTTTGCACTTGTGACCTCACTGCTTGCAGGGCTGGCTCTGCAGAGGTGCCCCTGCTCCCTGCCCTGCCAGACCCCAGCAATGAGCACCAGCTGGTACAGAACCAAGGTCTGGGAGCCCTTGGAGGACTTACCATGTGCTCTTTGCTAGTCCCTGGGGCTTTATTTGCCCTCCCACAGCAGGAGAATGTTAGCAGCCAGTGCTGGCTCCAGCCTCATCCTCCCTCGTGCACTGGCTGGATCCAGGTGCAAGAGAAGGAGAGATGGGCTCTATCCATCCCTCTCCTTCCACACAGCCAAGGGAGTTATTGACAAACAAGTTAGTGCTTTGAAAGAAAGATGCCGCAGCATATTTGCAGCTGCCTCCGTGATCAATACTCAGCCGTGGCTGAGGCTGCTGCCGACTGGATTTCAGATGACGGCTGTGGGGGTAATAAGAGCCCTGGGATCAACTGTCTCGGAGATTATTACAGGATGAGATGCTTCGCTGCTTTACAGTGTTTACTCAAGATTTATATTCCCTACGTGTACATAAGAGGGTTGTCGTCTTTTGTCGCTGGTTGATCATTTTTTGATGGTGACGCACGCACTGTTGGTAGGGTTTCCTTAGGGGTGAATTCCGTGAATGGGGAGAAAATGTGCTGGGGATGAGAGGGAGAGCTGGGGTGGAGGCATCCTGGAGCTGGTGGCAGGAGGTGGACCATGAGAAGGTGCCTTCTGCCCTGATGCATGCAGGCAGAAAGGATGGAGACATGTGAAGCACATGGAATGGGTTGTTGCCTTTCCAGATGCTCTGCAGTAGCAGGTGAGGCTTCAGGGTGCCCTGTCCATGGAAGAGGAGAGGGCTTGTGCCATCCTAATTCCTTCTTTATGGAGGAAGAAGAGCTGCAAAACCAGCTCCTGGGGGATGTTCTTGCCTGGGGCTTGGGTTGCTTGGCTTTATTGTGTGTGTTTGCTTTTCACCTTCTTGCCTTAGCCTCTCACCGGCATTTTCCTGCCTTGGGAGGAGGGCTGGAAGGTGTGATGCTGTGTGGCACTCCCCAGCCTGGCAGCGCAGGGCTGTTTGAATCTCCAGCAAAGATCTCCCTTCCCAGCTGTGTGCTGGGCTGCGGGAGGTTAATGCACTTCGGAGCTTTGGGCAAGGCGCTGCGATGAGAGTGATAAGAGCCTCGCTGAGGGAGTTAAATGAAGGCTTAGCAGGAGTGGCTTTTCCTCGGCGCAAACATCCCTGGGCACACACAGCTGCTTCATGATGGGCCATTGCTGGGGCTTCCACACTGACTCTGGGGAGCAGCCAGGAACACCATCCCAGACTGCCTGAGGAGCATCCCCCAGCATCGACATAGGCTTGGGGCGCCTGCGTGGAGGCTTGGACACAGGGGTGGCATTGCTGCTGTTACACAGGGATGCTCAGTCTCCTTCTGCAGAGTGTTTGCTGTAATCCAGTTTTATAAATCCAGCCTTGGTCTTTGGCCTCCCTGGGCTCTGCTCTGCTGCTTCCGAAGTTAAACCCACTGATCTGACTGAGGCAGGAGCAGCCAGGGCATGCTTATTGCCATGGTGGGGCTGGGAGAGGAGATTTAGTAAATCGCTGGACCAGTTTCCTTTGGAAAGAGTCTGTGTAAAAATATCAGAGCAATGCAGGATAGCCCCAGGTGTGGTGGGGGAGAAGGGGTGGCAAGGAGGAGGTGAGCATCACCCTTGGGTGTCTTCTCCATCAGAGACAATCCTCCTGTGTGCTGGCCCCTCGAGCCGTGGAGATGCCAACAGCAGGGATGGTCCCCTCCACTAGAGGGGAGGTCGTGGTCCCTGCCTGTGCCAGCTCTGGTGCTCCAAGCATTCCCCACCACCACACCCCCAGCAGCTTCAGGGCATCAGAGCAGCTGTCCCCAAAAGGTGCTGCTGGGGGTGAGCACACGTGGGTGAGCCATGCACAGTGTGGAGTGAGTGAGCCTGTGGGGGATCAGGCTGAGCAGCGAGGTCCTGGAGCAAAGCCAGGGAAAAGCAGCAGCCACGTGTCTGGAGCTGCCATCCTCTGGGCAGACAGATGGTTCATCCACCTTGTTGCCCCCTTCCTTTCCTGCACAGCTTTTGGGAGGGAGGGCACGTGCCCAGCCGTGCCACCTTTGCTGCCACCTGCCCATCCCAAGTCCATGGCATCCCTGAGGCTCCTTAATCCCAGAGGAGCTGGTGTACTGAGCAGGGAGCTCCTGACGGATCTGCCCTGGTGAGCGGTGAGGCAGAGAGGAGCTCCATGCGGAATACAAATGAGTCCGGAGCGATAAGCCCATGCAGCACCTTCCCCCTCACACACCCCGCTGTCGGGATCTCCAGACACCAATCCCTTGCAAATCTCCTGCTGGCCTTTCATGACCTTCAGAGTAGTTTCAATTCAGTGTTTTCAGCCTCTAAATCTCCTGTCCTTAGCCCTGGGTGACTTCTGGGGAAAGAACCATGGTCCTTAAAGTGCCAGGCCAGTCTCTGCACCACAGCCTGCTGGAAATCTGCACGTATTTCACACCCATGGTTTATTTTTGGTAATTCCTCTAATTTTTGTTGCTGTTTGAACCCCACAATTGACAACCCCAGGTCTGAAATCTGGAGAGGTTTCAGTGGCTGCCCTGTACCCTGCCAGGCTCTCCAGTGCACTGCCTGCCTCCCGGGCATCTCACAGTCCCTGCACGCAGCACACCTTGAGCTGGTCTGATTGATCTGTAACACTTGAAAAATAATGGTTTAATCATTATTAAGGATTAGAAATAATCCTTGAGCTGTATCGATCACAATAGCATTATTCTTGATGAACTCATTTGGCATTAATGGGGACGTCCTGCAGCAGCGTGTGGCTCCGGGCAGACCCATCACCTTCCCTGGGGAGCCATCAGTGGGGTTTGTGGGAGCAGCAAAAAACCCTGCCCTAACAAACATCTCCAGGTCCTGCTGTCCCAAATAGCCCCCTTGGGACCCGTTCTTGTTGGCACAGTTTTGGAGGGTCCTGAATCCAGCACTCACCCCTCCTGTTCATGTCAGCAGCCCATCTCCGGGCAGGGGCTGGATGGGCTCCCTGCAGCACCAGTCAGGGATGTGACAGGGTGGGACGGCTCCCATGGGAGCCCCACTGGCATCGCTCCGGGTCTGTCCCTGCACAGGGATGGAGGTGAGCAGAGGATCTCCTGTTGCAGAGGAGGGGTGGCTGGCTGCCCGCTTGGCCCCTGTCTCCTCCCACTCACCATCTTGTTCATGGGACTGAAATGTCTTTAGTGAGGAAAATGCTCCAGGAGCAACAGCTGGAGGGCTCTGGGGGCACTTCTCCTGGGTGGATGTCCAGTGGCAGCCAGGAGCCAGCACAGCACCCTGCTGTGGCTGTGCCATCCTGCTGCGGGCTCCCCTATTCCTGCAATGTGCTATTTATCAAACAAGAACATCTGGATTTCCTTTTTTTTTTTAAACCAAAATTGTGTCTGGTTTGACTTTGACAAATTGACATTTTCCAGAGGAAAAATATCTTCTGTCGAAGTGTCGTCCCTGGGCGTAGCTGTCCCTTACTGCACCATTTGCAACCCTCCAGGCACTTTGCACAAGGCCATGAATAGTTAAAGATGTCCATAAATCTTACCCCAGCCCATAATAAACAAACACACTCTTATCGAGTATAGAAAAATGCATATTTCATCACCACTGCCTTAAACGCGACTCAGAATAAATGCTTGTCTTTAATCAGCCATCTCAATATATAAACAGCACAAATGCTTGGAGGGGGATGAGGTACAGAATTGGGCCACGGATTTTCTAGGCAGCTCTTGGGGGCAGGGATGTGGCTGTGCAGGTAAGACCATGAAAAACTGCCCTGAAAATTCATATCACTTGGCTTTTCTGTCCAGCCACGTGTTGTTTCCCGTTCCCTTCTGCCTGCCACTGGAGCCATAAGGATTTTGCTTCTATGTTCAGCTGATAGCTGATCTTTCCCCTTGGATGCTGGCCACTGAAAGCAAGCACTTTGATTTGGAAATCAAGATTAAGAGAAAGGGAAAAGATTAAACAGGAAAGTTTCGACCAGTACGTGCCGAGATTATGCAGTGATGGATTCGTGTTTCCCTGCATCTGATAAGAACAAGCTGCATTTTCAGGTTGGGGAGGGCCCGATCTGTGATGTCTTTTGCCTTATTTTTGAGTGCCTGTGCTTCGCCACACTCACAGAAATACAGCATCTGCTGCCACAGCCCTGCTTAAGCCACCCTGCCAGGGCTGGGGCTGCCACTCTCCTGCATGGGCAACAGGGACACTGTGGCACCTGGGGGCTTCCTTTCCCCTGAGCAGCCATTTGGAAGGGCTGAGACATTGTGCATTACTGTGTGCTGATGGGAGTGCTGGAGAAATTGGTGACAGTGGGGACAGCAGCTGTGACCTGTGGCTGTGCCCAGGGCTCGTGTGTGTGTGTGTGTGCTCTTATAGCTGGCCACTGTTCAGGCCCTGGGGAAATAATTTCCCAGAGATATCACTGGACTTCACTGCTGCCCCTGTGGGCTCCCACTAGCCTGCCACATCTCTGATGTGCAAAGGAGTGCTTTTTCTCATTCTGAGATTTGTGGTTCATGGTGTGGAAGTCATGTATGTACTAGCACTGAGACTCCTGTGTTCATTACCTCTGTGGTGCTGCCCAGGTGGTGATTTGGGGTTGTTATTTAGCCCAAGATGTCACCACATTGTCAGTGCTCCTTCCTCCTCCCAGCCAATTCAGTGTCTGAAAACAGCCAGGGCTCACCTCTCTCCCCATGCTCTGCCTGCCAGCACCACTTGCATGGAGCAGAGCATGTCCATCCCCCTCTAGGGAAATATGTCTGCAGGGAAATGAGGAGCAGGCGAGGCAGGAGCCTGTGCTGGAAGGCACGTCTTTGCCTGGTGTGTCTCCCACTAACTCTCTAGGGAGCCCTCTAGGGACTGCAACAGCCTCGAAAGCCTCATGGCCTGTTAGCCCTGTATAGATTGGCCCCTGGAGCTGAGACCTGGCAGTGTGTATTCCCTGGGAGCCTTGTGCAGCTGATGGCTGGTGGGGAGCAAGCTGTGCTGAGCACTGCATGACCAGACAGAAACCCTGTGCCCCTGTTAGCAGTGAATGTCCGGCACCCAGGGGTCTGGGTGGCCCTTGGCTCTGCAGGCTGCCTCAGGGCACTGGGCTGCCTCCCACGGGGTTTTGGTGCTGATCAGGTTGTTCAGCCCTGGCAGGCAGCTCCCCAGGTGGCTGCCCACAACCCTGGGTGCCTGGGGCTGGTCAAGGGATGGAGGGAAATGTGCTCGTTTTGCTCTTGGCTTTATTTTCATAGTGATGCGGAGAGGATCCTGTGGAAAGCCTGGAGCTCTTGCCCTGTCTGTCCCCTTTGATTCCACAAAAGGTTGGACTGCAGCTTCTTCCAGGCACTGCAGTACCCCAGGGGCTGCCCAGTCTCCAGCCCTGCCCTGCTGCACCCTCTGTGCTGGTAAGGGGTCTCACGGCTGAGCATCCAGTGAGAGTGCCCTGGTACTGAGCGTTGCCCCATCCTGCTTCTGGCAAATCCTGGTTCCTCTGGTTACCCCAGTGTGGGTATGGGCACATGAAGGGGTTAAATCTGGGTGGGCAGCACGGCGCACCTCTGGGCCCCAGCAGTGAGGCATTTTGAGGCATTTTTGAAGGGTCTGCCCTGCTCTGCACAGAGCTGGGGGCTGTCAGTACAGGGACCTGGTTCAGCCCTTGCCCTGTGCAACAAGAGCCTGCCCTGCTCCAGCGGGATGCCGACAGCTGCCAAGCTGCTGTGGCTCAGCCCTGGTTGAGTCCAAGCGGCAGCAATTCCTCTGGAGATACTGGCTTGCTCCAGGAAAGGCAGGAGCAAGCAGGAAACACTGGCTCTGTCCCTGGAACACCCTTCCAGGGTGCTGCCCACAGTGCCTCCTCCTGCCCCCTTGCCAGCGCAGCAGAAGGGTGGCAGAGTGCTGCAGGAACTCCCAAACGGGGGTGCTGAGTGCTGGGGCAGCACCCATGGTCCTGGGCTGGTGTGGGCAATGCCTAGGTCCTTTTGCTTTCCCTAGGCTCATTTCTCCTCTCCCACTTGCTTTGCAGAGACTTGCCAACGCAGCGGAGAAATTCCAGAAGGCTCATCACTGGCAGGACAACATCCGGGTAAGGCTCCGTGTGTGCCCCAGCCGCTCCCACCCCTTCCCTGCTTTGGTGTGACTCGTGGCACAGGAGTCACTGTCCCATCCCTCCTTGCCCACGTTCTTGTCCTCGTCGTGAGTCGCCGCTGGCTATGCCGTGCTCGGCACGCCCCAGCCCCACCGCCTGCCACCGCTAATGAGAGCAAATGAAGTGATTTTGAGCTCGTTTGCAGCCTCGCCTCAGCCTGCACACACCGTGAGGAGAAGGCAGGAGGTGAAGGTCGAACTGACAGCTCAGTTCTGAGGAGGTGGGGGCTGAGGAGACTCCTACTCTCTCCATCTCCGGCAGCCACTGGGTTTGGTGCCGAGGGGGGCCTCGCACGGGGTGACAGCAGCGCTGGCTCATCTGTGGCACATGCCAGCGGTGCGGCGGGGGCTGTTTCTGGGGAAGGAGCAATCTGGGCTGGGAGAGGGAAGACGCAGGTTTAATGATTGCATTTGACTTTGTAATTCTGGCGGTGATAGCACTCAGCGGGAACCTGAAGGATTCTGTCTGGAAATGCTCTCAAATTATAACCATAATACAAAAGGAAGGAAAGATTGTTTTTCTCCCAGAGCGAATGGAGTCTGCAATAAAAAATACTCCTAAGCCACCCAGCCCCTTCCTCTTGGGTAGGGCCACATCCTGCCCAGCCCTGAGGAACCCCGTGCAGTCACTAAGGGGACAGCCTAGGGATAGCCCCACTGCCAGGCCGTGCTGCTGTGTTTTTGGGGGCATTTCACAGTCTGAGCTGCTGCTGCTCACTCAGACCTTCCTGCCAGAGGTGACGGTACCAGGGTTTGTTGTGGAGAGGAAGAGGTGGGAGGAGCAAAAGAGAAGGCAAGGGGTTGACCTGCTTAGCTTTCATTTGCCATGTGGCCAGTGTGGGGTGGGACTCTGGTGGCTGATTCTGTGTCCCACAGGCACCCAAGGAGCACGATGAGCTCACAGGGATCTTCCTGTCTGCATGAGAGCACTGGTGAATTGCTGTCACCTCTTCCCAAGAGGCAAGTGGAGTGGAGGTGAACAGGATAATGCGAGATGGTGCAGGCACCAGCTGATGCCAATGCCAGGGCCACACCAGGACCTTGGCTCAGGGCTCCCAAGGAAAGCTCTGAGAAGCGCAGGGCGAGCTTCAGGCATCTCCATCCGTAGTGTTGACCCAATCTCGTGTGTCCTCTGGGGTCAGGAAACACATCCCTGAGCAGCACCTGCAGCTTGGCTGTTCATACCCCAGGGACATTGTGGTGGCCCCGTGCACCCCGTGCTGGGCTGGCATCCAGGGTTGGATGCCTTGTGACCGGGGCATGTGCAGGGTGGGCAGAGGTGGCACAAGGTCACTGCATTTTGTAGCAGTCTTTGGGGCTTCTGCTCATCCTCTGGAAAGCAGGGATGGGCTCCTGCTGCAGGGGCTCTTCGCAGCCCCAAAGAGCTCCTTCTCCAGCCAGACCTGGCTGCCTTCCACTGCCAGGGGAATAACAGTCAGGATGCAAAACATGCTGGGAAAGGCTATAGCGCTGGGGAGCTCTTGGCTCATTTTGCCATTCACGGCACAAACCTTTCAGAAATCCACTTTCATAGAAAAAAAATATTTTTAATAGCACTGTTTGCAACCACTTAATCAAGGTAATTAGGAGCGAGTCACCCAGAAACAATGTGCAGCGATGCGTCACCGCAGAGCTCGGCGCAGCTTTATCAGGACAGCCCAGGCCTGGCTGGGACACTTGATGGACTGGTCCAGCTCTGTGCACAGCCCCCAGGGTGCTGGGCATCAGCCCTGCCTGCTTCAGTCCTGCCTGCACCAGCCCCAGCTCCCGAGCAGAGCAGAGGGATGAAGGGGCTGTGTTCATGTCTCACTGCCGGGGTTGAGCCTCCTCTTTCTGCCCTTCATCCATGAAATGGCCAGGCACGGTCAGTCCCGTGTGCCAGCACCGCTGACCCTGGCTCTGCGCCTGCCCCCAGCTTGTTGCCGGTGCTGGCACGGGCAGCAGGCAGGGAAGGCGGCAGCACAGCATCCCAGCTCCTCCTCTCCTCCCTTCCCACCGAGCAGCTCGTTCCTCCTGGCTGCAGCTCTCCCCTCCTCTCCCAGCGTGTCGCGTCCTAACCCCGCGCCGGAGTCGATGACAGATTGCGGCGAGCGCGGTTATTTTTGTGTTTCCATCCAAAGGCACCGGCAGATGCTGAGTGTTTGTGCTGCATTAGTGCTAATGGCAGCCCCATTAAACCTCACTGCAGATGGGTTGCTATGGAAGTCCAGGGGAAAATGAAGCAGGAGCAAGAGCCTGAGCGGCTGGGAGCTGCTGCCAGCAATCACTCACGATCCATCTCTACAGGGAAAGTTCCTTTTTCCTTGCTGTTTTCTGGTGTTTCCAGCTACATGCCAGCCACACTGGCCTTTCTGGAGCTGAGTTCAGCCTCCCACCTCAGGAGGCTTTGTGAAGTGTCTCCCTGTTCCCCAAACAATCCCCTCATCCTGTCCTGCTTCATCCCTGCTGCTTGTGCTCGCCCACCCTCAGCCCCCGCCATGTCTACCAGCCATGCCATGCCGGGGCTGTGTCCCCAGATCAGTTCTGGACACGGGACCATTTGCCTTGGTCAAAAGTACCCTTGGCCTCAAGGTCACCTATACTCTGAGCACGCCTCGTGAGTTCCCTCCAGTTTGTTTTACCCCAGGGCTGGGTGGCAGCTCAGAGTGGCACGGTGGGCTGGGATGGTGGCAGCGAGACAGGCTGCGGGGAGAGACCATGCCCTTCCCTGCCTGCACAGTGAGGGTCTCTCAGGAATGCACATTCACCCACTGGAGAAGGCTGGTGGAGCTCTGGAAAGGTGAGAGCTGGGTCCTCTTGCCAGAGTGGTCTCCCACCAAGGGACACTGCAACCAGCTGGCACTGGTATGGTAAGAAACCACAGAAAATTCCCAGTTTGCAGTGGCCTGGACAACCAGTTTTCCCAGTGAGAATCTTCTGGCCTACAGGCTTCCATCCCGAGGTCCGCTGGGATAGTCTGGCTCCACTCCATGCAGAGCCATGAGGGTTTGTCCTCCAAGGCGCATCAGGGCTGTTGCCCTGCTCTGGATGTGCCCAATCCTGTCCCCCGGCCGTGGCAGTGGTGCTGAGCCCTCCCTATGCAGACCATCCCCAGCAGCAAACGGAGGTGCCGGGACTCCAGCCCACCCTGCAAGGCAGTTTTCAGGTTTCCATCCTCTGTTTGCTGCCCTGCTTGGGCAAGGGACCTGCAGAAGTACCTATAAAAATGCTGAAAGGTCATGTTGAGTTTTTTGCTGCCATCCTTTGTATCCATCCTCGCTGACAAGCTGCCATGTGGCCTGTCAGACATCCCAGCCAGCTCCATGTTCTCCCAGCTCTTTTCCATTTGTGTGCTCTGCTTTCCTCCTGTTTTCCTTTGGTTCTTTTCCAGACCTTCAGCCCCATCCCAGCAGCATCAGTGGGGTCTCAGGTGTCTCACACTGCCATGGTGTGTGGGAGTGGGGGCCATGCTGATGTGGGGGATGCTGTCAGAGGTGCAGATCTGCACTGCCAGCCATGGAATGCATCCCAGGGCATCATCATCATCATCATCCTCATCATCATCATCATCATCGTCGTGTGTCGGTCTGCTGGGGCTGCTGGAGCTATTTGTGCCTTTAAGGGACACTCCAGCGCTGCAGAGATCCATCCCTGCATTTATGTGCGCTTGGCAGGATTATATAAATTGCCTTTAAAAGTTGACTTCTTTATAAGCCATTTTCTGCTTCATAAAATGTTTATTACTGTTGTTTTTCTCCCAGTCTCCTTCCTCACTGCATTCTCCATCGCTATACTGGGAGGCTCCCCTCTTCCTCTGCCTGCTGCCCCCCTTCCTCCCACCTCTCCCCACCTTTTAGTGTTGGAAAGGGCCCTTTGAAGGGTCAGAGCCCAGCAGGCCCTTTCTCCTTGGAAAAGAAAAATAGCCATACATTGAGCTGTGGATGTAGGAGCTGCTGGGGACAGGGTTTAACCGCCGGGTGGTTTTGGGGTGCGGTGACATTTGTGGAGGTGGCAGGGGGATCACAAGTGCTGGACAGCCCCACACCGCTGCCTCCATCCATAATGCCTGCCTGCAAGCACGTGAGAAATAACAAAGCCCAGATAATTTCAAGCTCCATTAGAAACAAAACTCCAGGGAAAAGGGGATCGCTGTTTGCTAAATGGGGATGGACAGGAGGAATAACAGAGACTGTGCTCCTGACCGCCCAGGAAAGGTGCGGCATAAAGCGGGAGGACATGGCAGCATGGCTGGGTGCCCGGCCACGACCATACAGCCCTGGGTGCCTCATCCCTCTGGGTGCAGGATCCTGCCCCATCCTGCTGTTCCATCCTGCTGCTCCATCCTGCTGCTCCACCTGGCACTGCTGGGTGCGTGTCTGCGGGGGAGCAGCAGCTATGCTGTGCCGTGCCGTGCCGTGCGTGGGCTCCAACAGCCGTTCCCGTGGGTTGGGCATGGCCACGCAGGCAGGGCTTTGTGTTCAAAGCAGCATCAGAAGGGCAAACACCAGCTCCTTATCCTCCTTTCATTTTTCTCCTCCTTTAATTACAGATCCTACTTATCGGCTGAGAACAGAAAGATTGTCACCGTAACCTTGCACTTGCCCTTGTAGAAGGTTTACCTAAAAAGTTAGAAAATAAAATCAAATACTCTAATTTGCAGTCGTCTTGCCATTTCAAACCCAGTTTTCATTACAGCACAGAAAGTGCATTGAAGCTGTGTTTATAACCCCCTTTTAGATAACAAATCACATTTTCTTTTGGCTGGCGAGTGTGTAGAATTGATATTTTTTTTTTCAGTTTAATGGGTTTGTGTGTTCAGGAATGATCTCCATCAACTGAGAGTCTTTATTGTGTTTGATATAATGTCAGCTTTCATTACGCTCGGAGAATTACTGTGCTATAGCACCAACCTTGCTGCCGTAGCGCCGATCTGGCCGAAAAGCAGAACAAGAAAATCATTCACAAAAACCCTGTGTCAGTGCTGTTCCCTCTTAAAAACCAAGGATGGGGCTTGAGGGGGCTTTCCTAAACCCCCACTCTGCAAGATGGCTGGGCCACCCACGGCATCTCCATGACTGCGATGGTTTGGTATAGGGGTTGCTGGCTCTCCTCTCAGTGCTGCTTTCCCATCCCATCCCATCCCG
>VZTF01003214.1:848152-875094 GCA_013397755.1 Cnemophilus loriae
GTCCCATCCCGTCCCGTCCCGTCCCGTCCCATCCCATCCCGTCCCATCCCAGGAAGGGCAGGGGGTCTCCAACAGCCTCTGTGTGTGTGCTGGCATCCCTTTGGCACCCGGGTGAAGTGGAGGGGAGCAGCGGCCGCGCCTCGTTCGAGGCAGCCTCAGAGGAGCAGGAGCGGACAGGAGATGCCATGTAAAGAAGAATAGCTGGCGAGGTGTGATCAGATAAAACATCTTCTTGGGAAGATGAAAAAACTGTTGACAGGTCACTTAAATATTTCCCCAGCTCTGTCAGAGAGGCAGAGGGAGGAAATTGCTTTTAAAAAAAAGATGCCAAGGCAGATTATGATGACTGTTTCCACCTGTCCTGGGTAATGCGTACGGCCCCCGATGGTGGATGGGATGCAGGGAATTCACAGCGCTGCAGGAGAAGTATGGTCCCCACCACACCCCTCCTTGGTCTGTCCAACAGCCTGTGGTGGCTGAGGCTAACCATGAATATTGTTCTCTTCTGGGGACTAGGAAAGGATTCATCATTGTGCATATGGACAAAAGTAGCTCTAGCCAGTGGAAGTAAAGGTTCAGCCCCTACCAGCCACAGCCAGGCATGGCTGTGATTGCAGGTAGGAATTTCTCCCAGGAGTTCATCCAGTCCCTTTGGAGCCTGTTCCTGACTGTGGCCCTCACACACCCCGTGGCAGGTGTAGCAGGAACACTTTCTTTGCTCTGTTGTTCCCCAGCCAAGAGGCTGCTGTGCCTATGGCAGGGCTGGGACACCTCAGGCTGAGCACTCACCTGGCTGAGACCTCCAGCCCCAGCTGCCAGCCAGGACCAATTGACCAGCACAAACCAATCCCCAGGGACAGCCATCGGTCAGTCTCATCCTGCTCCTCGTGACCCAGGAGGGCTTGGCAGGGCGATGCTGTGGTGGGGATGTGCTGTGTCCCTGCTCATCCCCTGCTCCTCCGGCCATAGCACAGGTGTGAGGCTGCAGGAGCCCCGTGACACGCTGCAGGATGTCTTCTGTATGAAAGGTGCAACTATAAGCAAAAGCTGTAGCTATTTCTGTGTGCCTGACGGTTCAGGGACGTGAAGAAGTACCTAAATACTCACTGTCCTCTCTAAGTGCTGATGGCAGAGGAAAGGTGGGCTCGTGAGCAGAGCCCTTGGTGCTGTGTGGGCACACCAGCTCCTTCTTGCTCTCCCCACCCACTGAATTGCCCACGGGTCACCTGGTTTGCCCCCACATTGGTAAGCTGTGGGCTGGGATGCTGGTCCTGCCACCAGCTCCATCCAGTGGCCGGGAAACAGGCAGGTGCCAGCTCGGGATCCATCTTTTCTTCTCCACCACCCTCCAAGTTCCTCCTAACTGCCTGAAGGCAAAGTGCTGCAGGATTTGTCTCTTCCAGAGCCAATTACATCTTGAAAGAGATTTGCTGACCACAGGGGTCACCCGTGCTGCTCGGAGAAATGAAACCCACAGCCAGAGGCTGAGAGGGACTGAAATCAATGCGCTGCAGCAGGATCTGTCTGCAAAACTGCCCCAGGGAGCTGCAGCATCCCGAGGGCATGTGATCAGCAGGGTGACCCTTACAAGATGACAGTGAGCAATCCTGGGGAGTACTACAGATTCTTCAGGTCCTCAGGAGAAAGATTAGCCAGATTAGGTGATTTTACAGGAAAGCCCTATAGGGGACAGTGAGCCATAGCCCTTCTGCAGTGTCCCTGCCAGCTGTGTGCTCCAGCTGGATAGCTGGAGCAGGGAGCTGATGAGCCTTCAACAGCTCCTTCGAGGCGTTTTTAGGGTGGTGACAGCTGTGTGTGTGATATGGTTTGATTGCCACCTCGTTAGGTTGCTGACTTGGAGGTTTGGGCCAGCACCCCTCCATCCAGACATCTCCGGTCTGCAGCGAGATAACAGAGCACTGACCTTTTCAGCATTATTTTTAGTTGCTGTAATTGTTTTAGGCAAAAACCAGATCTATTTGAATGCTTGTAGAGGGCTGTGTCAGGGGTTGTGGGGGGGGAGTGCCCCTCACCACCCACCTGAGACACCCTTGTGCCCCTCCTTGCCCTGGGCTTTGTCTCGTACCTGTTCTGCTGGTGTGTGGCAAGGGAGCACCAGTGCCAGAGCAGGGTCCTCTCTTGTGCCGCTGGCAAGGCTCCAGCTTGCAGCTCTCCAGAAGCTCAAGTCTGGATTTTTAATCAGCTTTTCACTTGGTGTTTTGGTGTGAAAACAGTGAAGGTGTGGCACACAGGGCTCCTAGGGAGGGCTCGAGGGGGTCAGGCAGGAGCCAGGGTCCCTGGGGAGACTCTGGCATGCAGCATCCCCAGGGCCACCTCCAGGAGGTCCCACCTGGGTCAAGCCTTGGCTGGGGGCTGCCCAGTGACACTGAACCACAAGGATTGGGTGCAGGTATGATGGTTCCTTGGTGGCTTTGCTGGAGAAGCCTGGGTGGCAGCTTCGGGACCAGTTGCAGATCAGTCTGGGATTGCACTGAACTCCCAGAGCGTTACACTGAGAGTTTAGGAGCTGAAATAACCCCGCACTTACCCACCAGTGACATGGCCGTGCAGGTGGCATTTGGCAATTTAGGTACAAGAAAATGGGCAGTGGTTAACACATCATGGAGCAGCAGCTCCTCCTTGTCAGCCTCCCCTGCAATGGGAACCAGTGCGTGCTTCCTGCAGGCTTGGTTTCAAGAGACAGGGACAATATTTTGACTTGAAATCCCTTGACATCTTCACCCCCTTGTTTTCTTTATTGGTATTTATTCTGAAACGCTCTAGAAATATCAGTGCTATTTACACAGACCTGGTGCTGAGTTTAACATGGACCAGAGGAGGAGGAGGAGGAGAGGATTATGTGAAGAAGGCAAATGTGGTTTAAAAAAAAATATATTAGGAAGAAGAAACTGTAGGACCCCTTGTTGCTTCTTGGGACACCCATGGCATCTTTTTAGAGCATCTCTGAGGGCTCTATCCCTCCTTCCTGGAATAGCCACTGGCTTCAGTGGCAAGGACACAGATGCCCTGCCAGGTCCCCCAGTCTCCCTTGGACCCCACGAAAAACCCCCAGCATCAGCAGGGCTGTGGCAAGGATTGTGGAGCCTGGCATCAGGGCACATCTCAGGGCCGGGGCCACGCTGGTGCTGGCTGTCCCACACGTGCTGTCTCGCACGTGGAAACCTCAGCCACAGCCTGAGTGTGGCTGGGATCTCACCCAGCTGCTCCCGGGCTTGAAAGAGTACATGGCAAGGGCTCTGTGATCCCTAGGGAAATCGGTGGGAGGGACGTCCTTGCAGGAGGTCTCTCCCTGTGCCGTGCCGTGCCGTGGGAGCGCTGGAGCGGGTGAGAGCAGGATCAGGGGACCGGCTCTGCTGCCCGAGCATCATCACCTCGTGCCATCTCCACTGCGGGAGCGGGGCCTCTGCGGGTGGGAGGAGAATCGAGCTTTTCGGAGGAGCCTATGGCAAATAAAATGAATAACAAAGCACCTTCTGGATGGCCGCTGTTAGTCACACTCACTCCTGATTAAAGATCATTAAACATGAAATTAGCTCGTTTGTGTTACGGGTCTCCCGGGGGTTCCTTTAATTAGGAAGTGCAGATGGCCGCGGACCCGGGGAGACGGCAGTGCCGGCAGGGGCAGGGGCGTGCGTGGGGCCGGGAGTGGCGCGGGGAGGGCAGCTGAAGAGAAATTAATTTTTTTCCCCCTTTCTTGTTGTTGTAAACCCCTCAGCATTTCACAACAAATCACAGATAATTAATAAGTGCGTTCCCTTAATGACTGGGCTTTTTAATAGCAGAAATTGGAAGATGCTGCGTCAATTTTTTTTTCACCTTCCCCTCCCGGTGCTGTCTTATCGCAATCACTAAGAGTCGCAGAGCCCGCTGAAGCGACGGCCCCTCTGCTCAGGAGGATGCTGGAATTGCCCTTTGCAATTCCCATCTGGGGGGCATATGGGCTGCCCAGCCTGCTAAGGTCCCCTGCTCTTGATGTTCCCAAGATCAGCGTCAGGGGCTTTCCTGCCTCTTGGGAAGCCGGGAGAAGCCACTGCAAACCACTCTGGGGAGCAGGTTTGTGGCTGGAGGGTAATGCCGGTGAGGGGTTAGTGACTGCCAGCCCTCAGTGGGGCCAGGCTGGTGGAATGGGTGGTGCCGGCTGCCTGGAGAGCTGATCGCTCTCGCTGGTCCCCTTCTCCAGTAGGAGCCCATGACCAGGCTGGGATGGATGTCACGGTGCCACCGTGCCTGGCACAAGGCTGTGTCCAGGCTGGGTGCGGCACAGGCAGCAGCAGAGCAGGAGCAGGCAGGACTGGGATGTAGTCAGCGCCATTGAGGTTTTGGCTGTGTTTCTGCCCGGGGTCCAGATCGCTTTCCTCGTTCGATAATAACAGCAATAATCACCCCAAGGCGCTGCCCGTGCCGGGGAAGGCTGGTTGGCTGCGGATGGTGATTGACTGGCAGACGTATCAGCACCACGACGGCTGCCGGTGTGCCGGCATCACGCTCGGTCCCGGCACGCTGGGAAGAGTCTCCGAGTGCCCTTTAATTACCCTTTCTGCTGATACACGGAACGCTGTTGTGACAGCATCGCTGCTCTCCCAATTGCCTCTTCAGGAATTTTATCAGCTGTCTCGCGTCTTGACACTCCGGGAAGAGGAATCCAAGCAGACCTTTCTGCTTAAATAGGCTCTAAATACCCCAAATTAACGACATGCCTTTCTCTGTGGAAGCAAGGACACTTTTCTCCCTGTTTCTGCAGTGCAGAGAGGGGACCTGGGTGGCTGCAGGGCCACTGCCTGCCACGCTGCCTATACCTGGCTCTTCTGTGGCTCCTGATGTTTGCAACAGAACCAGAGCACCCTGGCTGTGGGGATGTGGCACAGGGTTGCACTTAGTGACAGTGCAGAGGCCGCGGTCACACCGGCGTCACTGTCACAGGGCTGTTGGCCGTGGTGGAGGCTGTGCATGGCCCCGCAGTGCTGTGGCTCAGCAGCAGTCATGAGTGGAGGGAAGCATGGCAGGCGATGGCCAGTCCTTGGACGGTGGATGTGGAGGATGTGAGGTCCTGAATGTGTCCTGAGGACAGCGTGGGCTGGGAAGGGTTCAGTCCCCAGCAATATGGTGGCTGCCAGCAGCACGAGAGAGGTGCTGAGGGGACAAGTCAGGGGAGGGACTCCTCTCCCATCCCTGTCCTTGACCAGCACTAACAGCTCTCCCCTTTCTCTGCAGGAGGAAGACATCGAGTACTACGACTCCAAGGCGGACACTGAATATGTAAGTACTGTCTGTGTGGCACCTCTGGCACAGCCACCACCCTGGCCCAGTGCTGAGCCCCTTGCCAGTCTGTCCCAGCACTGTACCAGGGGTCATGGCACAGCATTTGTCACAGCCGGTGTAACCAGATTCTGCAGCGGGCAGCAAGTGCCCGGTGTGCAGCCGTGTCCCCCCAGCTGAGCCATGGTGACATCTGTCCACGAGCACCGGGGCTGGCAGCAGGCAGGTGGGCAGGTCGCTCTGCTGCCTGCAAAAGTTTCTAAAATTAAAGCTGGCATCTGAAATTCAAATGAAGAGCAAACCTTTAATTAGAGACTGAATCTAATTCTCTGCCCTACTCCGAGCATAGCCATCCTGTGATTTCTGGCAATCAGTGCTTTAACTACAGGCCCGTCAGCTCCGATCTCCCGGTGCTCCCAAGAGAGCTGGCATTTGCCGGCTCCTCCCCGTGGTGACAGTGACGGTGACTTCACTCAGGTGCTGTGCCACAGGCACAGGGAGCTCCACCAGCAATGGTTGCTGCCCTGCAGCACCCCGCTCTGCCCTGGGGCACCCCACTTTGCTGCCGGGTCACCCAGCTCCTACACTGTGCTGTGGGATCCTTACAAAATAGGGGCTTGTCAGGTCAGTGATGCTCTTGGCGTGGGGCTGCTGAGCAGAGTCCTTGGAGCTGACCAGGAGCCCCAAGCACAGCAGGGTGCAGCCCTGGGGACAGCCCCAGCCAATGCTGGTGCACCAGGACTGCTCCTTCTCCCAGGCAGACCTGGCAGCAGATGTGCCATGGAGAGACAGTAACACAGCAGGAGAGGACATGGTGCTGGCAGCAAACCACTAGCAAACCATGTGGCCTCATCCAAAAATAACACTCAGGTGACCCCAAGAGCATTCAGAAGGCCTTGTGCAGAAGGGAGGGGAGGATCTGGGCTTGATGGAGTCCCTCTGATTCACCACCAGCTTGGGTGACATGCCCTGCACTGACCTCTGGCTCTCCTCTCAACCCACCTGGGAGTCAATGCCCCAGAGCAGAGCCAGGGACAGGCTGGAGTGGAGGATGGATGCCTTCAAAGCAGAGTTACTGGCTAACTGCCAGTGCCATTGTCCCCAGGCAGTGACAGTAAGAGGGCTCCTTGGCAGGGGAAGCAGCCACAGAGAGTCTGGGATGTGGGACGGAGAGGTCGGGCAGATGCTGTGACTGAAGTGGAGGGCGCTCGCTCTCCTGAGCAGGTCTCCCTGCCCATGGTCCCACTCATTCAGAGCCAAGGATGCAGAGGATGTCTCCTGTCACTCCCCAGCCTGGGGGGAGCTACCAAAGGAGGGAGGAGAGGATCCTGCCATGGCTGCTCTGGAGAGGATGGAGCTAATGGGCTTAAAATACATTAAAGCGGATTTTGGATAGAAGCGAAGGAAAAACTGGCTGGCGGTTGAGGCTGGAGGAGACAGCCTGGGGAGCAGGGCAACTCCCAGCCCAGGGGAGGGAGCAGGACTAATGCATCCATCGGGCTGGGCTGGGCTTTTGCCATCACTGCTGCAGGGCAGGGGACAGAAGCTGGATGTCCCCATGCCCGCTGTTCCCCTGAGTGGCACACTCTGCCATCCTGGTCACATTAGGCAGGATTAGGAAACAGGAGGCACCTCAACCTCAGAGCTGTGCCCACGGAGCCTTCCCAGCACAGGGGGCACTGGGGAGAAGCTGTGCACAGTGGCATGGCACAGTGTCCCTGGGGACTGCAGGGCTCAGCTCCCTGATCCCTGCTCCTTCCCCAAAGGAGTTGACGTGTCATCAAGGAGGAACAGCCCTGCAAATCCATCACCAACCACATCAGCTTTAGTCCTACTCTGGGGAGATACCAAGCAAACTTGCAAAATTGGGGGTGTCCTATTGTTGAGGTACGTGGGTTTGGCAGGGAGGGCACTTCCCTACCTATGCTGTTGCTTCATTGCCAGTGAAATCCCAGCAAATTTAATTCCGACAAAAATAATGGGGAAAAAAAGAAGATGCTGCTGAAGTAAAAAAGGAGGGAGATGATACCAGAAGGTCTGAATGGAACGTAATAGTGCTCTTTCCATCCTTTCTTTATTTAGCTTCAATTTTTCTATTTAAATGGAGTGGGATGTAGCTGAGCCAGAGTTGGTGCTGATGGACAATGGCTGCTCCCCATAACTGGGGCTTATTCACAAGCCTTACACCGGCTTTAACTGCAGTGAGAAGGAAATGAGCTTCCTATTCATTTTGCCTGCACCTCAGCTCCACTATCTCCCCAAACAGACTTCGGATTTCCAAGTGGTTTTTAACAAATGGGAACATCAGAAAATTTTCCCGGGGGTCCCTAAGGCTGTCAGAATATTTGCAGAAGTGAAGTTTTCACCCTTCCCCACTAGCAAGGGCCATGGGGTTTATGTGGGGAGAAGCATTGAAATCAGCAGACGGTCTCAGTTGGGTGTCACAGGCAGAACAACACAGAAATAAAGTAATTTACCATCTTTTGTGTTGTGTTCGTGGCAGGGGATGATGCTTGTCAAAGCTGAGCCTGGGACGTACTGTACTCAGGTGGAAAACAGCACAGCTTTGTGAAGGTACCCTGGTCCCAAGGTCAGCCCTCTAGCACCCACCCACCCACCTGAGGTCCTGGGGGGAGCTGAGAGCAAGGGGCTGATGGTGAGAGGCTCCGTGCCAGCCTCAGCCCCCTCTGGTGCAGGGGAGGTGGGGCTGCCCACTCACTGCTCACCCCTCTCACTGCTCACCCCGCTCACTGCTCACCCCGCTCAGTAGATGCAGCAAGGAGGGGAAGGCGGGGGGGAAAAAAGCCCCTAAATGTCAGCAGCAGCAGATGAAGAGTGTTGGAAAATTTAATCTTCCAACTTTCTCAACTAATGTGACATTTGGATTTCCTCACGATAAGCTATCAGCCCCAGAAGTTTCTTTCTTTTGCCTTTTTTCTTTTTTTTTCTATTTTTTTTAACTTCTCTCCTCTGGCTGGTAATTTAAAAATAAATGGTCTAGAAAGATCTCTAAACAGTACCTTTGGCAAAGATTAAAAAAAGCAAAGGGGGACAGGGGAGCAGGCTGGCGAGAGAGGCTGATTGTTATTTATAACCTGGGCTGCTGTAAAAGCAGGAATGTGGCTGGAGAACACGCCATCTCCCTCCTTGGCATTAAATTACCGCATTTCAGGAAAAACTGATATATTTAAGGAGAAAGACACTTCTGCACAGGCCTGGAGTTTCTCAGCCATGTGTTGGAGGCTGGCTTTTCTATCCATTATTAGAAGAATCACAGCATGTTGATATGAGTATTTCGCTGGCCTTTCCAGACTTAGCATAGCTGGGTGCCCCTGGGAGATTGAAAAGGCTGTGCTGGGATCTCGGAGCATCCTCGATCAGGCGTGTGGGGGGCAGGCTAGGGGAGGCAGGGCTGCTGCCGGGATACTGTGGCCAGATCAGCCCTGCGTTTGTCATCGGGGCTGCCATTTAAGCAGCCATCATTAGCTGTGATGGCTGGTTCCCATGGAGATGAGCAATGCACTGGGGTGTTTGCATCTGCGGGAGCTGCTGGGGACAGGCACTGCTGCTGCGCCAGGTCACATCCCCAGCTCCATCCGCAGCTCCAGACCCTGGGGACCACGACAGTCCTGGTGCCCAGGGGCAGGATGGCTCTCCTCAGCCAGCACCAGCCTGGATGGTTTGGAGGGCAGGCGCTTGCCCAGAGCGTGGCAGCCTCCAGTAAAGCTGTTGGGTGGCACTACTGGTGCTCACCGGGTGTTGGGGCATCTCTGGGTTTTGTCCCCTGTCTGTCATTTTGGGAGACCGAGGAGAAAATGTGACTGACAGCCCAGCTGCAAAAGCAGTGGAGATGGCAAAGGCTCCCAGGGCGTGATGACTTCTTGCTGAAGCAGTAAATACGTATCATATTGATATATTGCCGTGGAGTCGGTTCCTAATGGTGTGTAGCAAATAATATATTCAAACTGTAGCATCTATTTGTGTTACGTTGTACATACTGTAACAGATAAATAGATGTTTCCAAGTTCTTTTGAAATGTAATGATGAGGAATGCTGCAAGATCTGGCTGGGGGCCTGCCGAGATGCTCACAGTTAAACGGATGTAAATTCAGGAGAACTTGAATCATCTGCTTTGCTCTAATTTAAATTTAAAGCAGAATTTCTTCCCTCGGCCTTCCCAAGGTGTCTCCTTGTATCCCAGATGCTCCCCTCCCTGCCTGGGTTGGTGACAGCTTCACCTGCCTTCATGTGGCTGGAAATTACCCCCTTTCAGGGGGCCAAATTCAGCCTGGCTTAAACAGAAATAACTTGGTTGAGATTGGGGGATTTATGGATAAAGGGCAAACGTAGCTTGGATAACATCAGCTCTTTCTGCAGGTCTGTTTGCCATATAGGTGTCAGTGATGCATGAAGTGCCCCACATATAGATAGCTGTATATTTGTCCCTGAGATCTATACATGTGCCTCTTTACAGCTCCGTGAATGAGAGCAGCCAGACAGCACCGAACCTGGCAGCATACAAATTAGCCCCTCAGAAGTGGGTGAGATCATGGAATAATGATAAACAGAGGAGCAGTAATCATATACAGTAGTTGCAGCTCCGATGAAGTGGGGAATAGCCATGCCAGCATGGGGGAAAGAGGGAGAGTTGGATTTTCCAGCTGCTGGTGGTGGCAGGGGCAGCGGATGGGCTGTGGCAGGGTGCCCTGCTGATCTGAGATAGGGAAGGATGGGGAGCTGTCACCAGGAATTTGCTGGGCTGAGGAAAAAAAGGGTTTAGTGTCAAAGCAGAGTTTTCGATGCTGCAGATGCCCTCAGGCCACGGCTTTATCCCAAAGCCTGTTTTCAGCAGGCACTTCTGTATCACTGTCTGGTGCTCGGAGAGGTTTGCAGGGATGAACTATTGTGTGTGCTTTCCCCCAGAGAGCTGAGCCTCCCATGGACAGCAGGCTTGGGGCTGGATCTGCTCTCCGGGTAGCCCATGGCCTCTGCTGCAGCATTGCGGCTTTGCAGGGGCTCCGGCAGTCAGTTTTGTGACTTTTTTCCAGATTTACGTGGAATTGAGAGCATAATCTGGATTTTGATCTCAGAGACATGGCTCTGGGGAGTTGGGAACAGTCCCTGCCTGCCTCCTGCTTGGCTACTGCAGCCGTAATTGAGTTCAGCATCTTTCTGGGCAGCTGGAGCCCCCGCACCAGGGTCGGCTGGGCAGCGTGTTTACACTCACAATCCACCGGCTGGAAATAAACCCAAACCTTGCATATCAATCCTGTTACTCTCCCGAGCTGTGGCGAACGGTTTGGCCACCCCTCTCAATGTCATAGGAATGTCACCACCTTAGTGGCCGGCGGGAGGTGTTGCAGGGGAGGTGACATTTCTCCATGTCATCTGTGAAGGGGAAACGGGGAGGAGGCCAGGATGGGTGTTAAACAAGCTTCATAGTTTACTTCCCAGACACATAGTTTTCCTTTAAATATATGGCTTTTCCTGTGAGAAATTCAGGTCTTTGTTCCCTGGGTTTTGTCGAGGGAAGCCTGGCCAGTGGGAGAGATGCTCGCAGTGGGCCATTGAGGACAGCAGGATGGGACCATCCCCTACCCCTTGTGTCCCCTGGCATCGTGGTACTTTGCTGTGGGACAGCATGGGGCATCCCTCCGGGTGTCTATCCCAGGCACAAGCCCTGCCTGGAGCTGCTCGTGCTTCCAGTCACATCCACTGTTGTTTCTGGGGGCTTGCATGGGCTCTGAGATAGGCACTGCACTGGGGGGCACAGAGGGAGAGCCACTGAGCTGCTTCCTGGGAGGAATTTTCTCCCTTGCTGGGCAGCTCAGCACTCAGATCCGCCCTACACTGCCACAGTCAGCCCTACTCCTTTCACTTCTGCATCCAGGGCCAGGGGAAGGTGGACAGAGTTGTCTGGTGCCTCAGCTTGGGCTTGGCACTGTTGCCTGTCCCTGCCTGTGGATGGAACATGCAGCTCTGCATCTCTGCCCCTCTTCATCAGGGATGTAGCTCCAGAAACACAGAGAGCAGGTGCTGCAGCATCCTCCTCTCCTTCCTTCCTACCCTGAGCATCTCACAGCTGGCTGCAAACAGCCTTCCCCAGCTGCTAGGCTTGTGGAAGGGATGGGCAGTTCAGAGCCAGCACCTTCTCCTGAGTTTCTTTGCTCCTGGTGGGGTGGCAGAGGCAATTTCCCCAGCTCTGTAGCGAGTCCACCCCCATTCTCGCTCTTCCCCACATGGCCCCATGCTTCAGCTCCCACCCTGTCCCCTGTCTGCAACCACCCAGCTGTTCTGCCTGCACCAGCTCAGCCCTGCCTGCCTTTCCAGAGGGATTTTACCCTCAGTGCCATGCTGGCAGCAGGGCTGGGGAATGGAGAGGAGGGCTGGGAAGGTGAGGGAGTGTGTTCCAGCACCAGCAGTGGGGAATTCGCCGTCTCTCCACCATAATTAAATATTGTTTGCATTGCTTATTGACAGAGCGCTAAGCTGCACTCCGTTTTAATTTGCTCTTTGATAGTTGCCTTTTGCTGCTAATTGATTTTCAAGGCCTTTTTAAAATTTATTTATTTTTTTTATGTCTGATTTAATACCTGCTGTGCTACCAAAGCTGGAGAGGCGAGGGATAACCAGCACTTGCCTTTGTGCCCACCTGCTCCTGGCATTTGCTGCCCTGTGCCACCTGGCGCTGGCACAGCCTGCAGGCCAAATCCACATGAGATCCAGCAGGGCTGGTCTTCCCCAGGGAACATTTGGTGATGGGCTTCAGGTGGAGGCATTCCCAGCGTCTGTCCAGGGCCGGAACCCTGGGTGACACCATGTGCTCTGCTTCTTCCTCAGGACGATCCCGATGGAGAAGAGATCGAGAGGGAGAAGTCCAACTCCTTGAAGCTGGAGTTCACTGATGATGACAACTTCAAGACCAAGGTTAACTATTCATACGCTGCCGTGCAGATCCCCACGGACATCTACAAAGGCTGTGAGTGCCCCTCCTCACCCTCTCCAATTCCTGCTGCCTGGCTGGGCATCCACCTCTCCTGCCTGGAGCACTGCAGCCCCAGGGACCATCACCTCTGGATGCCCCAACTGGGTCTTGATGCCAGGGCAGGCTGGCTCCCAGACAGGAAGGCAATGAAATGAGGCAGAGTCACCTTATCAGGACTAAGGTGACAATGTGTCCCTCCCCAGGGACTCTCAAGAGCTCAGCACAGGCAAATGAGGCAGATCGGGGATTAGGAGTTATTAGGAAAGGGATGCAGAGCAAAGGAGAGGTGGTGATTGTGGCTCAGGGTAAAGCTCAGCTGTGCCCACATGGTTCTGATCCTCCTTGCAGAAGAGCTCGAGGAGGCTCAAAGCGGGCACCAGAGACGTTCAGAGGGATGGAGCAGCTCTGTGCAGGAGCAACTACAGAGGCAGCACCGACTTGCTTGTAGAAGGGAGTGAGACATGGCTGGGCAGTGGGAGAGGGTGAAGCAGGGATGCTGCCTGTCTTCAGCCTACTTGGGGCTGAGGTCATGAAAAGGGAGAAAAAGCAGCTGCAATCCCGCAGGAAGGCAGCCAAGGATGACTGCAGGACAGTGTGATGCCACCCCGTCAGCTAATTAAGCCCCCGCTGCCAGGACATGCAGGGGGGGTCAGCCCTGCGGCCGCGCCCCTGTGGCTGCCAGAGGGCACAGGCTGCTCCAGAAACGGGGATGGGGCTGGTGGGCCAGCCCGGGAGCGGGCAGGGATGGATGGACGGGTGGATGGGATGGGATAGGATGTGCCACACCAGCCTCAGTCCCCACCGAGCGGTGTGACGGTCTCTGAGCTTTCACATCTCTCCGGTACCTCGCCCTGCTGCGGTGGCGCGCGGTGGCGCACGGTGACAGTCGGTCTCCATTTCCCTCTAGTGGCTGCTCGGCACCGAGCTGGGATCTCTCCCAGCTGGAGGGCATCCTCCAGCACCCGCCGGCCGCACCCTGCGCCCAGCCCTAGCCCCTGCTGTCATGGGCATCCCCAGTTGCCCCACACCACCCAGGGCACCACCGTCCCTACAGCTCTGTTTCAGTGGCACTTGCTGAGGTCTCCTGGGTCTCCTGGGTCTCCTGGGTGGTGATGGGGGCCGAGCTCACGTTCCTGCCCCGAGCGGAGCGTTCCCGGTGCACGGCTCGTTACGGGCACGGCTGTGCTCGGAGCCGCATCGGTGCAATGATTTCACCGCGGAGGCAGCGGTGGATTAGGAATTTGCAATTAGTTTTATTACCCAGCTAGCGCAAGGCAGGCAGCTAATGAAGCACATCATGCGAGCCGGGTGGGCTGCGCAGGGTGAAATATTCGTTCCTCCTCAGCCCTGCTCGCCAGCCGGCGCCACGGCTGGAGCCCCGCCACGGCCACATAAATCACCCCACTCAGCCCTGGGACGAGAGCAAGCTGGAAATTAACGTGCTCCAGGGACTCACAGCTGCTCAGAGAGGGATGCTGGAGAGGGGATGTGACAATGGGGGGTGACAGTGCAGGGACACCTTCCCAATGCCCCTTACCAGACAGGGAAAGGGGCTGCAGCCACAGGCACAGAGTGTGTGGGCACAGGGCTCAGGCCATGTCCGGCCACACCAGGGTGCTCCAGAGATCCAGGGTGCAGGGAAGGGTCTGCAACTGCTGCTTCACGGAGAGTGGTTTAGGGTAAAGCCACGGGGCCACCCTGTCCTGCCAGGGACAGCAGTGAGCGTAGCGAGTCCCCGCAGAGCTGTGGGCGGGAGCGTGTCCCGGTGGGACCGGCGGAGAGGCGCTATCGCTGCCTGGCACGCTAATGAAACCCTGCGGCGACGCCCGCCGCCGTCACCCCTCGCTACACACACAAATTACATCCTATATGTGTTTTATTTACTGTGCCATTTTTAATTAAATCTGCAATCGCTCGCGGGCAGGGCGGGGCTGGGCTTACTCTGATGGGGACGGGGACGAGATGGGGACAGGGATAGGCATATCACCAGTGGGGCTGGCAGCTCTGGCCTCGAGTGAGGGGGACAGGAGCCATCCCGACCATGGACACAGCTTTATCACTCTGAACATGGCGAGTGTAGGGGCTGTATTTGTTGACAGAGACCATATGGGGGGTACATCCATGTGCAGGGAAGGTGTAGGGGCTGCATTCATGCTCAGAGATAACATAAGGGCTGTGTTTGGGCACAGGGAGGATATGAGTTGCATTCAGTACAAGCAACTGGTGTGGCTGATGGGCCCCGAGGGTCTGGGGGTGGAGGTGCTGCCAGGGATATCATAGATGTGTCAGGGCCCAGCCTGGTGCCTGGCTGAGGCTGGCAGCACTGCCCAGGGCTGCTCCAGGCAGGCAGCAGCCTGGCAGCCAGCTCATAGCCACTTCTGGGAAAAACCACATCCTGTGTCAGAGCCAAACAAGAAATCATCCTAAGTGCCCAGATAACAGCGCTGTGTGTGGGCACAGTGCTGAGGAATGGCTGGGGAGATACGGATAGAGTAAATCATGGTTTGAAGGCATGGCTGCCTGAGGGAAGGACAATTCTTCAGCGAGTGTGCTGGGATAGAGGGATCCAGGATTCATCCTGCATGAAACCTACCCACATCCTGCCAGTGCCTTGGGACCATGGTGAAGGCTGGAATGGGTGATGATGGTGTTTCCAGGAGGGACAAGTGTGGGAGGAAGGCTTAGGAGAGCTAAATATACTCCTCAAATGCACACTGGCTCCCCTGCAGCACCACGCTGGGTTGTTTTGCCCAATGCCAAAGAGATGAGGTGCTCCTGAGAGTTCTTGCACCCCAAAAAGGGGTGCAGGAGGAATCAGTGCCTGGTCTCGGGGTGCTGCTGGCTCCTTGCTCCTGCAGTGGCACCTACCACTGGCTCCTCCATGCTGCAGTCCTGGGGCAACCCAGCACCAGTGGTCATTGTGGGATTCCCCTCCCACAGCATTTGAGGTCCCCCTGCGAGCACAGGGAGGTGCCATCCCAGCTCCCTGCCAGCCAGCCGGCCCCATACCTGCCACACCACACCGGCCCCCCCACGCTCTGCCAGCCCCCCTTGATTAATCGCAGGCTGGGGCTGCCGGCAGCTTATCTTTTGCTTTAATAGCTGAATAATTTAAAACCACTGTTTGACGGCATCTTAATTGCTTTTGTGTCAGGTGCAGGGCCAGTGGGAATGCAGAGTGGGCCTGAGAGGCTCCACACGGCCCGTGGGGACACAAGCCTTGGGTTTCCCAGCTGGTGACTGTCCCTGGGGAGTGAGGCTTGCACAGGGAGTTTTGCTGGGAAAGGGGTGAGATGGCAGGCCAGCTGTCCCCAGTGATGGCTGTGTCTGCCCCAGAGCAGATGGGGACAGTGAGCACTCTGGGGAGCCCTGAAGAGTGGCTCATTTCTCTGGGGACAAGGGACAACAGGGTGGTGCTGGAGCACTGTGGAAGTGAGGGGTCGAGGGGATGTAGGAGAAGCTGGAAAACTCCCATGGGTTTCTTCTAGGGAAGGGGCAGAGGGAACACACTCCTCCCTGCCATCACTTGGGGACACCGCAGCCCCCATCACCCCTCAGCCCANCTTCGGCAGCGCCACCGGCGTGACCCGCTACTACCCCGGTGCGTGGCAGGGAGAGGTTGTGGCACAGAGGGGCTGTGACCAAGGGCAGCCGAGGCCCTTCTCACTGTTAGATGTGGACAAGCAACCCCCTGGGCCTGGTCTGGGAGCTCCTCACCAGAGCCTGCATCAGCCCTGGGCATCTCTCTGCCCTGGCCCCCATGTCCCCCTGTCCCCCACCCCAGGACAGCCCTGCCTTGCTCACCACCTGCCTTCTCCCCGCAGCCACCCCGTGGAGAGCCCCCAATAAGATCGACCTCTATGATGTGCGCCGGCGGCCCTGGTAAGGGGGTGTTGGGCGGGGAGGAGGGTCCTGGCTGGGAGCAGGCAGCTCCCTCCCCTTTTCGTTTCATTTTGGCACTGGCAAAGGGACACCATAACATGGGAAGGGGCATCTGAGCTATGGCGTTTGGCTCCTTCTCCCCTTTCCTCTTCCTGGGAAAGCAGAGCAGGGTGGAGAGAGAAATCCTTGGGTGCACATGAAAGTGTGGAGAGAACCCTATGCCCCCTCACCACCAGCCATGGCTGCCAGCACTCAGTCCTGGCCAGCATTCCCATCCAAATGAGGTAACAACTAGCTTGGAAACCATGAGCTGGGAGGATGGGGAGAGGAATGGGCAGGCAGCACCAGGCTGTGGCTCAGTGATAGCTGAGCAGCCATTTAGCCCACACCAGGTGAGGGATTGAATGGGCTCCCCTTAGCTCAGCTGGAGGTGCTGGTGTGGCAGTGCTGGTTATCAGCCGGAGCTGGGGGAGCTACGGCCCCATCCTGCCCACACTCACTGCCTAAAACTGCAGTCATGGAGAGGAGAGTGGGCACAGGCCTCTGGCACATGCCCAAGGAGCCCTGTAACCCAAGGGATCATCCCCCTGCCCAGCCCCTTGCCCACATCAGGAGCTGCCCCCTCTCCTTGTCAGAAAATTAATGGCCCTGCTACTATGGTTAATTGCCTTTGATTGCTCCACATTAATTATTAACTGTTCCCTGCTCTGTGCAGGTTATTGCAGAGTGGGGACTAGAAGGCTCTCTTGCCGCGGGGGCTGCTGATGTGTATGGGGCCTACTGAGCCCAGCTAGCCCAGCTCTCTGCCCACTAGCCAGGCTGGTCACCTGGTTGTCCACCCAGCCATGGAGGAGCAGCAGCACCCTGCGTGCTGGGGAACAGCACACCTGGGGGAACCCCCATTTGGGGCCTTCTCCTGCTCTCAACGCTGGGGTCCCATGCAGGACACAGTCTTTACTGCTCCAGGGTCACTATCCTGGCCACAGCCGTGGGGCCACAGGCGCCACTTGCCCGCCTTCCCCTCCCTTGATGAATGGCTCCATTAGCCACAGCCGTCTCCTGCCGAGCCCAGGGTATTCATCTGAGCTGGGCAGCTGGAGATGGATGCGCTGCCACAACCCATTATGGGCAGCATCGTAGTTGGGCTCTGTGCTGCACCAGCAGCCCAGCCCCAGGAGCAGGGCAGGCTCCAAGAGGCCCCTCTCCTGCCAGGAGGGAGGAGGCCCGTGGGCACCTGCCCATCCTGCACCCCAGCACGAGAGGAAGCTGCTGGGGGATGCTGCACCCATGTCAGGAGGGCCACATGTGCCAGCATCCTGCATCCCACCCGGGTAATCACTTGTAATTAGGAAACATCAGGCCCTGGGATTAGCAATCAGAGCCTGCCCCTTCCCCAGTCCTCCCCAGTAGTGGTGAGTAATTGATACTAATAACACACTAATTAATTCACACAAGGCCCGATCCTGATGGAGCCAATAATGAGGCTCCCCTGGCCTTCAGCCACGGCAGGATCAGGCCTCATGCAATGGGATGGTGAGGTGGGGCTGTGCCTGGCCATGTCTGGGATGGGATGGGATGGGTGCTGAGCTCCGTGCCACCCCCTCCCACACAGGATGGCACAGCAGGGCTGGGAGCAGGACCGGTTGTTTCAAGGGGTGAGGAAGGGTTCCCTAATCGTTTTCAGTGGGGAAGATTTACGTAGTGTTATTATTTTTTCTCCTTGTAGCTAAAAATAACCTAATCAGCCTGGCCTTTGAAGCTACCAGGGGGGTAAATAGCATCTTAATATGGATGTGTGTGTCAGCATAATCAGACGCAGGAAAGGGCCTGCGATGATGGAAGAGTTTAGCATTTAGAGCTCATTAGGCTGACACGGAGCGGAGCGGCAGTCGCTGGCCGTCTGCTGTGCTGTGCCACAGGAGCCGCGTCCTCACCTCCACCTGCCCACAGCCACCTCGTCCCTGCTCCTCACCAGGGGGTGACCACAGCCCTGGGTGCCCGGGGCTCCCAGCACAGCTCCCCAGTGCCTGTGCCCTGGCAGGGCTTTGCTCTTGGACTGTGCCCAGCAGAGTCAGGGTCCCCCCTGCAAGGAGTCGACCCTGCTGACCCCGCTGTATACCCCACAGGTACATCCAAGGTGCCTCCTCCCCAAAGGACATGGTCATCATTGTGGACGTGTGAGTACACGCTGAGCACCATGGCTGGGCTTAGGCCAGGATGGTGACACAGCTCGCCAAGGTGCCACTGTCCCACCAGTGGTCACGGGGAAGCTGTGCAGGACAGCACAGCCCTGTGCTCCCTCGCTGCCAAGCCCCCAGCACCCCTTTCTCCTGCAGGAGTGGCAGCGTGAGCGGCCTCACTCTCAAGCTGATGAAGACCTCGGTCTATGAGATGCTGGACACCCTCTCAGATGATGACTATGTCAATGTGGCGTCGGTGAGTGCCATGGGGCAAGCGGAAGGGCTGTGTCCCCAGGCACCTCCCAGCTCCCCAGCACAGCAGCCCTTTGCCCCCACACACACCTGCCTCAGGGCTCTGCAGACAGAAATAGCATTTTTTGTCTTCTTAACCACCCACCTGCACATAATCAAGGAAATGGCTGCTCAGGGCTCGGCACACAAAAGCTGCCCCCATCATGGGACATTTGGCAGAGATGTTCCCGGGGTGATCCCAACCAGCCACCTCCTGTCCATCACCAGCCACTGACACCTTGCACCCCGTGGCTATGTCACCAGCTCGTGACCTCATGCAGCACAGTGGCCATGCCACCGCATCTGTGCGTCGCTGGGTGCCCCGCCCCTGCCGGCCCTCCCCTGTCTGGCCACCAGCATGAGGGCACTAATTAATGTGTCTGGCCTGGCTGAGTTAGCTGGATGAGGGCTCCCATAATGAATGAGCCCGATTGCCAGTAAATGGAGCCGTAAGTGAGAGGCAGCACCTGCTCCCGATGACAGCACAGAACAGCACAGCACGGCTGCTTGCACAAGCTGGAGGGTCCTGCAGAAGTGAGGGTGCAGGCGAACCCTGCGCTGCCAGCACCCACTGCCAGCACCTACACCATGCAGCTCAGTGCTTGATTTGTCCCAAGTCAAGCTTCAGCCTCAGCATCAGCCCTCCCTGGGATGTGGGACACATCTGGGTCACCTGCCACCCATGAGAGCTGAGTGTGATGGGTGGCTTGTGCCTGCTGGTGTCTGCCCTGTCCCCTTTCTGTGACCCACTCCCCTCCATTTCATCTCCCAGTTCAATGAAAAGGCAAAGCCGGTGTCATGCTTCAAGCACCTGGTGCAAGCCAACATCCGGAACAAGAAGGTGTTCAAGGAGGACGTGCAGGGGATGGTGGCCAAGGGCACGACAGACTACAAGGCTGGCTTTGAGTACGCCTTCGACCAGCTGCAGAATGTGAGCTGGGGGCTGGGCCGTGGGCTGGGGGACAGGGTGCACCTGTGGGTGCTGGGGACGATGGGACAGCTCCGAGTGCCTGGGGCTTTGCTGTGCAGCGGGCTCCCTGTGCTCCTTCTCAGTGCTGGGGGAGACATCCCACCTCCTGGCATGCTGTAGGCAAGGTTTTGCTGGCGCTGCTCCCCTCTGGGTTATTAGAAGTTAGCAGGGCTTGGTGGAGGGGCCAGACCCAACTAGGCACAGTGCCAGAGGCAAAATAAAGATGAATAGTGCTATCACGTGCCGAGTGGCATTAGCCACAACATCATTCCCCTGCTGGCAGTGTCCCTCCTGCCCATTCACCCTCACCCCGGAGAAATGGGCTGGGAAAAGAGATGGGTTGGGGCCAGCCCTCCTGGCTGCATCCAGCCCTTCTGGCTGCATCCAGCCCTGTGCCCAGCGCTGCTGGCTCCAGGTGTGGCCTCAGGTGCTGTGTCTGCCCCGCAGTCCAACATCACACGTGCCAACTGCAACAAGATGATCATGATGTTCACGGACGGCGGTGAGGACCGAGTGCAGGATGTCTTTGAGAAGTACAACTGGCCCAACAAGACGGTGAGAGGCTGTGGGTCTGTGTGCTGGGCTGGGGACCCTCACCATGGAGGGAGATGGCTGCTCCAGCTCCCTTGCTGGCTTCTGCTCCATTTGCCTCCTTGCCATCCTCCCTCCCCAACAACCTGCTCCTGCACGGAGCCACTGCCCTGGTAATGGGTTTGTAGCTGGCTCCCACCTTCCTGTGAAGGAGGCGTGGGACCAGGCACACTGTGGGATGCTGGGGAGGGAATGGGGCTCCCTGAATGCTGGCCCCGAGGAGAGCACACCCCAAGCATGGGGACAGGGCTGCTGGCAGGCAGATGAATCAGCAGGAAGGTCCTCATTGCTGCCCAGTACCTGGAGACCTGCGGGGTGGGGAGGTTCTGGCCCATGTATCACCCTCAGAGAGCACAGACCCCTCTGGGAGCAGTGATGCCCCAGAGCAACAACCACTGAGGTAGGTGGCTTGAGCCAACACAGTGACAGGACACGACAGGACTGACCAGGGCCAGGCAAGGAGACAGGGACTCCTTTGCTGCCAGCACAGCCAGCACTTGCAGGAGTCTTCTGCCCACTGGTACACACTCTGTGGGCCATGGCAGGCAATGCCACACTGTCCCTGGCGAGGTTGTTATCAGCTGGGAGCACTGTGTGTGGAAAATAAGGGTGCCCAGTGGATGGCCCTCAGTGCCACACTCTGCCACAGGTGCGGGTCTTCACCTTCTCCGTGGGGCAGCACAACTACGATGTGACCCCGCTGCAGTGGATGGCCTGTGCCAACAAAGGTGAGCGGGGCTGGCACCCAGCAGGCATGGCGGGCTGCAGGGTGCTGGGCTCACCCTTTGGCTCCAGTGTGTGCCACTACCAGCAAAGCACTGGCTGCAGCCCTGGAGGGATGGGCAGCAGGACAGCCAGACTGCTGCACAGCTGGATCTCCAGCTGCCTTTCTCTTTCTTTTCCAAGGGTACTACTTCGAAATCCCCTCCATCGGCGCCATCCGCATCAACACGCAGGTACGGACGGCTGGGAGCCAAGCAGGCAGAGCCCTCGTGGGCTGCCCTGCCTGGGGGTGAGGTCAGGCAGCCCCAGCCCCACTGGGGAGAGCCCACAGGCTGGCAGCGAATGTGGCAGCAAGCTGGGGAGCCGAGCTGAGCCCTCAGCCAGGCCCTGCGCTATTGAAATAAGTAATTCATCTTCTGCAGCTCCCCACGGGCCTGCTGCCTTTCGAGTGACTAATTATGAAACATCAGGCGTTAATCAGCACAGAGCAGAGCTGAGCGCAGGCAGGGAGCGAGCGTGGGCAGGGCCAAGCAAGGCAGAGCCGATCGTGTCTGCTCCACACCTCTCACTGCCCCTTTTCTGCCCCTTTTCTGCCCCTTTGCTTTATCGGATGTTCACGAGGTGCCATGAGGGCAGGTGATGAGGGTCCCCAAGCAGGGCAGCCCCTCAGGGCAGGGCTGGCATTGTGGCACAGGGACTGCCTCCCTGCCCAGAGATCTAGCCTTGGCAAGGTGAGACAGGAAAAGGGAAACCTGCCCCAGAAGAAGATGCCAAAAGGTTGGCAGTGGCAGCCAGGGAGACAGTAGTGACATGGTCCAGGCATAATGGAGCAACCCCAGCCCCGGGAATGGCTGGAGGCTGGGGGGCTCTGGCTGGTGCTGCCTGGGGAGCCCCTGCCCTGCCTGTGCATGGCAATGGTGAACAGCACCTTGTTTGCATCTTAGTGGGCCTGCTGGGATCCCAGCTGGAGCCAGTACCCCCGGGTTTGGTAGCTGCCAAGCCCCCTCCCCTAGCTCAGCCTGCAGCTGGGGGCCTCACTCCATTAATATTCCTGGGGCGTGCATAGGGACAAGGGTGTCAGTGGGTTGGAGCAGGGAGACATCTGGCTCCCACATCGTCCTTTCCCATGTCCTGTGTCCCTGCAGGAGTACCTGGATGTGCTGGGCAGACCCATGGTTCTGGCTGGGAACCGAGCCAAGCAGGTTCAGTGGACCAATGTCTACCAGGATGCCCTGGTAAGGACCCCCCCAGCCCTGGGGTGCAAGGAGGGACCCCCAACCCCAGGGTCCCACACAGCCCCAGGTGCAGGTGGGGTCTCCCACACCTGGCACCCACACAGCCCCGAGAGGCATGTGGGTGGGGACACCAGCCCCAGGGTGCACTTGGGGACACTGATCCTGGGGTCCCCCAGAACTCCAGGGTGCAGGTGGATGGGGACACCGGCCCCAGGGTCCTGCACAGGACAGGTGCCATCTCCCTTGTCAGGGGAGTAATCCCCTCTGCTGCCCACCCACAAGCCTGGGTCCTGAGGCTAGTGATGGGCCATGGGACACCGTTCTGTGCCTGTGCAGGGGCTGGGCCTGGTGGTGACAGGAACGCTGCCAGTATTCAACCTGACGGAGGACAGCAGTGACAGGAAGGTAGGAGACTCTGCTGCCCCTGCCCTGGCTGCACTGGAAGCCCTGTTGGGGGGCCACTGTGGGGTGGGGAAGGTGCCCTGGTGATGGATGTGTGGCTGCAGGGGGCACACTGGCATCCCTGGGGTACTGCCTGCTCTGCTCCCCCTCCCTGGGGTGACACCAGGGGTGACTGCCATCCCCAGGATCCAAAATGGCCTTGGCTAGCTCTCACGGTTCAGTGGGGACAGCTGACAGCTGCAAGTCCCTGATACATCCCACCCTGTGCCTCTGCAGTATCCAAATCTGACCCACACATCCTCAGAGGGAGAAGAAGTCTGTCCTGCTGTTTCCCTGTCCCCAGGCTGGTGGTGGCAGGTGACAGCCCTGCTCCCACCCACCTCCCTCCCTGTATTTCCTTCCAGAACCAGCTCATCCTGGGCGTGATGGGGATTGACGTGGCTCTCAATGACATCAAGAGGCTGACGCCGCGTTACAACGTGCGTGGGGGCCCCTTCCCCTCTGTCCCTGCCCTGCGCTGCCTGATCCTGGTGTGGAATCCCTCTGATGGGAGCCCCAAGTTGCGCCCCAGCACTCCAGAGCACCTCCAGCAGCACTGGCACCTAGCAGGAGCCATGGCTGCAGGCAGGGACTGGGACAGGCAAGAGAGCAGAGATCAAAGCTGCATGATGCTCTGGGACCCAGAGCAGAACCAAAACCCTTGTAGGGTCAGCAGGGAATAAACCTTACAGGCCTGGGGAAAGGAGCAGTGGGAGAAATCCAAAGCCGAACTCACACCCCAGGGGTGAGAGATTCCATTGTCCTGAGAAAATAAATAGATGGATAGAACAGGCTGAGCCCTGGGGGTGCCGTGAGGTGAGCCCTGCCTGCAGAGGTGAGGGTGATCACACCAGCACGGCGTGTCATGCCACAGAGCCACCTGGTCAGCCTCACCCCTCCTCCTGTTCTCCTGCAGCTGGGGGCCAATGGCTACGTCTTCGCCATCGACCTGAACGGCTACGTCCTGCTGCACCCCAACCTGCAGCCCCAGGTGAGGAGGGGCCCGAAGGGGCGGCAGCCGTGGGGATTAGCCAGGCCCAGAGGGATGCATGGCTTCCCAGGGTCTCTAGGAGTTTATTGGGGGGTTGTGATGAGCTAGTCTGGATTCAGCAGTGGCTGCGGGAGCCCTGAGCCCTTCCCTGGCTCTCCCTTTCTTCCTGCAGATCATCAATTTCCGTGAGCCAGTGACGCTGGACTTCCTGGATGCTGAGCTGGAGGATGAAAACAAGGAGGAGGTGAGCAGACCAGGGGCAGCTTTTGGGACAAAGGCTGGCCCCCCCATCTGCAGTTGCAAAGGCCACTCAGCCCCTCCAACCTGCCCTGGGGAGCATCTCATCCTCAGGGTCCTGGCACAGCGTCCAGGGAGCCACAGTGGGGAAAAGAGCTGGGTCACTGTCCCCTGGGTGCCAGCATGATGAACCTCCCCAGGCTGCTCACCCTGCACCCCATGGGTCCCCAGTGCCACCCCACTGGGGTGGATGCCCACAGGTGCACAGCTGGGCTCTGTGGCCCTCAGTTGCCTCCTCTGTGCCCCGCAGATCCGGAGAAGCATGATTGATGGGAATGACGGGCAGAGGTTCATCAAGACCCTCATCAAGTCCCTGGACGAGGTAACACTGCAGGGGAAGGGGGTCACAGCTGAATCTGTCGCTGTGCTAAGCACCCAGAACCAGCAGTGGGGATGAGAGGCTGTGTCTGGCACCAGGCTGGGAGTCAGGGCCCTGTGTCACCGTGCCAGCAGTCCTGGCACCGCCCAGGCCTGACTGGCTCCCTCTGACCCACAGCAATACATCGACGAAGTGTTCCGGACCTACACGTGGGCTCCCATCAAAAGCACCAACTACAGGTGAGTGTCACTGCCAGTGAACCCAGACTGCCCTACACTGGGCTGGACTGCCCTGGGCTGGACCCACACCAGCACAGGGCTGGAGGCTTGTGCCTGCAGCTCCTAAAGTCCCTGAGACCACCAGAGATACGTCCCACGGGCTGCGGGGTTGCAAATGCATTGTCACACCATTGCACACAGGCAGTGGTGTGCTGGAGGGCACTCCTGAAAGGGCTGCCTGCCAGTGTTCGGCACTGTGGAGCTTGGACACAGTCCCCAGGACTCCAGACAGGCTGCAGGGCTGGCGTGCAAGGGGCCAGACAAGTGACACCCCTGCCACCCCCTGTCTCCTCAGCCAGGGGCTCATGCAAGTCCCTGCCTGCTCTAGGGTGGGTGATAGTGACACGTGCCCACCCTGCAGCACAGGCAGTGTCTTTAGAGCCAGAGGAGAGCAAAGTTCTGCATTTATCATCCAGTTTGCACCAGTTTGGACCAGCAGATGTGTAAGAAAGACCCTAACATCATCATTTCTCAACTCACACTGCCTTCATCCTGGGAGGAACCATGTGGGCCCTCTGTTGCCCAGTGCGCCCTCCTCCTCCTCCTCCTCCTCCTCCTCACCACCCAGCTCGGGAGGGGCTGGCAAGGGTCACAGCCACTACCCAGCACTGCCAGGTTTCCCCAGTGCAGCCTCAGTCCTGTCCCCCATGATGTCACCCCTCTGGAGCCAAGCAGCACTGGTGAGGAGGGGACAATGACACAGGGTGACACATCTGTAGGATGAAAGCCCTGTGCTCCCATGGCTCTGCTCTGCAGCAGAGATATTTCCTGGGTTTCCCTGGGATGCCATCAGCACGAGGTACCACCAACACTGAACGGAAAAAAGCCACCACCCTCTTCCTGACACCTGTGGTTTGGGGTGCCACCGCCTCTGATGTGCTTTTTGGAGTGCCACCACCTCTGCCGTGCTGGCTGCAACATCCAGACCGTGATGCCAGCACAGACAGGGTTATCTGAAGGAGTGCTTTAGGGAGGAAGCCCAGATCCCAGTGGCTCTGGTGCAGGTGTGACATCCAGTAAGAGTCAGGAATGTGGTCCTTGCTCACTTATTCCTGGCACGAACAGTCACCAAAGGCCTGTGGCCACTGCAGCTGGCACCAAGGAGTCCAGTTCCCTCTGGCAGTGTGTCCTGTGGGTTCAGCAGCCCCAGCACCACCTCCTGCCATCTCCTTTCCCACCCCTGTCCCACACCCTGCATGCCAGATTCCTGGCTGGCAGATCGCTCTCCTTCCTGACTTACCTGGCTCCTGGTGCCTGTATAATGGTTGTCATTGGTTTCTCCAGTCTGGGAAGGCTTTGTCGCTTCTTTCAAGGGCTGTGTCTCTTCCTGCCTTCCTCCCTCATAGGGATGTCATGTTCCTCTTCCACGTGCATCTCCCTTGGTTCCTGGGCTGGCACGTCCTGCCCATCTCAGCCCTGGCTAGGCAGATGTGCCAACTTCTGTGCCTTGTGTGTGCCCCCAGGACAGCCCTGGGTGCTCTGGGGATGACCCTGGATGCCCCAGGATGACCCTGAGTGCTCTGGGGATGACTCTGGATGCCTCAGGACAGTGCTGGCTGCAGTTCCTGGAGAGAAGGATGCAGCAGGCTGTGCAGGAGGCCAGTGGGGCTGCTGCTTGCCATCGCCTGGGTCAAGCTGCTGCCGGCAGGTGCCAGGCAGGGACTGGGAGCTGGCCAAGGATTCTGGGTGGGTGTAAAGCCTTACACAAGGTGTCTGCTCTCCCCCTCCACAGCCTGGGGCTGGTTCTGCCTCCCTACAGTACCTACTACATCCAGGCCAACCTCAGCGACCAGATCCTGCAAGTGAAGTGTAAGTAGCCCCTGGCTCTCCCTGCTGCCCTCTCGCACTCCCCCTCACCCCACACCAGCCCGTGGCTGTTGGGGGAGAAACACAAAGCAAGGACTTGTGATAAGTTATAGGGATCACTGTGAGAGGCAAAATAAAGAGAAAAACTAAAGCTAAGAGAGACGTGAGTAGAGGTGAGCGCACAGAGGGAAAGCGAGCTGCCTGCCTGGGGTGCCCTGGGGGGCCAGGGTTTGGTCCTTATGCTTTGCACTCCAAAATCCCAGCCCGGGGCTGCAGGCAGGCGCTGCTGGCGCAGGCAGGGAGGTGCTGCCTTCGCCTCCTGGGGACGAGGGATGGCGCTGTAGCAGCCAGTTAATTTGTGAGCCTGGGGAAGTTTGCATGGATCTCTTTAATTTCCTTTGGTTTATTACGATACTTTGGTTTCGGTTTAAGCCATTTATTATTTTTATGAGTTCAGTTTCGGTTGGTTTCGATTTTTGTTTGGAATTAATCTGTGTATGTGTGTGTTAGCCTGGCCCCCCTTTCTCTCTCTTTCTCTCTCCCTTGATCCCCAAGCCTTTTCCCCACCTCAGGTCCACGCTGCTCCCAGGGACCCTCTCCCCCATGGGAGAACCGGACCCTTCCCCTCTCCCCTCCGGTTCCCCCTGTTTCTCCCCCTCGGCCACCCTGGTGGCCC
>VZTF01003214.1:895040-911858 GCA_013397755.1 Cnemophilus loriae
GAGGGACGGGGCTCGGCTGGAACGGAGCCTCCTGTGCCGCCGCAGGTCCCCGAGGACTTCATCTCCCGGGAGCTGTTTGACACCATCCAGGTGTACGTCATCACGAAGCCCGAGCTGCAGAACAAGCTGATCACCGTGTGAGTGGGGGCAGAGCCCCGTCCCTGCCCCCGGGCCCCGCTGCCCCACCGGGCTCGGTGCGGGGGACAGCTCGGCGGTGTGACAGTGCCAGCGCGCAGGGGCTCCTGGCCCCGTGGCCAGCACGGTCCCTGCGGTGCCCCCAGGTAGCCGTGCAGAGGGCGGGTGGTCAGATTTGGGAGTGGCTGGTGCTGCATCTGCTGCTCCTCCAGCCTTAAATCCAGGAAAGTCAGACCAGTCAGGCGAGCTGTGCTGGTTTCGAAAGGAAACTGTTCCCTTTTCTGAGGGCTGACTCTTTTTCCCCCGGCTTCTTCAGACTGTAATTTGCACTCTGAGCATGTAGGGCTTAGGCATCGTTTTTCCTGCAATGTAAAGAAGCCTCTGCCTCCAGAGCCGACTGGGAACTATCCTTGTGGGGGACTCGAGCCTCCCCGAGGGCATAGGTGCAGGTCACAGGTGTCTCCCCACAGGACGGCCATGGAGAAGAAGCTGATCGGCTGCCCCGTGTGCATCGAGCACAAGAAGTACAGCCGGAATGCTCTGCTCTTCAACCTGGGCTTCGTGTGCGACGCCAGAGCCAAGGCCTGTGCGCTGGAGCCCATCGTGAAGAAGCTGGCTGGCTACCTCACCACCCTCGAGGTGAGGCCTGGGCACTGCCAGGCTGCCTCCCGATCCACCCCACACAGCGTGGGCACCTCAGCAGTGTCCTGGAGCACGCTGGGGGTCACTGGGCATTGCTGGGACAGGGGCCGGGTTTACAGTGAGGAGGGGATTGCGCTGGTTTACTACAGATCAGTTTTAAAGGAGAACAGGATCTGGGCTCCTATCCTGTGGGGAGGAGCTGACTTCAGTTTCTGCTCTCTTCAGCTGGAAAGTGGATTCATCTCCAACGAGGAGAGTAAACAGAAGCTGGTTCCCATCATGACCATCCTGCTGGAGGAGCTGAACGCCAAAGGGAAGTGCACCCTGCCCATAGGTACGGCAAGGACAGGGCAGTGCAGGGAGACAGCTGGGCCATTCCCTGCCCAGGTTGGCTCTGCCTGCGCTGCTCCCAGCAGCTCCCTGCGTGTCTGTGCTTGGAGCTGGGTGTGTCTGAGCCAGCCATGCCCTGCCTGGCTCCAAGGGACGGGTGGGATGGTGAGATGGGCTACAAACACGTTGTTCTGTGTGACATTGTGGTGTCCTGGGATTGATGGTTGCAAGCTCCTGAGGGAGCACTGGTTTCCATGGAGGTTGAGCCTTCTCCTTTTCCCTGGCAGATGAGTCGAACACCATCCACCTGAAGGTGATCGAGCAGCGCCCGGACCCCCCCATCGTGCAGGAGTACGATGTCCCTGTTTTCACCCAAGACAAGGATGACTTCTTCAACTCCCAGTGGGATCTCACCACGCAGCAGGTCCGTGTGCTTGACGCTTTGAAGGGGATCTGTTTCCAGACCATCGGGGCAGTTGGGCTGTCCTGGAGATCACCACGTTAATGAGCACAGTTTGGTACTTCCCTTGTCTTTGTGCTTGGGCCTCTGAGCAAATCGTTCACCAGCACGAAGTTGAAGTGCACCTGGAGATGGAGCCTGCCCGTCCCAGGTGCTCCCAGCTGCAGGGGAGCTGCTTGGGCCTCAGGGTGATGCCCCTCTGCTCTCTGCCCTCTTAACTCTCGCCTCCTCCCCTCCCAGATCCTGCCCTACATTGATGGATTTCGGCACGTCCAGAAGATTTCGGCGGAAGCCGACGTGGAGCTGAACTTGGTGCGCATCGCTGTGCAGAACCTGCTGTGAGTGCCTGGAGGGGCTGGGCAGCCTGAGGAGGGGGGTAGGTGCTGCCAGAGAGCGTCTCTCACCTTTTCCTGTCCATCTGCAGGTACTACGGGGTTGTCACGCTTGTCTCCATACTCCAGGTGGGTCAGGCCCCAGTGTGTGGGGCTGTGAGCGGGATTTGGGCAGTGACTGTGCCATCAGGGTGGCTGTGGAGGGGGAGCAGCAGGGTTGGAGTGGGCCGGGCCTGTCTCTCAGAGCCACAGCTGAGCAGAGCTGGTTTTCCATCACCCTCCAGTACTCCAATGTCTACTGCACCACGCCGAAGGTCCAGGACCTGGTGGATGACAAGTGCCTCCAGGAAGAGTGTCTGTCCTATGTCACCAAACAAGGTACAGTGACCCTGCCTGGGGATGCTGGCCCAGGCAGGGGGACAGGGCAGCTGACTGGTGACTTGTCCTTGCAGGGCACAAGCGAGCCAGCCTCAGAGATGTCTTCCAGCTGTATTGTGGGCTGAGCCCTGGCACCACCGTGCGAGACCTCATCTCCCGCTATACCCTGCAGCTCCAGAGGGTGGACGAGAGGTCAGAGCCCTCCTGATCGGTCCCTGAGGGCAGTGGTGACACGGGGGTGGCAGAGAGAGTGAGCAGGAAGTACTCAACCCCTGTGTCTGTAGGGTAGGAAACATGAGGCAGTGGTGGGGCACGTGGAACAGCAGGGAATGCAGGGAGCTGGGGCATTTGGCACCTCAGCACTGTGGTCCCAGTCTCTTCCCTGCTCATCCCCAGGAGGCTTATCCAGTTTGGTTTGATGAAGGGCCTTATCCGGAGGCTCCAGAAATACCCCGTCAAGGTGGCCCGGGACGAGCGGAGCCACCCAGCCCGGCTGTACACAGGCTGCCACAGCTACGACGAGATCTGCTGCAAGACCGGTATGGATCCGTGGGACCCACAGGACCCTCTGCTCCGTGTGGGCCCCAGGGCTGGTGGGAGACACGGGAATGTCTGCCTGCCCACAGCTGTGCACTGGTCCTGGGTTCTCGCCCTTTTTGAGAGCCCTCAGACCACAGGGAGACGGGACTGTGGGCCAGGCTCTTCTCCAGGCAAGGCTGCCAAGCCCATGCTGCCGGGGGCAGGGCTCGGGGACCCCACCCAGCCCTCCAACACTGCTCCTGGGCACCCCACTGACACCCCACCGACACCCTGCTAACACCCCACTGTCTTACTCCCCAGGCATGAGTTACAAGGAGCTGGATGAGCGCCTGGAGAACGACCCCAACATCATCGTGTGCTGGAAGTGACGGCAGCGATGGCCCCCCACTAGAGCCGTGTCCCCCCACGTGTCCCCCGTGTGTCCCCCCAACCTGTCCCTGGAGCGCCCCGCTGGCTGCGGCCGCTCCTCCGCGCCGCCAGGGGGCACCAGAGGCCGCCCCGCGCCGCTGCTGCCGGCCCGCAGCGAGTCCTCCGCGCCGCCAGGGGGCGGTAGCGGTGGCGCCGTTGCCACAGCGACAGGGACGCCATGGCCGCCGTGCCCGGGCCGCTGCCGCCCGCCGAGGCCGAGGCGCTGGTGCGGGCCCTGCAGGGCACCGAGCTGCGGGACATCGGCGGGCGGGGGGGGGGGGGCACGGCGGTGGGGGGNGGCAGGGGTGCGGGGACACGGCGTTGGGGTGTCCCCGGGCTGTCTGGGGGGGGAGAGCCTGAAAGAGGGGCTTTAAATTTGGGGGGTCCCCTTTGGGGCTTTGAGAGAACAGGAGGGGGCCCAGTTTTGGGGCCTCCTCAGGGGTCACAGTGGGGGTAAGGAGGGGTTCTCAGAAGGTTTAGGATAGAGAGGAGGAGTCCTGGTTTTGAGGTGACCGCAGAGGGTCAGGGTGGGGTGGGGTGAGAGAAGGGGCTGCAATTCTGGACCGTTCCTGGAAGGACTGGGAGAGATTGGAGGGCCCAGGGTGAAGCGGGTGAGGAAGGGTCCCAGATCTGAGGGTCTGTGTGGGTAGGGGTGACGGAGCGGCTCCCCCTGGTTCTGTGGTGTCCCCAGTGAGGGTGTAGCTGGGGGCAGGCACGGCTGTCCCAGTGGAGCTGCGGCCCCAGGCTCAGAGCACAGCCGGGGGTTGGGGGTTACAGGAGCAGGTTTCCCTGCACGAGGGACCCTCGCCGAGCCAGCAGCCAGAGGTCGGTGGCACTGATGTCCTCGCTGGCTGCCCCACAGATGGCTTCGGCAGCACGAGTACGTGGAGAAGCTCAACATGCACGGCATCCTGAGTGCCTCAGCGGGCCAGGAGCAGCTCCTCACTGAGCTGCTGGTCACCCATGCCAAGGTGAGCCTCCCTGGATGCAGGAGTGGTCCCCACGCTGGGCCTTCAGCCTCCCACTGAGCTTGTCCTGTGGGCAGTGTGCAGTTTTGGAATAAAATGCTGAAGAATCTCTTGTGTCTCTGGAAAAGACGTTTGACTGGTGGTGTGCCAGTTTGGTTTTTTAAAAAAAAATTAAAGGTCAAGCTGTGGTATTTCTACTTGCTGGTGTCTGGTTTCTCTCTTGGAGGTTGTTTTGGTCTCCTTCATGCACCGGCCCCTCTGGTTGCAGAGCTCTGCCCTATGCCTGAGGTGTCCCAGCCTCAGGGTGTGAGATTGCCTGGACCTGCCCAGCTCCTTGGGGTCACCTTCCCCCTCCGCAGCCCCAGGAGCTCTGCCCTGTTGTGAGAAGCTGCTCGCTTCTGAGCTGGATGAATACAGAGTGTGCCCCAAGGCCACCCTCCTCCCTGGGTGACTCCAGTGTGGCTGACCATTAGCAACAAAACTGGTTCACCCTGCAGCACTGGTCTGAAAGGCTTCACTTCCCCATCCCTTCCCTGTCTAGATTCCTGTTCTCATTGGGGAGCTGATCTCTGTGGAGATCTGGAAGCACAAGATCTTTCCCGTGCTCTGCCGGCTGGAGGACTTCAAGCCGAGAAGCACTTTCCCCATCTACGTGGTGGTGAGTAGAGGGGACGGTGGGAACAAGCAAATGGGTCAGGCACAGCTGTGCTTGAAAATAAATGTCACCCTGAAGGTCTCAGAGGTGAGCTTTTGCATCTCACCGGGCTGAGATGGGCAGTGGGACACAGTGGGAAGTGCCTGGTTCCCCAAAGCCCATGCAAGCCCGTGCCCTTGCCCCCAGGAGGGACAGGGACTCACTCCCAGGGAAGCTTGGCTTTGTGGAGAGCTGTACCCTCTCTAAACCCACACACAGGCTTGCAGGAGCTGCTAGATGGGGCAAAAGCCATTCCTGGAGGCAGCTGTGCTCCTGGCTTAGAGCTCCCAGTGCTGCCCTCGCTCCCAGGCAGTGACACCCCTGGGATATTTGCCCCCCTCTGAGCACTGTTTTTCTCTAGCCAGAGGCTCTCCAGGGTTATGTGTCTCTGGGCTAAAAAATGTAGCTTCTTCTTACTGAGCTCCTGGGAGCAGTGGTCCCTTGGGCCATTCTTGGCAGGGGAACTGCCATGATCTCCAGATCTCCACATCTGAGCTTCCTTGCAGAGGGATGCAGCCCTTGACCTAAGGGAAATCTGCCTGAGGCTTGGAAGTTTTAACCCATTTTCCATCCAGGGTAACACCTTCTGGGGGGCAAGGTGGTGTCTTCCCTGAGCAGCCAATTGCCTCAGGGCAGGTATCCCATAGTTCCCAGTCTCAGACAAGGCTGTCTGTCCCAGGGCCTGGGGCAAGCACAGCCCTGCAGAGCACTCCCAGCTCGGGCACTGGCTCTGTGCTGGTGCCAGAGCCTGCAGCTTGCCCGAGGGTAGTGGCTGTCCTGCCCCGCAGCACAGGCAGAGCCCTGCCTGCTGGGAAGCGTGGCTCTCCATTGGCATGTTGGAGTGTCACTGGCATGTCAGCATAAATATTAATATGAACTGCGTGAACTGGAGTTGTTTTGAAGGTTGCATTGCTTGTATTTTTCTGTTGGACTGCTTTTTGGCCACAACTACATAAGTAGCTTCTCAGAAGAGCCCTTTCCCCTGTCCCAGTGCCCGTGTCCTCAGTGCTGCTCCACTGTTACCTCTCTCTTGCCGTTCTCCTCCCACAGCTGCACCATGAAGCCTCCATCATCAACCTCCTGGAGACGGTGTTCTTTTACAAGGTGAGAGACAAGTTCAGCTTTCCTCACGTTGAAAGTCCCTGGGGGTGGAAGACTGTGGGGACTCACCCTGTGTGAAACCCTTGTCGTTGTGAAGGAGATCTGTGAGTCAGCAGAGGACAGCATTCTGGATTTGATTGATTATTGTCACCGCAAGCTGACCCTGCTGGCAGCTCGGAGCACCAAGGCACAGGCAGTGACCTCAGCAGAGCTGCGTGCTGAGGATCTGGCCAGCCCCTCATCCATGCAGGTGAGGAGAAAGTCCTGTAGTTCCCTGGGGACATGTGTGGTGAAGAATGTGGGTAGCCTGCAGAGATACAGGGAGGCTTTTTCACGGATTGCAACCCTGGCACCTCCTGCCCACCTCAGAGGCTGTCTGGTGCTTCTCTGTGCCAGTGGCTGCATCCACCCCACTCCACTCTGCAGCCTGGCTTCTGCCCTGTCTGGTGCCAGTGCCAGCCTGAGGCTTCCTGCAGGATGTGCTTAGAGCTCTGGGGTGGGACATGCTGGAGAGTTGATGGGCGAAATAGTAGAAGGGTTTTGCCATTTGCTGTTGCTCTTGGAAGCTGTGTGGATATCTCTCCCTGAAGTTTGGGAAGCCACCCTGGATCAGGCTGCCACTATAGCCAGCTAGGGTTAACCATGAGAGGGTTCTCATAACAATCAGGAATTGTCCCCATGTGCTTCCCCCAACTTCCTTTATTCTCTGAGAAATGCCTCCTCTGAGCTGGTCCGGGCCAGCAGCAATCCCGGAGCTTTTCCCAGTCAGGTGTTCCCATGCTGACACACACACACCTTCCCAGAGCAGGAGCTGTCTGTGCCTCTGGTGCTTCTCAGCACCTGGAACTGCACATCAGGAGGAGTATCTGGAAGAGCAGGGTTAAAGGGAGAGCCTGAACCTCTGCTTGCCTCCATCCTTTGGCTTGTTGCCCAAGCACATACTTCTCTTTCAGAAAAGGGAAGGAAGTGGAGGGATCTGGAGCACAATAGGGATGTTTTCCAGGAAATGTTTTCCCAGCTGGGGAGGGGAAGGGGGTGTCTCTGTTAGTGCTTTGACACGAACTTAAAAACCCAGAGCTTTTCTAGCCAGTGGGGTTCTCAAAAGCACTCATCTCCCAGGGAGCCTGGTTTCCTCTGATTCATTCCAGCCTCTCCTGACTCTGTGTACAATAACCCCTATGAAAAAGCTGTTCCTGCCATCTCCTGTGTTGTTGAGCCTGTTGTCTTTTGCAGCTGTGTATGGTGGTAACCCCTGTTCTGCTGTCCCCTAGAAGCGCAAGCAAAAGATAGTCCCTGTCTCAAGGCAGCAGAGATGAGGTCTGGATACAAGGAGGAGCTGTAGGAAAAACCTCACTAGGGCAGTTTGGAGAGGGGGGAGGCAGGGAAGAGCCCACAAGACTCTCTTAGTAACGTGTGGGGCACCAGCACGGGGAGCACAGAGCTGCTTACCACAGAAATCTGGAAGGGAACTGTTGCAGTGGCTCTTTGGAGAAATACAAGATGCTGAGGTCAGTGCTCTGCACACCAAGTGTGAGCTGCATCTGGGACTGGAGAGAAGCTCTGCCTGAGCCAGGGAGAAGGACGTGGCACCTCTCAGTGTGGCCCTCCCCGTGATCTCGAAAGAGGCTGAGTCAGAGGGTGGTCAGGCTGTCATGGGGGATGAGTGGGGTGTCCATGCTGTCTGGGAAGGGAAGGAGGCTGAGTGGCTGCAGAGCATGGCACAGCTGTGGGCTGGGATAACCACAGGCAGATATTCTAGTTGGCTGTTCCCAAGCTGGAGGGAAGAGGCAGATCCAGGAGGGGTGGACATTGGACTGCAGCTGCACCAGGGCCAAGTTTCTCCTTCCTCTGCCTCCTCTGGTTCCTCTGCTGATCATGCAGCTCCCCCCTCCTTCAACCCTCTCGGGTCTCTGCAGGGCCATGGGCCACAAGATGGTCCCAGAAAGGGAGAGAGGCAAAATTTGGGACCAGCCTCTTTCAGGGCGTGTTGCTGTGCAGGAGCACTGTAGCCGGTAGCCACCCATGACCCATTAACGGGCAGGGACATGAGGGAAGAACAACTGTGGGCTGCAAGCACTTCTGTGGCTGTGCTGGCAAACAGGCAGTGCTGGCACAGTTGAGACGAGAAACTGTTTTTCAGGGCTCTGTTTTCCTACCCAGACTGTGGTTACCAGTGCAGTCAACAGCCTGCTTCCCTGTAGCTCCTGGGAAATGGGGCCTGAAATCCCAAGGCTGATCCTGTCCCTCCACAGGAGCTGCAGAAGCAGGCAGAGATGATGGAGTTTGAGATTTCCCTGAAGGCCCTGTCCGTGCTGCGGTTCATCACCGACCAGGTGGACAGGTAGGTGCCCAGGAGCAGCAGAGGATGTGCCCAGTTCTCCAGATGGGATTCCTGTGGGGTCCCAGCGGGTGCCTGGACCCTTTTCAGCAGCTGGCTGTATCCCAAGTGGCAGTGGCACTGTGCCGTGGGAGGCAAACACAGCTGCACTCCACCCTGCTCCATGGTACTCCCGGTGGGAGCCCAGATCATTGTTTCTTTCCTGCCTCTCCCAGTTGCCTCAGGGAGCATTTGTAGATACAAATTCTGGCATTAATCTGCGAGTGCCTTTTCTCCCTTTCTGTCATATCTCCAGTCTGCCCCTGAGTGCACTGACACGGATGCTGAACACCCACAACCTGCCCTGCCTCCTTGTCGAGCTGGTGGAGCATTGCCCTTGGAGCTGCTGGGAAGCAGGTATGGACCATGCCCCGTGGTGTCTGGGGCACCGCGGTGCTGTGCTGCAACATGCATCCACTGAGGGATCTGCTGTAGGAGTCCTTGCAGAGCTGTTCCCCCTCTACCCTCCTCTCCAGCTCCTCAGTGCTCCCTGCCTGAAGCTATTCAGCTCGAGAGCAGCTGCAGCACAGCTGGGCTGGGGACCCGGCAGTGCTCCCAAAAGCTGATCCTCACACAGGGCTCGGTCTCTTCTGGGTGATCACAGCCAGCACTGCAGTGTAGCACCTCTGCCAGCCCCACGTGCTCCTCTGAGGAGTCTTCTGGACTCAGAAAGAGCAGAGTGCCCGTCCCAGCTTCTCTGCACCTTTCTGGGGCAGCACTTACTAGAACCAGACGTGGGCTTTCCCAGGCAGCAAACATTGCCCTGATACTGCTGCTGGTCCCTGAGCTTCACTCATGCCAGAGGCCCCTGATCAGGCTGTGTCCATCGGCCATCGCCCCTCCCTTTGCAGCCAGGCGGGCGCCCCACAGCCCCCCAGCCTCCCACTGCCTGCCCTGGGGTGGGGCACAGCCTGGGGTGTGGGAACCCGCGCTGCCCCAGCCCTGCAGGGGGGGATCACCGCGAGGGCAGGGCAGGAAGAGCTCTGGGAAGCACGTGGCTGTGCCTGCCGAGAGCAGCCCAGCTGGATGCGGGAGCTTTCCTCCTTCCTCCAGCCACCAAACACATCCCTTCTCCCTGCCTGTGCGCTCGGGGTGTGAGAGGGAGCTTTGATCCAGGGCCCTGAGGGAGTGACTGGAAAGAGACAAGCACAAAGGCATTTCCAGGCTGTGCAGATGCAGGGTCACATCCTGCTCCATCCCCCAGCGCCACACAGTAGCTGTTGGAGCTCGTTTTGTCATATCTGTTACATTCATGCTCCTTCTAGCTTTCCCTGGCAGAGGAAACTCGAGAAGAGTGGCCATGCTGGTACCCCAAAATGAGTCTCTCCAGCCGCTCTGTTGTTGCAGCATGGGCTGCCCCACTGCCCACCAGTGCTCTACACTCCTGGCCAAGTACAGAGGGAGATGTCTCAGGGATCTTTCTGTTCCTGCCACAGCACTATTGGTTTAATACATGTCCCTTCTGCTTTTCATGCTCTCTAATATTTTGCCTCAGTACCAGCTAGGCAGCTATGCAGAGCAAAGGGTGGGGAAACTGAGGCAGGCAGAAGCAGAGGGTGAAGCGAGGCAGTGAGCACAGGCCAGCATCCCCCCTCTGAGCTGTCTTCCTTCAGGCAGCACTGTGTCTCCCTGGTTCTTGTGTCCCTCAGGCAAGCTCAAGAAGTTTGAGAATGGCACATGGCATGTGGTGCCCCCTGAGGACCAGGTGAAGATGACCAAACTCGATGGGCAGGTGTGGCTTGCCCTCCTCAACCTCCTGCTCAGCCCCGAGTGCCAGCGCAAATACCACTTTGATGGCTTCAACAAGAGCCAGCTCCTCAAGGTGGGACCCTGCAGCATGAAGGCCCTGGGCCCTTGCCAGCACTGGGCACCTCCAGATATCTGTCCCCATCCTCACTGTGGGCTCCAAGGAGCCAGTGGTGGGAGAACAGCGGGTCTATCACTGTAGCAGCAGCAGCAAAGCTTGTGTTTGTCAGTGCACCTCGTGAGACCCCCATCGGTTTTCCTGCCAGTGCTCCTCAAATCCCTGCTCTTGCCCTGCTGCATCCCCAGCTCTGACCGGCTTGTCCTCTGTTCTGTTCACTCTTCTCTCCCCCTCCATGGCCACAGCTCCGTGCATTCCTGACAGATGTCCTCATTGACCAGCTGCCCAACCTGGTGGAGATGCAGAGGTTTCTGAGTTACCTCGCAGTGACAGAGCCTGCTCCCCCCAAAAAGGATCTCATCCTGGAGCAGGTATCCTGCGGCTTTTCCTTTACCTCTACAGCCACTCTGCTTCAAGAGCTCCCTACCTGATAGCTCCCTACCCCTTTTTTCTATCACCAAGCTCAGCTCTGGAGTGATGATGCCCTGGAAAAGCAGCCAAGTACCATTTCAGTTACACCCTTATTGCCAGCAAAGCTGCCTGTGGCTGACGTGAGAGCCTTGTCCTGCCCTGCAGTGGCCAAGCAATCACATCTAAAAGCATAAATGCTGGGTTATAAACAGCTCTCCAGGTCACACTGAGCCCCTGGGATGGCAGCTGCATGGGACACAGACACTGGCTTGTTTTGACAATTAACTCTTCATTTGACACTTATGAGTGTTGTCCTGTTGAATTCTGGACTCCTCAGGGAAGTCTCCTTTTACAGCCCTGGTCTGAGGCTGCTTGGCACATTGTGTACAGAGGGACATCATGATCTGGTGATGGAGTCTGGAGTTAAACTGGTCCCAGCTGGTGTCTGGGCCTTTGGGAGTTAGTCCACGACGGTCTTTAAAGAGCCAAGAGGTTCTTGGGAGTTTTAATCTGTACAGTGGTAATCTCTGGAGAAAAGTGTTTTTATATGTTTCTACTGCCTTCTTGTGAGCTGAGGGGAGAAACTGAGTGTGGGGGCAGATCTGCAAAGAGGCTGCTGAGAAGAACTGGGAGCACAGAGGCTCTTCCCCACTGCCAGAGGCTCCCACACCACTTCTTGGAGGAGATGGGTATGTTGGGCAGTGGCTGTCTGGGCTGTCCCCAGTAGGAGCACGCTGTCCCCATCACAGCTGGCTGCATGGCGTGGGAGGAGGGTGATGTGCCCTGTCAGAACTGTCTGTGGCTGAGCTGGAGGCATGGCCCAGGCTGGGAGCTGGGGCTGGGGAAGCTGCAGACTGGCAAGCTGAGCTGTTGGGGCTGGGGATGGCAGCAGGGTGGAGGTGGACATGGATTCATGCCACATGCCTTGACTGCCAGCGTGTTGGTGGCGCAGTGACAGGCAGCTGCCACGCTGGGGACTTCCTCCAGCCCGCACCCAGGCTGCTGCCCTCCTCCATAGCTCTGCTTTTGTGCCGGTGCTGCTCCTGCCCCTGCCGAGGGCTGGGGCTGAGCCCGGGGCCAGACATAGGGAGCCAGCTGGAAGCGCAGACATGGGCTCCCTGCTCTGCCCAGCGAGCGGTGAACTCACTCCTTGTTGCTGAGCCAAGCTAAGGAAAGGCCGTTTTCCATTTGGCTGCTCCCAGAGCAGCCTCCTCCCCTTCGTTGGCTATTTTTACTCTGCTGGAGAAGGCAGTGCTGTTTGAAGGAGCACCGTCCGCTCCAGAGCCTGAACTCCGCGCGCTGCTCTTGGCTGGGATGTTTCCTTTTGCGCTGGCCAGCCCTTCCCCGGGTGTTCATCTTCAGGGAAGTGACGAGCGGAAAAATCTGCTCAGACAAACGGCTCCAGAGCACGGGGTTCATGCTGCTGCCACACACAGGGTGCTGAGGTCCCAGGGCTTTCTGTTCAGGAGCCCAGGCCTCAGGGCTGAACACTCATTCCCAGCTGGACCCTGAAGGTTTTGCCTTTTTTCACCTCAATGCCCACTGGCAAGTGGATCCTTCCCCTCCATGTACCCAAAAGCACACCCTGACACCCTCTGCACCTCTGCCTCTGCCTGTCCTCCTGGAGGGCCATGTTTCTTGTGCCCAGGGCTGGCTGCCTTCTCCCCAAACCACAGCACCTTTTTTAGGCTTTTAGTACTCCTTCCTCCTGCCCTGCCTTTCCCACCAGGTTCCTGTCATCTGGGATCATATCCTCAAGAAAAACTCGGGGAAGTGGGAGGCCATTGCCAAGCACCAGGTGAAGCATGCCTTCAGCCCCACTGAGGAGGAGCTGAAGCTCCAAGCACGCAGGTGAGGCCCTGGTACAGGTATGCAGAGTGCCCAGTGGGGCCAGTATCCCCATTAGCAGGGCTGGAGCTCAGCACTGGGAGAACAGACGGGTCTGTGGTACTGGCTGGAGATGTCCCCTCAGTGGCAGGGTGCAGCAGGGACAGCTCACTGCCAGTCAGCAGTCCCCTGTAAGCAGCCTCACCCTCTCTGCCTGCACAGGTGGGCACAGACCTACAGCCTGGACATGATGGAGGCTCTGGCCCCCGACAAGCCCCGCTGCAGGGTGTGTGGTGTAGAAGCAGCCAAGCGCTGCTCTCGCTGCCGGAACGAGTGGTACTGCACACGGTAAGGGAGCCCTGCCACCCCGTTGGGGGCCCTGCAGCCCCTCGGGCCCCCCTGCAGCCCCTCAGCGCTCCCCAGAGCACCACAGATCTCACTGGAGAATGCTGTGGAAGGGCTGAGCAAAGCCAGGGGTCCCACCACTGCTCAGCACCACTGGGTCTCTGCTGGGCATGTAGCTCTCCAAATCTTGTGGGGAGGCTGATGTGCTGGGCTGCTGGTGGAGGAGGTGCTGGTGAGGGTTGTGTTGCAGCTGTGAGGTGCTGAGCTGCCTCTGCCCACAGCAACAGCAGTGACAGGCTGGGTTTTCCATGGTGACACTCTCTCCCTCCTCACCACCTTGGTGGGGCAGGAGTAGGAAAGCACCCATGACCCCGTGGGTGCAGGTGACAGGCTGGGATGTGGCAGCTGGGACAGTGGCAGTAAATTAAATCTTCTCTGGTCCTGAACCATCTGGCAAGGTCTGGCGTTAAACCTTCTTAACCCCTAGGACTGGGGCCGCATCTACCTCCCTCTTGGTCTAATGCTGGGCTGTATCAGCTTTCCCCCAGCTCCCAGAGGGGTGTGGTGCTGGGGTTTGTCCTTGTTGCTGCTTTGCCCCAGGGGTGAATGTGGCTCCACTGCCCCTGACAGCAGCTTCCCCGGCTGCAGGGCATGCCAGGTCCAGCACTGGCAGAAGCACAAGCCTGCCTGCAACCTGATGGCCGAGGTGCAGAGGAGTGTGGATGACCTGTAAGAGAAGTGGTGTCTGGCATCTGGCCCGTGGCTCAGAGAGGCAGAGATTCCCCCAGTGTGCAGCCCACAGCTGGAAAGAAGCTGGCAAAGGCCCCTTCTGCCTGCTCCCAGCCCCAGGCAGCACTAGCCAGGATCAGCCTCTCCTCTCTCACCACCCCACCATGCTGCCTTCTCCAATAAACTTCCTTGTGCATCCCACAGCTGCTTGGCTTCTGCTTTTTCTCTCCTAGCTAAAGATGGTAAACTGCTTCCTCCTCTCCCTTCCACACAGTAAGAGGCGTGTGTCCATTTTCCTCTCTGCAACAGCAGAAATCCCAGAAAACCCGAAAAAGCCTATAAGGTTGTGGTTACCTTACTGCAGCTGGGGAGGGAAGGGAGTGAGAAGGCCTCTGTGCTACCTCTTACCATCATTACAGCAGCGTGGGGAGCAGAGGATGTGGTTTGCACGAACATCTTGCTGTGAGAAAGAATTTCTTGGGTATTTGTCATCTCCCACCTTGCAGGGACGATTCGCCCCATTTCCTCTCCCTTGATGTGATGTTAGCACCAAGGGCTTGCCCCCCCTGCCCACCAGCATTACCAGTAAACAGAGTTTACTGGTGGGCATGCCTTGGGGTGCATCCCCACCTTTCACTGGCCAGCAGCTGCTGCCGAAGGGCTGGAGCTGGGAAAGGTTGGCCGTGTCCTTTTTCTGATGGGGTGCCTGAGACTCCCTGACACATAAAAATAGGCTTTGCACCAGGCCTGCTGCTGCAGAAGCCACGACAGCAGGCAGGAAACAATCTCGGTCCAGCTGCAGCCCCGGCTGAGCAGCCCGAGCTTGGAGCTCAATAAACTCCTCACCCCAAACCCAGGCTGCACGTCCAGGGCTGCAGCCAGCCGGAGCAGGAACGCTCTCCGTAGCTCTCTGTCTGCTTCTTACCCGCTGCCAGCGGTGCCTCCAGCCCCTTCCCCACTGGGAAACTGAGGCAGGGAGCGCAGTTTGTCCTGCTCCTGCGAGAAGAGGCAGAGAGAGCAGGGCTGCTGAAGCGGGCCCCCCCTTCCCCCGCGGCGGCTCCGAGAGCCTCATCCCCGCCTCCAGCCCGCCCCGCCAGGCTCCCCGGGGCTGGAGCTGGCGATCGGGAGCCCGGGGCATTGCGCCGTTCCGCCCACCTCTCCTGCCTCAGTTTCTCCGCGGTGCCCGATCGGGGCGGCCCCTCCTGGTCCCCNCCGGGGCGCATCCTGACCCGCGGCTGACGGCGGCACCGGGCGCCGGGCACCGCTTCGAGCCGCGGCGCCGCGGGCTGCACACCTGGTGCGATCTCTGCGGGGACTTCGTCTGGGGCGGCGGCAGGAAGACCCTCCAGTGCCGCCGTGAGTACCGCGCCGCGCCCCGGGCCCCCCGCACCCCCGCCGCCGGGCATCCCGGCACCTGGCACCCCCGCCAGGCACTGGGCGTCCCGCCAATCGGCGTCCTCAGCACTGGGCACCCCCAGCGAGCACCGGATAACCCGCCACCGGGCATCCCCACCACCGGGCACCCTCATCACTGGGTATTCCCATCGGGCACCGGGCATCCCACCACTGGGCACCCCTACAGGACACCGAGCATCCTGGTAGTAGGCAGTCCCACTGAGCACCGAGTGTCGCACCACTGGGCATGGGTTTCCCAGCACCGGGCATGCTGCCACCGGGCACCCCCACCACCAGTGGGTACAAAGCATCCTGCCATCGGACACCCCCACGGGTCCCCGACCATCCTGGGGCACTGAGCACCAGCTGTCCCACCACTGGGCACAGGCAGCCCAGCACCAGGCACCCACACCAGGCACTGAACATCCCAGCACTGGGCTGGATAAAGGCATCTCAGTAGTGATTACCCCCACCAGGCATCCTCGTGCTAGGCACTTCCATTAAGTTGGGCATCACCATTCTGGGCACCTGCGCCAGACACTGGGCCTCTGGGCACCAGGAACTGCCACCAAACACTGGACAATCCTGTACTGGGTACCCACATCAGGCACTGGGCTGCGCCATGCAGAATACCCTCACCAGGCACCACACATCCCTGTATTGGGCACTTGCACCAGCTACCCAGTATTCCAGCACCGGCTACCCACACTAGCCACTAAGCATCTCAGTACTGGACACCCACACTGGTGCCCATACTGGGCATCCCAGTACTGGGCATCCCAGTACCAGGCACTGAGCATACCATGCTGGCCAGCCCAGCAGGGAGCAAAGGCACAGTGGCACCAGCCAGCACATGGCACAGTGCTATGTCCCATGTTGATGCTACCCCTGAGCCCTCGGGCACAGCATGAGCAGGCAGCTGACCATGTGCCAGCCCTTGTCCCACCACGCACCACTGCCCTGACCCTGACACCCAGGCTGTGCACAGTGGTGACACTGGTCCTGTCTCTGTCTCCAGACTGCAGCTTCACCTGCCACTACCGGTGCCGGGCTCTGGTGCGGCTGGACTGCAGTGGCCCCCCAGGTGCTGGTGACGAGGACGATGGCAATGAGCAGGTGCTGGAGAAGGACACCAACGTGGTAGGGCCTGGGCCTGTCTGTGACGGAGAGCTTGGGCAGGGAGTGGCAAACCTGGGGCCTATGCTGGGCTCAGGGGGTCTATGCTGGGCTGTGCTATGTCAGGCCATGTCGTGCCATGCCACGCTGTGCCATGGCAGGCTGTGCCAAGCCTTACTGGGCTGGGCTTGGATGGGCTTAGTTGAGCTGTGTGAGGCTGACATGCCATGCCATGCCATGCCATGCCAGGCTATGCTGTACCATGCTGGGCTGTGCCAAGCCTTGATGGACTGCGCTGGGCTGGGCTGCATGAGGTCGTGCCATGCCGTGCTGTGCTGTGCCAAGCCAGGCTGTGCTGTGCCATGGCGAGCTGTGCTGTGTCGTGCCCGTGCTGCCCGAACCGCACCGTGCCCGTGCCGAGCCGACCCCAGCCGGGGCTAAGCCTTGTCCGGGCGGGCGCGGGTGAAGTCACCGCCGGAAGCGGGGCCGCCGCGCCGCCCCCGGCCCGCGTCACCCCACGGCCGGGGCGGGGCAGAGACGGGGACCGCGCTGAGCCGGGGACGGGGCAGGGCNAGCCGGGAACGGGGCAGGGCGTGGTAGACGCCGCGCCGAACCGAGCCGGGACAGGAGCGCGATAGGGACCGGGCTGAGCCGCGCAGGACCGCGATAGAGACCGGGCGAAGCTGAGCCGGGACTGAGAGTGGGACTGGGCGGAGCTGAGCCACGACTGAGACCGGGACCGGGGGGAGCTGAGTCGGGACTGAGA